>NKYR01000030.1:0-308399 GCA_003184365.1 Evernia prunastri
CTTTGCCACGTGTTTCATTTTCTTTTTTCTGCTGTGTTTGCCACGAGAGATGATATTCTTACGTAGTTCTATCCAGTCGGATAACAGGGTTCCAGCTGCTGAAAAATTGGCAGTTTTGAGGAGAGAAGAATAATCAAGCTGGCTTTGAAAAGCTATGTCCATACAACATATTGATACAATTGATTATAATTGAGACCTTGCGATTGCAAAGGAATAAGTGAAAGGATGTGAGTACGTTTTTCTTCTCAGTCCATCTTCGGAATGAACCTATTCACCTTTGGGACTACGCAAGGATCTGGTTTCCAGATCTCAGCTCGATTTTGGATCTTAGTAGCAATTTCTGTGCCCCTGACAATTCTCACTATCGGTGCTTGGTCCACGACCGTCCGACAAAAAAACAAGAAGCGAGCGCTTGACAAACTACACAGGTCGCAAAAGAAGAATGAGGTATAAAGAAAGAAAAAAACCTCCAAAAGTCGCGTCTCTAGGAGACTTGACGTGGTGTTTTCCACCCAGGCTTGCGACTAGCAGGCCAAGACGGCCGTTGCGTTATGCTATAGACTATGAACATGATTTCACGGCGTAATAGACTTAAAATTTCAACAATACCATCGGTCTTTATTATCTGTTTGTTCTGTCTCCTACATTAAGAAGTCCATGGCAAAGTAAAGACCTAGTAATATGGCAAATGTATCATTCATTAGAGTTGACTAATCGACAATAGCAAGCCAATCGAATCCGTTGGCATGGTACGGTAAAATCCTCGTAGTTTCCCAAAACCATATACCCTATTATTAGACAGCCGTCAGACTTCTGGATGGGTAATGGATGGCGTCAGTGCCGCAGCAATGCGAAGCTAGTCGATACCAGGTCAACAAACTTGAAGGGGTGCTCACAGTTCCTCCATGAGATCGAGTCATGGGAGAAGCCGCTCAGTGCTCGCGGAACCGAAAGTGCCATTCGTCTAGGCTACGACATGAAATGGCTGGATCCACCCGCTACTTTCCTCCCGAGAGATTGGTGTACGCTGCAGAGGGCTTTATCTCACAGTGTGGTCCAAACAGATAAATACAGAATCATGACATTCCTGTCCACCTTAACGTACTCGCAGCACACGGAACAAGAGCTTGTCCAGACTCTTTTGGCTTTCGCGACGGTCCCCGAACTTCGTGCAGCAAGACCGCCGGACTACGCGTCCTTCCAACTATCGCATGGCTATAAACCAGATAGGAAGAAATTGGTGGACGTGGCGAGCAACAGCGGCCGACCGTTTTATTCGTGTCCGGAATCCAGTCTGCCTTCATTCTCCCATGAGACTTGCGAAGACGCCGACGAGCGTCGCCGGGACGAGCACCAAGCGGCGGCGGAGGAATGTATTGGCCGGTTCGTGGATGTTCTCGTTAGCCAGTGGCCCGAAGCAAACGTGCGTGATCCAGTAGGCACTGGTTTCAAAGCAAAAGCATACCTCACTATATGACAAGTAAAAAGACGCCAGAACGAGACAGAACGAGTCATGAGGATATCAATCACAATCTTTTCAGCATCATCCTCCAGCTGCACCTGCTGCAACGGCACCATTGTTCCTCTTCCTTCTCCGCGCCTCCACCATCGCCAATCCAGTCACGACGACCTCATCCATCAAAATCCCACTCACAAACGGTCCTACCTCAAACTTCCCATCCTTCTGCAACGCCCAAGCGCTGTTCTCAACTTTGCACACACCTTTTCCTGCTCATCCAAACATACCATGTCGCCCCCGTTGAAGAATCCGTCCATCTTCCATTTAAAGCGCATACTTCTCCCATCTGCCGGAGTAGCCAAACTCGTCCATTCGTGCGCGCTGGCAAGAATACCTGAGGCGGAGAGAGCAACGGGGTTGTTGTGGATGACCATTTCAATGTCTCTAGAGAAGGCGTGGAAGGTTGCAGTGCCAACGACGATGCCGGTGTTGGCTTGGTAGACTGTCACATTTGGCTTGGAGCTGAAGATACCTCCGCGGTTCATTTCTATCGTGTAGAGAACGGTGGTCTTGTCAGGGCCGAGGATTTGGGTATTCCGGTGCCTTATGCCTGAGTGGTAGACGTGAAGGAGACGAGAGGATGAGGGTGAATCGGCTGCTGCGTACGAGGGCGGAGCTCCTGTTGAAGCAGGGCCGGATGTGTAGGGAGAAGCACTCGTGGAATAAAGAGCTTCTGTGTAGCGAGGGTCTTCTGTGTATGGCGGCGTTCCTTTATAAGGAAAATCTGGTTGCACTTGAGGGACGGCTTGTCCCCTCATTTCGGAAGGCATGCGATGACGATATAGTGATCGCCGATGCGACCGAGGGTGTAGGTGTTGCCGTCGTGAAGGGAATCGGTTGGTAGTAAAGGGTGCTCCTCGTCCAGCAGCTCGCAGGCTGCTACGAACTCTGTCTGTACCGCACAGATCCATCCCACCGTGTAGTCCTAGCGACGCATACCTTTTCAGGTTTTTCAATATGTCCTCGTGAGATGCAGCGCCGATGATGAGGTGGTGATCGATCGTGCAGCTTCTCAAGCTTGCAAATCCCTAGTGGTCTTCGTTTGGTAGTATGGAGCCTTGATACGGAGAAGGGTGGGATGAGGCGGTCGTTACCTCTGACCTTGCAAGTCACGACCTGGCCTTTCGAAACGCATAGAAGGGTTTGAGTCAAAATGTGGCAGACATGTTATACAACTAGGTTGATGGTATGGAAGGCTGTGCTCGACGAAGCTGGCGCGCCTTGCAGGTTGCCTCGGCGTTTTTACCACGGCGGGGTTGAAGGACGCTAGAGGCTCAGCCCTTGCTTCTCAATGACTGTTTGATTCCCAAAAGCTCCAGCGTCGCCGTTCGCCAGCCCACTTCTTCATTCTTTAACCACGGAGTACACGGTCTACTATAAACATCCCTCACCCAGTGTATCCATCAGCTTCTATGCTTATCGCTAATCTTTGCACTCAACATCGCTACCCCATAGCATTATCCGTACTGCTAAATGTATGCGATGCGAAATCGGATCCCTCATTATTCATATGCCTTCCGAAGTCTCAACTGAACCAGGTCTCTCGTTTGACGGTTCCTCCACCTTTGAGTTATCCGGAACTTGATGAATGGTGTAATCAAAGTCTTTGGACAGAAGATTGACAGGCAACGGGTACGAGGCTTTCTAAGCTCGAGTTAGCTTATATCTCGATACATGGGATTTATACGTACGATTTCTGTCATGCTGGAAGATCACTGTTCGTGATCAGTCGATCGATAGATATAATATCTTTCATTTCTGCGGATAATCAATGCAACGTCTGCGTGACATAATCGCGCTAGCTGATCTGCCTTTTTTATTAGGTTTGGTTTTTCTCTGGTGAACTGCTACGCTTTTGCCTTTGCTGCGTAAGACATTTTCTATCTTTTCTGTTTATTTGACGACAACGTTCTTAGTAGAGAACGGGTGGGGAAATATGTTAGAAACGGGTATTAGTATATTTTTGAACTTCCTGCTCCACTTCTGAATCTCCTTTATCTCGTCTACCTCGCACTTTTGTGTTTCATTTTTGGATCGTCCCTTCAGCTCCATTTTGGAAGGCTCGCAAAGCTCCAATTTTGGTCTCTTTTTTTAAACTCCGATTCTGACACTGAAAGAGTAGGACACACTCTAATTCCCTGGGTTCGTCTTTAGAAGACTACACATTCTAAGACAGTTTGTTAACTCGAAGATTGTATAAACTCCGAGGGTAAGCAAGCTCAAAACGTCTGTAAACTAAAAGTCTATACAACTTAAAGATACACTAATCAAGATACTGTCATAGAATTAGAACGTACAAAATCAGAAAGTTTAATACATTTAGAAGTTCAGTATTATCTTATTACTCTAGATAATACAGTAACATACAATGAAAAGTATACTTTCGAAGAATATATATTCTTCGAGTTAATACACTACCTCAGAATGTAGTCTTATAGAGACGAATCCAGGGAAGTATAGAGTGTCTCTACTCTTTCAATGCTAGAACTTTTCAAGTTGTCAAAATATCGAGATAAACAAGTCGTAGAACAGCTGCTTTTGTATACACAAACAATTTATGAGATCAGAAAAATCAACAATCAGTCTAGAACTCATCGAGATATGCTAGATTCTATCAGATATGTAGACTTCGTGAACGATCACCGCATAATTCTTAAAATGCATCACACTGTCAAGCGTAACTATCGCATATTCGAAATGAGAGAAAGAATAGGATTCGCGAAGCCGAAAAGAGTGACGACTGTCGAAGTATCGCTGTAACGAATATTTACTGTTAAGATTGTGAAATCACTTCTTCAAAGATAGATCGATATCATCGAAACAGTAAAGACACTGATACGATTGACATCTTACAGAAAACGAATAGAAGATAGAGGAGTTCGATTTAGAATCGGACTTGACGACGTTCAAAAGACGTTCTGCGTTATCATCAAGATGGTTTTTTTTGATCTAAATCCTTCGAATTCGGCGAGCTTTGCGAAACACTTTCTTCTATCGAATACAGAGCGATATTATATCATCGACAATGAAGACTCCTTAATTTACATCGCTTTCGATATTAAGAGTTAACGATGAGTTGAAGAAGATCTTCGCGATGCGCGATTATTTCATAAAGACGTATTAAACACGTTCTGAGATGAAGAAAATAAAACGAAGCGACTCCGCATCTTTCTTAAGCTACGCTCGTGTATCTTGCACGAGAGCGACGACGTCGTATTCTTTTTGAATCTGATTCATAAGCTTTCGCTCTCGCGTGTCAGAACCGTACCCAGAGTCAAGTCTAATGGGGGTAAATTGAATAAGACAACTAGATAAAGAGCGAATATATACACAGGAGAAGAGCGCTTAAATACTAGGAAGAATCCCCGCTAGCCTATGTGATAATGAGAATGTGTCAATGACCAATAAATACTCTATGTGCCTGACACATAGCCATAAACACTCCCTTTGTACCTGACAGCTAGGGTACGTCCGTAACACTACCCCCCCCCTCAGGCAAGCGATGCCCCAGCGCTGTAGATTGGCCTGCGAGTCGTCTGCGTGCAGAAAGAATGAGGATAGTGGCGAGGTCTCGGAGATTTCGGAGACGGCGTGGCCTTTTTGACTTGGCAATAGCGTTGTGAGGCCCAGGGTTCTCCGGATATTTGCTGTGATAGTCATTGACTACGTCCTGGGCCCCCTCAAACTCATTATTGTCAGTATTCCACCAAGTCAGGGTGTCATCATCATCTTTCCACTTGACTTGGTACTGCAATTGGTTGTAATGACGTCGAGAGTCTAGGATATCCTCCACAACCCATTCGTCACCCTTAGGCGTCTCGATTGGCTTTGCGGGAGGATTCTTCTGGCCCGGGAGCGGATCCCTAGGAGCGAGCGTCAATAGTTTGGGACTGACGACTGGACGGATCTTCATTGTGGGAGGGAGTTGGAGTTTGTATGCAGATCCCACGACCTTAATGACTTTGAAAGGTCCTTCGTTCTTGTTTCCCAGCTTCTTTGACGGGCGTGTGGTCTCAANTCTCGCGTGTCAGAACCGTACCCAGAGTCAAGTCTAATGGGGGTAAATTGAATAAGACAACTAGATAAAGAGCGAATATGTACACAGGAGAAGAGCGCTTAAATACTAGGAAGAATCCCCGCTAGCCTATGTGATAATGAGAATGTGTCAATGACCAATAAATACTCTATGTGCCTGACACATAGCCATAAACACTCCCTTTGTACCTGACAGCTAGGGTACGTCCGTAACACTACCCCCCCCCTCNGGGCCAGTTCTTCAGGTGAGTTAATATCCCATGGATCCATAGCGGGATCAAGATTCTTTCCATCCTTTGGAATTACCGAAACTCTTCGTTCTTTCGTTTGTTTCAAGAGGCTGCTGGCTCCTTCTTGAATGTCCTTGAGAGACTCCTGGAGTTCCGCCATATCAAGTGGAGTAGCCTCATCTTCTGAACTCTCAACACCTTTTCCTCGTGCCATGTTGTCACTGTCTAGCACACTCGTTTCTTATCCGTTTGAGGTGCCACGAAGACTGGTAATGCTTTGAATGGTGTTCTTCTGAATGGTAACAGCTTGATGGGGTGGTTTCTTGACTGCTTAAGGAAGAACGTCCAGGCGGAGTTAGATGCGGAGCGGAGAAAGAAGTCTTTGTTCTTTAATGAAGTTTGTTCTTTTTGTTAGGGGGGTTGTTTGCACGAATGCTGGGGTGCTTGCACGTATGCAGCAGTACCTCCTCGTAAGGGGTTTTCCTTGTGGTCAACAAGTCCTAGCCACGAATGGTTCGTTTTGCCTGTAGGTAGGCCACACCCGGATGCCCAATGATCTGACGTCGAAACGTCTTCACAACGGTCCCGATGACAATTTTCTTTTACTGTTCGCTTGTCAGTACGAACGGAAGGGTGGATGATCTAGTTGTAGTGTCAGAACCGTGCCCAGAGTCAAGTCTAATGGGGGTAAATTGAATAAGACAACTAGATAAAGAGCGAATATGTACACAGGAGAAGAGCGCTTAAATACTAGGAAGAATCCCCGCTAGCCTATGTGATAATGAGAATGTGTCAATGACCAATAAATACTCTATGTGCCTGACACATAGCCATAAACACTCCCTTTGTACCTGACAGCTAGGGTACGTCCGTAACACTTGATATCTGATATATCGTCTATTTGATCGAATTGTATAAAATTATTCAGACTCTAACTATTATAATATTCAATCTATCACAATCTATTGATACGATTATTATTTACACTAATAATCAATTATTTATTAGAATTATTAAAGACTTAGATAAGAGATCAGATCAAATTTACGTTATATATATAGTTTAGTTGATTAATACTCTTCGAAAGTAAGAAATCTCCATCGAATTGCATTAAATATCGATTCACATCGATATTTTAGATAACGAATAGATCGATGTAAAGATAAAAAAGATTATCGACTAAAAAACGAAGACGATATATAATAAAGTACGGGAAAGAGACACTAACGAAACGATTTTATCGTTAATTATTCAGTGTAGAATAATAGCGACGATTAAGACAGTTATCAAAAAACACGTCTATTAATAATGAGCTAAAGAATAAGTCTCGAAAAAACGTGATAATGCTCTAAAAAAGATTTAATTCATATTATTTAATAATATTATGCGACTACACGCTAGAATAAGACGTGTTAAAACATCGCTAATTGTCAAGGACTTGACGTTTAATCAGAATGATGTCATGAATCAGATTTGAATGGAATTCTACTATGAGGTTCTATGTAGAAGGAATGTGTAAGGGCCATGAGGTCTCTAGGCATGAGGCGGCCTGCCAGAAGTCCAGGAATCCAACATACATCTAGACTAGATCCGGGAGACTATCCCTCTGGTGCAGCTGTGCGGCTATAGCAGTCGCATAGTAAGTTTGCTTTGCATGGGGGTGCACTCTCCCCTGCTAAATATGCTGCCTCTGAGGNTGTAAGGGCCATGAGGTCTCTAGGCATGAGGCGGCCTGCCAGAAGTCCAGGAATCCAACATACATCTAGACTAGATCCGGGAGACTATCCCTCTGGTGCAGCTGTGCGGCTATAGCAGTCGCATAGTAAGTTTGCTTGGCATGGGGGTGCACTCTCCCCTACTAAATATGCTGCCTCTGAGGATTCCCACTTGGGTTCCTCAGGATTCAGTCTATTTAGTAACCAATATACGAGTTGCTCAGTCACGCATGCCTAGACCCCGTTACAGAATGCTGTTCTAAGTACAAATGTATGGGTGCGCTAGGCCTAGTCTGGTCTAGCGCCGTTCGCGGAGAAGCTTGGAGCGAAGGTAGACGCTGTGTTACGGAGAATCCTACACAGGATCATTGCAGGGCTAGGGCTTCCGCATTAGGCATAGTTGCCGATCCTCTCCGCACACTTCATGCATCTTGCAGATAGATAGATTCATCATCCTTACACATAGAACCAACCACCATATTATCATATAGATTACCATCCATATTATAGTCATTCCTTAACACGCTGAGACCGTGACACTAATCATATAAATACGAATCGAAAAGATAGATCTCAACGTCTTTCTATTTAGCAGAAGAATATCGAATATCGACGACGATTAATGTGAATGCGAATAGATATAGATTGCTCGTTATCTGCTATACGAATATAGATTATTTAGTAAATAAAGAAGAAGTTTGTAAATAGTAGAAAGAAGAAAGATATAGAAAGAAATCATAATTCACGAGAATATGCTGATAATATCTCGCTATGTCTTTATAACAGCGAACTTTATAAAGAGAACTGAGTTTATTAAGTAATTTCGGATTTTCGATAAGAATTAACAAGAAGAATTCGCAGAGATATAATATCAAAAAATGAAAGAATATCAAGAGATGAAGATCTCGGCGTAGTAGAATATCTCTCACAATAATGCATAAACAAGACAATAAGTGAATTCATATCGATCTGTATAGCCTCACTTTTTGTTAGTGAGACGATATGATTGACTGAATTGACTGATAGAAGAATTATGTAATCTCGCATAGTTGACTCACTAAGGGACTAACTTCAGGGTAGTATGACATAATCAATCAATCAATCAATCTTGCATGCAAATTTGAGAATTGAGTGTCAGGGCCGTTCTGCCTGGTCATTCCTTGTCAATGAGCGTGCCCACAGCAGTGATAAGGTTATCAGCACCGGTAATCGGCATCCTCTGAGCCTCATTTGGCCGCCCTGGTAGGAGAACTAGCCGGAGGTCCGCACCATGTAATTTCAGAGGCATCTCTGTGCGATTTGCTGTCTTGACGAGCTTGCCAAAATGCTTAGCGGTCTCTTTACACGTAGTATATAGCGAGACTGGACACCATCAATGAGAAGGCAGTCAATACTGCTAGAATCATACGACATACACTGGTGAGAGCCCCAACCCTATTTTCGGAAGGGAACCCTAAAGTACAGCATCGGGAGGCTCGGGTCAGACCCGAGAACTCCAGGCGGAGCATTATCCGAACCTTGGCACTTGAATCCCCACATTCTCGCTACAGTTTAGCTATGGGCTAGTGAGGCCGAGACTGAGTGCGAGACAGGCTTTTTCAGCCGAGATTACCTACCCGAGCGAGATCGGTAGGCTCGCACAATAGCGAGGTGCTTCCGGTATCAATAGACATCAATCCGAACGCAAGTACGGAGTACTTATCCAATCTTACATAAATAAGCTGGTGGCTAGCGATGCTAGATGTTGAAAGAGATCACGGAAAAAAAGTGGACGATCGTGGTGGCCCCGGGTGGTACAGGTCGCCGTAGGCCTACAGAGAAAAGTCTTCGAGGTAACTCTAGGACCCTAGGCTAGCAATGCAAATTGTTTGAACGCGGCCTTCCCTTGACCATCCATGTGCGAATTGGAGCCTGAAACAATTGACGGTGGAACCATGGCTGGGGTCTTCTCGTTATTGATAACGTAGTATGTATACATAAGGTCTCGCCCGCGCTGGGTTGAGTCTACGTCTAAGTCTTGTTGAGAGGGATCCACTGTGGCTACACTATCAAGACAAAGTCCCATGGCAATCCTTCTCATCCGTTCAAGATTGATGGTCATCAGAACTATGTCATAGTTATATCACGAAAAATCGAAACGAAAAAATCAAGGTGGACATTCTCCTTGATCCTTCTGATTCTTGAACAGATACCTACAATATTATGGGTCTTACCAAATCACAAAACATCTCGAGAGCTCTTCTCACGGTGTTGCAGTTCGATCAGCTCGCAAAATCCTGCTGCCCGGTGCAATGCATTGATGTCTTCCCGAAAGGGAAAGTGTAGCCTCCGAGAGTCCGCGCATACGAGCCCAGGCTTAGATACGTCGATTTACGAGACTAAACTGTATTTGCTGATGCGGATTTGGGTTCCATGCTGCAAGTACTCTTGAGAAGACAGACAAGGGGCACAAATTTTGATTGGTCTTTGCGTCACGAGTGTCAATGAGCCACGATGTATTTCGTGCCTCAATGGCAATACACTCTGTCCTGTACGGACTGAAACAAAATCGCCGTATGGACCTTGTAGACGAGCATATAAACCAAAAGGCCTCCAATTTCCGCCAAACAAAAGTTTCTCGAGCAAATCCACCGAGCCTGCCCTCTACGCTCCCCCAAGACGAGGATACAATCCAGTACAACACTCTCTCGACTAGGACATCTTCCCAGGGAGCGGCATCCTCTACGTCAGAGTCGTCAGAGGCCAATCATACATCGTCAACCTGCAAGATGCTAATACCACAAAGCAGCAAATCCCAGCCACGCTCATCGACGTTTTCGGCGACAGCGACGAACTCGAGCCATCAGCCAACGTATCGTCATTGGAGTGAAATCTCACAGGCTTACAGCTCCTACTTTTGTTGCCCTCCCAGTCTCGCCCTAGAAGGGAACCATAATCTCCGCAGAAAAAATGGCCGGCTGCGGTACGTAGAAAAAGCTACCAGCGCAAAGATCTCAGCTACCTATAAAGCGCCCTTGAAGGTTGACTGGCTAGGAAGAGCATTACAGGTTGCTTGGAAGCCTGTATTCATCTATGCCGAGAGCAGTCTGCGCAGACGTGCGCCGGACATTAATGGATCGTGATGGACTGATTCTCGTGAGTGGGTGGACGGAAACGAGCGTTCCATAGTATTTCCGATGGGGGCATTGGAAACTGCTGTGATGCGACGCGGCGTGGCAAGTCGTTCATGTTATGTAGAAGGCCGGCTGTGAGATCTACTAAGCACTCTTCATCCCTCGCCGACCTTCCGATGTCCAGAATTAGACCTCACTGGCCTTCACCTTTTCGCTATTCCGAACCCCGCTACCATATCTCGTCTTCGACTTTACCATGCGTGCTGGGTAGGCTTCTCCGTACTTAGAACCCTGATCATGACTACGAACAAGGCAGGATGTCGAAGCAAGGAGAACTGTGTCTAGACGGTATCAATTCCTGAACGCTTGAATGGTACCGAGCTCCGTTCCGGCTCCGAGAGATTAGATTCAAACTTGCTGTAACGTACAAAAGCTGAACCCTTCTGGTCCCCATATTTTTTCTCGTTTCGAAACAAAATGCCTGCTTCAGTGGCTGTAACCCTCGAAAAGCTTGAGCACCAATTCCAGCCTGATCCTGATACATCTTCTGACCTTTGATAAATTTTCCGCCAGCACCTAAGTTGTCTCGCGAGGAATATTTTGAGGGATCACCACATTTCCAGCCTCCAGGTTGATGTATTCCCGAGACAGAGTGCTCGCGTCGCAGTTGCGAAAGGACGAAAGAGACAACATGGCGCGTAGACTCGAAAATACACTTTTGGCGGAGGTATCGGTGAAGATGGGTCGGAGCAAAGGTAGACAGGCGCCTACAATGCCCAGGGATGATTCGACCATGGGCCAGTACACGGTCGGAGTGAGTAGATCTTATCCCACGGTAAGAGAAGCTCGAATCTGGTGGCGCGCGTTCGGATACGTACATGTTATATCATTGTCTCCTATGGTGAGGTCTAACAGTCAAGAAGAGTCAGCATACTGCAAAGTCCCACTTGATCAGGTCGGACTGGGAAGGACACACATACCGTGAACAATTCTATTAAAAACCACTAGCTTCGCAATTCCCGCCCCAACGACACTAGGACTCGTGAGTATGATGGTAAATGGCTTTTCGAGAATACCCACAGTGCTCCTAGTTGGAATAGCAGAACCACACAAATCTTCCGCATTGGTGTCAACTGAAGTTTCCAGATCTATTGAACATAAGCCATGATCTGGAGCGAGAGGAAGCTCATATACCCATGGTAATGGCATCGAAAGAATCATAATGTCAGTGAACACATCGGACCAAGCCTGCGCCAAGTACATCATTGTTGTATGGATGCAAGCTCCAGGAGTTTGGCCAAAAAGAGCCCAATTTTCAGAAACGGGCAAGCACTGTAAGGCATTGGCGGCAAAAAATGCAAAGGTCCATATAGCGGTGAGACCAATCATGACCCAGGAGAGGATAGAGAACGTTCTCAGCGAGAAAATTCTATCAGAAATTAGCCTGTCTCACCAAGATGTTGTAGGTTGATTAGACCATTCTACCTTCGATAGAAAAGAATCACAGCAATTTTTGTAAGTCCAAACGTGATCGTCTGAGTCAGTTGCGAAATGTATGTGATCTATAATATATGTAGGTTATTATCATCAGGTATATTAGCCAATGGATTTCAGGTCATACCTTCCCAAACACTTCTGCTCGGTCACTGAAAATTGGTATACTCTCAGACGTGACCTCAGTATGTCTACCAAGGCTTCCGACTGCAGCGCCTTCACATTTCGGCTTAGCGTATTTGCGATGTCTGCTCAGCTGCAAATACTTACCGACAAACATACATACTCCTGTTCCGACGGTGGAGATCTTAGGGAGGCAAAATACAGTAAGCCTTGCCAGCCCAGACTCAACAATGAGCGAGAGAGAACTTACCAGTGCCAGTACGATCAGATAATCGTCCCATGATGGACGTATGTTCTTGATACGTCGTGCCCAAAATCGACAAATGACGGCCGCGAGGGCCAAGAGAGTCAAGGTAGTTGCCAAAGCATACATTTTCCCTGGAGACTCTACCATGATTCTTTCTGAGAGGGTGGCTAATCGTGATGTTGGCGTTAAAGGCTGGATGTGAATTGTGGTATAGCAAACTTGATCAGAAAAGAGAAATTCGAGAATGATACACACCTTTTGTAGGAGGACGTGGAGACCGACAGGGCAACAAGCAGAGCAAGTGACGACAGTGACTCCATCTACTCTACCGAGGCCCTTGGCACACCACCGCAGATTCACCTGAGTCCAATCCTCCTGCCATGATGACCCTCGGCATGATTTCGACGAGTTTTTTTTGCGCCTACAGGCTTGTTTGGAAGAGAGATAAGCGTGCTGAGTAAGAGCATATATTTTCCTACACTGCCTCCTGTGTGCTGGTAGTTGCGATGAAGGCCAAATACAATTAGATCCTCATCAATCATGAGCAAATCACGGTCGACTTGTGTAATCATGAGATCCACCTCCAGATGCAGGCTGCGAATTGAATACGAGGTTGTTGGGACTTCACGCTCTATCATTGCTGAGATGCTCCTTATCTTCGTGGCCAAAATAGCACTTACAACATGCATCCCTCATTAGTTGCATGGACCAAGATCCCGATTGTTTTCTTCATCTCGCGATGGGTGGATCCATCGGTCTCTCGACTGGCTTTCAGTAAAAGCGACAAGAAATCAATGGTGAGGCAGAGAATACTTTACCTTCCTTATGCATGCAACGGAATAAACTAGCGGTAAAACCTCAGCCTCAGCCTTGCCAAGGAATACATGCATGCCTCTTTCCTTTTCCAAGCTCTTCAACTCGAGACTGGTGAATTTGTTCTGCTTAATGCCTCCGAACGCAAGCAGTGGGTGACGAATGCAATTGTCTACCTTACAGACCTATTGGTACTTTTGAAATGCCCAAGTCGCGAGCCAACATTTCCTTGAGTGCCTATTCTTACCACGATACAAGTACAATGATCAACCTTAGAGGTATCTTCTCGCACGGCAATCTTACGTCTCTGGGCTGTGGCTTCTGTCAATGGACGATAGCCTTTGCTATTGGTTCGTTGAGCGTATATTGCTCACGTGTCTCATGGCTTTCCGTGGAGATGAGATCGAGAATGAACTGACAATGCGCGTTTTCAAAGTGATTACGAGTACACTGTCTTGGCAAGAAGTGGAGTTCGCATTAGCCGCAAAGAGTTCTGCACTGCTATGTCAGTTTCCTGTGAACTTCTGCTCTATACCGAGGGATAAGTAGCCACAGATTCTCTTCCTTTTTTATTAAAAATATTCCTCTTCTTCTACCACCATACTGTCAGAAGCCTCTTCTGTCACTAACCTTACCTAGCTTCACTTGGCACGCAGCGCCTCCACATCAGTAGCCTAGGCGCACTGGATAAGATTAGACTTGCATTGACAAGCTGAGGGTTGGACACGAATTGTTGGTGCCTCGAGGCATCAGCAGCCTGATCCTTCCGAGGCACTGTGATACAAATTTCCGAGGTATCTGAAGTTGTACGAAACCTCGCGGTTGAAAGTAGAGTATTACCCTAGATGAGATTCCCCAATTTTCCTGACGACGCAGATGAATCTGCTCCAACGACTTGAATGGTATCCTAAGAAGACATCAACTGCTACGTGAAGGCAATTATACCAAGCTAGTCGTGTTAAAATTACGGTAGTAGTGTACCTAGAAATGTCAATTGGTTGGTGTGCTACTCCGTACAGCAGGCCGGTCAAAGTTCGGAGTTGACGGGTACGAGAATGTCTGCGTGCCTGGCCTTGGTGCATCATGCGAGGTACATCATGTACATCACCGTACATGAACGCTTACAGGCGCTTACACGACATTGGTCAGTAAGAAGCTGTCTTGCTCAGAGAGTTTCGAGGGGTAACTTCTCCGCAACCATGACGCCAACCCATCTTACCTCCTCACCATTGAGTGGAGAATGAGTCAAACCGAGTGAAGGTCTTTGCGCCTCGGACCGCGGGGCCGGCTCGCCGATCTTCTACCAATGTTTATGGAGTGTCCTGCCTCCCTCTTCTTCAACCTTAGATTCTATCTTGCGTGACAGTGACACAGAATGCTCTCCAGTATGCGCCGGCCGTGCCTCCTTTTGATTCTTGCGAGCCTCGCAAGCATTGGCAATGTGGGACTTTTCAAGCAAGTGGTAAGGTCCTCTGATCTCATCTCGTGATGTCGCGCTCACCTGTGAAGAACGGGCTCACCTTTCCCCAATTGCCTCTGTTGAATACACTCAACCAAGCCTGTGACTGCACTGGCACGAACAACACTGGGACTTCAGGAGCCTCGTACATCTGCCACGATCCCCGTCTCGGCCCAACACGTCTCCCAAAAACCTTTCCCCTCCTCAGCTTCGTGTCCGACTATGACCGCTTCGGCGGCGAGACTCCAGGAGACTTCCTCAAGCGCTGGACTGACGAAGATGGGAATTACGTCTACCCGCCACAGAATGGGTTCCAGCTCAACGAAGCCGGTCAACCCATCTTGGGCAACATGACAATCACGAATGGAACCAAGGTAGACCGCTTCGGGAGCGAGTACGGTACGGCTGGCCCTCAACCCCGTTCAATTGGCGAGCTAACGTATGTTTCATGAAGGCACATACATCTCCGCAGCGGACGCACCCTACTCACAGCGCTCGTTGCCCCCAAACAACCTCGACAGTCCAGCAGACTCGCGCGACTACCCCTACAACTACCACATCTACACCGTCATCAAGCCGTTCCAGGTAGAGGGCGGACCTATCGCGCCCTGGTTTGGCCAGCCGGGTCTGGGAGCGCAGTTCTATGTCGGAGCCACGGGCGACATCTTGACGCTGCTGCAGGAGGGCTACTTGGAGAGGGTGAACAAGAGCAGTCTTCTGCCTGGTGCCGGAAGAGGAGGGGACTGTGGGCTTTGATTATTTGCAAGTCGTGGTGTTTTGAAGGTGTTTGGCTTCAGGCTAGGCGCGGTCCGGAGGGACGGGCGAAAGCTACGAGGAAAGTCAAAGAATACGGTACGAAAGTCTATCGTATAGTCAGTCACATTGCCGAGGAGGGAAGCTCTCTCATTATTCATTACACGTTCCTGGGGGGTATCAACTTGGTCAATGACAAGTTGTGACAAAAGCGTTGTGATTACAGAGCACGATGTGGCCAAAGGTCTGAAGTCGAACGATGATATTGCTGTGTAGAGCTCAAAACAAGTACATAGCTCTTTGTATCATCATAAGAAACATAAGCAAGAAATTATCAGCTATCAACAATCAGGAATCAGAAGAGCGTTGGAATTTGGTGATTGTGCCTCCTTTCGGAGTTTCAGACGAGGTTGCTAAGCCAGCCACTCAATTAGTAGGGCATATAAGGATACCTCCCAGGGAAGCTCTTGGATAGATAATTCAAGCATCCTACATCGCATTCTTCCATACCTTATCATTTCAACAGAGAGAAGCGACGTATTTCCCGGTGACCCTGAAGCTCTATCTGAGCGAGTCGATCATGTACACTGAGACCATTTGATGCCTAACATTATAACAGAAACGCTGACACAACTACAAGACTCTAACAACGAAACCAAGACTCATCAAAGATGAACGGCTCTGAAGTCCAATTACTAGTCAACAATTGTGCCAAACAACCCCCAACCCAACAGCATCCATGCAAGCCGAGCATCGACAGCAATGTCATTCGAGATCTCGGGATTGTGCAAATGATTGGCAATGTCCTTCATGAATCCCGGACATTCCGCGACTAATCGCTGGCCTTCATCCAAGAATCCATCGCCGAGTCGCTAGAATTGAACCTGGAATACAGAGCGAGCCTGAGCGCCAGGCATATGTCCTAGGGGAGATGATGCAACCCGAGTTTGACCAGTATCAACGCATTTCGCGTGTTTGCGTCCCGCATAACCTGTTCGCAGCGCTTAGAAGACACACGACATCAAAGGCAGTAGAGCTACCCGGTGCTCCAACCTCTGCAGAGCAAAGGGATTGTGTTGGACTCTAGGTATTGAATAAGAAGGGAGAGAAATCGTCTTCCGATGAGTCGTCTCGGTCCGAAGAATCCGTTTCAGTGACGGTAGGCGAAGGTCTGCGGCCGGTCTCCTTGAAATGATACCAGCAATCGATGCACCAAATCTCTTCTCTGTCGAATACAACCTTTGGGACACCACTTTCACTGGTGAGGGACTCTTCGTCCGACTGGCCGGCCTGATCTTCCGGTAAAGCAGGATCGTACGACAATGTGTTATGCTCCGCGGCGTTGGTCAGAGGGATCTCTTTGGGAACTGCAGGATCATTTTCACCACTTGAGGATTGCTCATCGTGGAAATACGAACGGAACCTCTGTGGGGGGATCCCGCCTTTGAAACTCTCAAGTATGCCTTGCCAAGATGGTTGAACTTCCATAGAACCCATAGCGGAGCAGCAGCCACGGCAAATCAGCGAGAAAGCATACACGTCAATGTCGGGCTCGAACTCGAGTTTGAGCAAAGAGCAGAGCGTCTCCATCTGCCATCCGGCGTCGAGCAAAGGATATCCCTGCTGTAATTCTTGGCGAGCAAAGTCTTCGATGTCAAAATTTATTCCGTATAAAGCATCTCGAAATTGCCAAAACGCCCTTGAAGAGTACATTGCTAAGGAGAGTGGTGATTCTGCACGGGGACTTATGTGACCGTTGAGGTGAACACGATGAGGATTAACTCCCAGTGCAAGCAGCATCTCAATTTTGTCCCATTCCTCGAGTTTTATTCCGCGATGAAATTCCCTTGGCGCAACATCATCAATAGCTCCAGGAGGACCGAGCTCCAGAAGCAGTCTCACTGCGTCAGTTATCCTGGAATTCCCCCACCGAACTAATCTAGAAACGTTTTTAGAAGAATAGTTGGCCTTGATATCCGGGCCTGATGACTGTATTAACCATTGAAGGAATTTGGTTCTTGCTATAGCATTTGCCGTAGACTGGCGACACTGGTTGTTGTTGTAAAAAGTGATGATAATTAAGAGATTCCATCCTTCTCCCCGCTCATCCCAAAAATCAAAAAGCTCTTCAAAACCCGGCACGTGTCGACAGCAATAGCAAGACCGTTTTCAGTGATGTAGGTCTGGGATATCTCTCCAAGCGGGTTGAATCCAGTCCTTATCAGACGGGTTAGTCTCCATCGCAATCAAGATTGGTATGACTTACAAGGTTCGTGCGCTTTTGTCCGCCCCTGCTTGTATCAAGAATCTGCAAAGCTCCGGGCTGTGACTTCTTGCCGCAAACTTATGACAGGAGTCAGATATATGAAAACTTGGGAAAGTACCATCACAAACGAACGCAACCCGGGTTGACCTACGTGAAGTGGAGCTGTACCGTTGCTGTCGACATCTCGAACGGATGCGAGATTTCCTGCAATGAGATTCCGGACCTCTTCGATATTTCCCCGTTTACAGAATTCGAAAATTGATGCATCATCAGGTACTAGGTTGATGGGTTTGAGACAGCATTGCCACTCTGTAGTCGAGGAGTCGAGGGCGGAAAATTGGTACGCATATCTGAAGCCAAGCTTAAGAAGCCACTGTGCGGGCATGATCCTGAAAGAGCACTCTTGTTCGATCTGAGAATCCTCATCGTCCCAAGCATCATCATCATCAACAAATCTTGATCTTAGGAGACGTGTCGTTCTAGTGGTGTAGATAGCGCCAAAGATGCTTTGCGTGATAGAGTCTCCAATTCTCAGTGTGCGCTTTGTCCATATTTGTTGTCTATATCGATGCGGCCTCTCATCGAAGTGAGTAGGAGAAGAATTATCAACTGATGTTGTGGAAGGAGGCCAGGAGATTATTTTTTGGTCGGTTGAGAGGTCGCTGGCTAGGTCCTGGACAGCTATACTCGAACTGAATTCGAAGCCAGCACGCTGTACAGGATTTTGGATGGTTCGACAGATTCGAGTGGCTTCGCCACGTAGAGCCTTGGTATGGTCGTTGACAATAGACGAGCGGTTGGAGACCGTGGTAATAGTTGCTGACGTTTGTTCTATTTTCAAGCTGGAAAGATGTTTCGTGATTTCCGTTAGAACTTGTCGTTGACTCTGGGACCGTATACGATCCAGACGGCTTCCGTTTCTTTTAGTGAGATGCCCTAATGGGGACTTCCCTTCAAAACTCACATGTGATGATTCAGCTGCGCCAGCATCAGAGTACTTTTTAATCCATCCAGCACCTTCTGCAACTTCTGGATCTTTTCACCTTTCAGGACAGCTTTGAAAGCGGACCACTTCCGGATTCGAGGGCTTTTCGACGCGAATCCTGGTTCCATCTCATCAGTGAGTTTTGCAATCTTCCTGACTTTATCGCGACAAGCTTGTTGTACTGCTGTCAGCGTGGGATCCGGTCCAGAATGCTGCTCTTCAGAAGCCATTTCAGCAAGCACGCTCGATAGGAGACCTAAATCTGTTGTAATGGCACGGATATCCTCTGGTGCATCTTTGACTGAACCCCAGAAGTCATACAATTGCTTAATGCTCTCACCGAGTTGGAGGGCAAGAGAGACGACGGCCATGCCGCTCGCTGCGGCGGATAAGCCGTCCATTGTGAGTATCTGGACTTTGAGAAGGTTTGAACAAACTGATCATCTATCGACAAGCTTAGGGAGTATATCTTGGTGACTGAAGTTGATGGTGGGTTGCCGCCTGAAATATCAGCCTTGTTTATCTCAGCTGGATAAGCCACAACATGACTGCATGAGCGACTTAATTGATTGGGTGCCTTGAGGTCTTGGCATGGCCATCCCGCGCGAGGCTGCCTTACTCTTCATGCATCCCATGTGTCTATCCAGACTCTCTCTCTTCTGTTCTACTACTAGTAGGAGGAAGAAATGTTTATGGGCTTGCCATCTATATAATCCATACCCGTCGCATTTTCGCCCTGGCTCTTGACATCACCGAGGATAATTGTAGGGAAACAACTCTTTGTCGACGAGTGCTTGCTATAGCAGAAGCCGTGACATGACTACGCATAATCCCGTTTCGAAGCTGCTTTTTCAAGCACCTATATCTATCTCAAGGTTGAAGCGTTGCTATGAGGAGGTGTTCTCCTGTGATACTAAGACCTCGTTCTTGTAGTCTTTCAAGTCATTCAATCATTCTTTCTTGCGCGTTGAGTCGTTTATTGGATGATAATGACCTGACGCAGAGTGGCGGATTCTCCAGAAGTTTTAAGGTTCAAGGTGCTCTTTGGAGGGCTAAAGCTCTGCGTAGAGTGAGTCCTGCAACGGAAAGTCGTACATATACACTTATGTACTAACCGCTTTGTACTTCCGCCAGCATTATTGCAGTTCAGGATCTCGGGGCAAGTCCGGATTGGGCAAGGATTGGGAAAATACCAGACGGGGATAAAGATATACATGCCAATGGGGCGCGGACGAGAACACGCCTCCCCCAAAACTCCCGATTTCGGATAATGAGTTTTCCAAGAATGATACAGTGTAGGTTTTGGAGTATCTAAAGCAAGGAAGCTCTTTAATTGCCATCCAGTTGCTTACGACTCTGGACAAGAAACGCAAAACTGACTGCTATTCAAGCCAAAAATTCTCGAAGCTGGCGGAAACACAGGTAGCTGTCAGAAGCTCATAGCACCTGGTACGGACCGGGCAACGTCGGAGTGAGCGGATCCTTGTATGAACTGAACAATTTCTATGTGCTTTCGCCATCGATCGTGGGGACTAGGCATAGTCTCTGCGTATGCCTCCGTGGGCATGAATTTTTGGGGAGCGTGTTCTCTCTAGTTCTGAATTCGGCACAATAAACGACCTTAGAATTATCGAGATGGCTACTCCAATTCCAATTCCAATTCCTATCTCATTGCTTGACATGCAGCAAATCGGGACTGCGGTCTTATTTTAGTTCTAGGCTGGGGCGGACTAGCCCACGCTTCACCTATCAGACAGGTGTAGGGTTGCGGGCAAAGCGACAGATATACACGAGATTGTAGAAGGCCGTCCTGTCAGCAGACGCACAATTAAAAAGCAGTCTTACTGCAGCGAAGCTTGGATATAAGCTTGGATATCTTCCCAAGCCGGAGGATATGTTAGCTGGACCGTTTTTTCACCAAGGGAACAGCATGCCTCCAATGGTGAGATGTTCCTCTCAATACAGATTAGTCTCTAGTCTTCCACGCCATTTGTCCAATTATTTTACCCCATGTGCCATATTGTTGTCTACCCCGTCGCGAATGCCCACCCGGCTTATCAACTGTGGCCTCTATTCTTCTGAATACTACTTAATCGAATGAGGCTGAGCTGCTGATACAGGTCCAAAATGATACTACGATGTGCACTTCTGTCTAAGCCTCACGCGAGATGAATATCAGTGGGATCCTGAATGCAAATCGGGCCTTTTGGCAATATCTTTGGACAGAATCCTGCATCCCTAATCCATATCAGGAAATATCGGGCGAGTGTCAATCAAGTAACAGCTAAGCTTGACTCACCTCTAGAAACGGGGCGCACGGCGAACCGCCAGTTGCCGTCTGGAGCCGTCCATTGGTTCCCGTTCCGTCTCTCATGCATTCACAGTCCGCACTAATGCATAACACCTCATTTCATGCAATACCCACGTGAACAGTCCTAGAGCTTATCTTTGGGTGGGAGTGCAAATTGATGTGTCAATGGTATTCTGGGCGGCGCAACGTAGTATCCAGATAGTACAGAATAGGTGGACGAGACAAGGCTATGGCTGACTAACAAATATTCTTGTAGGCCAATGAGCTTTCTGCCATGAAGTACATCTATAAGTATAATCTGAATATCCACACTCGACACAAAGACATTTCATGTAGCTCCAAGGCTGATTCGGCGTTCTAGGCCCCCCTCCGTCTGATCAGATTTGTTATGTTGTTAATGCACAGTCGAAAAGCATCAATCTAGATGATATCGTCGAAGGAAACCTGGCCCGTCATGGCAGATAGCTGCTAAAGATAAGCATATCAAACCCTGTACTTGAATTGCAGTCATTCTAAACGTCAGGATAAAAAGAATGCCAGGCATCGATGGGCTGAGGAAGCCGGTTAAAAATAGAACGCATTCTAGGCGATTGAAACATACTGAAATGCAGCAATCAGCATCGAGACGACTGGTCAAGTACCGGGCAACATCAACTCCCCACCACTCCATCTGATATGTACCCGGCTTACTGACTATTAACGGCTATCACAAAAGGCAGTGCATCTATCCGTTACTTTAATACATTCACAATATGGTGTGCGGGAACAATTATCAATAGGTCAAAGTATCAGCACCCATTCTTGGAAGAGACTAAGCCGACATCAGCAAGACCGGACATCACGCGAGCCAAAGAAGAAAGAGCCCAGTCACACCTTGCCCTCGCAAGCTCCGTCTTCCAAGAATACTGCAGTTATGCAGCCATTCTAGCAGCCTTCTCTCAATGCAGGCTCTCCAAAATCGCGAGGAGCTCCGTGGTCCGTATTCCTTCGGAAGCTACTGACAGGATCAGCAAGCTTCTCCAACTTCTCCATCATGCAAGAGTGTTACAGCATCGATAAGTTGTATTGAGAGTCCCTGAAATGTCATAGGCAGAGCCACGACAGCTATCAATAGCATTTCTGCTTTCTTTGTGTAATGCCAAGTGGCTGACACAAATCGTGCACACTCTAAGCACATTCTTCCCCCACACTATGGAGACTTTTCGCAGTCTAATATACTATTTATTAATAGCTTTTGTGTAGCACAGAGTCTCTTCGTATGCACGAGGCTATCGCTCTTATGTTTCACGCTCGATCCATTCGGCCATTGCCCAAGAGCCGCCTCTTCAAAAAAAAAAGTCTATATATGCTTTCAATTTTCTATCAATCATCAGTTCAACCCTCACTAAGCAGAGAGAAAGAATCGGCCCCATCATGCCAAAAATTATGAGAAAACCCTTACCACCTTATCTAAGAGGTCTTCCTCTCGCGGGACCCAGGGCGAGCATTCTCACAAAATGCATCCCAGTACTTGTCATGCTGCCTCCTCTAGTCCTCTCCATCATCTTACTCATATACCAAAACCACTTCATTCTCGGTCATGGCGCGGCCATATATCGAACAACCCTTCCACAGTATCAGCAGTGAAACAGGTTATATCTGCGATAATGGGGACCCTACAAGCTTCCGCAGTGTTAACGGTGCTCTTCAACTTTCCTACACGCATACGACTAGCTACCAAGAATGTCAAGCTTGATACTCTTGGATTGTCGAGTGCTCTGTCAGTACCTCGTATGGATTGGAGTTTACCAAAGAAGGATTGGCTACTGGCCTTCTTGGCGATAGGGATCAGCCACGGACCCGCTGCGTTATGGGCCAGCGCTCTCACCCCCATACCAACCGAACACTCCCTACATCGTGGAAGCACATTGGTCCCAAGGTTTACCGGTATCCTAGAAAGTATTTGGGGAAACCATACTCACGGCGGATTCGACTTGAAAGGTTGCCATGTTCAAGTGTACAACGATTCACACGTGACCAATTGCCCAGTCCCATACTATCAGAATGCTCTACTAAACACAGCGCGGGAGGCCACACCTCCAGATGATGCAAATCGGAATCATTCCAAGTTAGACAGTCCACAGTGGACCTATCGGGGGCGATCGTACGGTGCTGGGTCCTCCTTAGGACTCGGACCCATCAGCGAGATTCCCGAGAATTTTCAACTTACAGAGTACTCCTTTGAAGAGAATGGCTATGTAGTAAGCGCAAAATGCGAACACCCCAGCCCTCATCTTGACCTCAAGCTGGAATCCAGGGTCCATCAAGCCGATCTTGGAGTATTTCGATTGCGAGGGTCTTTGCCAAACATGAATGGACAAGCCCGTGATCCAGTTATTAATTGGTGTCGTCCCAAGAGGTGTGAGCATCCTGATGACGTGCCAATGTTTGCATGGTATGCCGAGAGTAATGATCAAAACCACCATAAGGTTGGCATTGCAGCCACTGTCCAGTATGCAAGCGACTTCGACAACACGCTATGCTCGCTCAATTTCGCACCGACCAATTTCACGGTCCAAGCAAATGTCGCAAATCGGTCAATAATCGTCACGCGCCAAAATAATTCCACGACAGATTTCGACTCAAAGGGGCATCTTGCGGCTAGTGCTGTTCTAAGCCTAAGGTATCTCTCCAGGATGACTGCTTCTCTCTATCTATCGGTTCTGGGCGAGGCGATGCAGTATGCCGTGAATACCACGCGGAATAGCGATAGCTTTCGTGACGAGGACCCAAGCAAAGCCGGACTCGCAGCCATCGAGGCTTCGTTCGAAGCCATTCTCGACGATATCCTCGGTATCTACGGAGGCAGCCATATTATCATAGCCAACTCCACAATCAGTACGCCGATTAAGGGACAATTCAAATCGTTCCGTATTGGAGATTCACACGCACATTACCTCACACTTCTCCTCAATCTGGTCATCCTTTCAGGCATCGCGATCGAAGCTACTAGGACCGGGTTCTGGGGCGATCTGCCAAGATACGATATCATGGATTTCAAAAGCACCGTCACCGCGGCGTCTTTCGGCGGTACTGCCATTTCCAAGAAGATCCAACAACAACAGAAGGATAACGAGCTGTGGGAGGCCGATTCCGGGGATCGAAAGCTGGGCAAGATCAGAGTATGCTTGATCCAAGGTGAATCTGAGGAGCCTAGGATAGTCCATCAGGGAGACTCAAACGCTCTGTTAACGGAGGATGAGGCTGGCGGAGACGGCAGGGAGATGGATGATGAGACTGCTTCCTTGAAGGCGGGGCAATACAAAGGCGCCACTGTTGGATGGAGTCCGGTTGGATTGGACAATGACTTCTAGGATGGCTATCGGTCAGAGACGGAGTGCGAGGGGATACCAAGGTGAATGTACTTGCCCAGCAGGTGGGATCTTGAAAGCGAATACAAAAGATAGACAGTATCACTCCTAATCAGCTATATAATAATCCCACGTCAACCCACAACAACCATTGACTTCGCATAGAATTGGCTTCCTACGAACCATAAGAACATTTCGGAGATGATACGGTAGTTAGCAAAACCCTTGGCAGAAGCAACAACTCAAAGTCACTATCGACAAGCACTCTGACAAGGCTCTTCGGACGTGATTCTCGGTAACCGCAACGAGGCGTGTCGGTAAGCTTTCATTTGGTTGCATACACTGTGATACGTAACAGCTCTCCAGTCAAGTCCGGATAAGCTGAAAGGAGGCAGCAAACCTGGTCGAGGTTTCTCTGACATGGCGAGGGCCTTTCAGATGCCATTAAAGAGCTTCCGCCATCTTGGCCCTAATCAAGTGGTGTCGTTCGAGGAGCTCACGAACTGCGTTCTACTTGAGCTGTTGCTCTCGCAGTCACTCTTGCTGAAGCAAGACCAGAGTCAGGAATCAAAATGTGACTCAGCAACCATACCTCTAGTCTTGAATCTGTAGGATGTTGCCCTTGGGCTAAGACTGATTTGACAATGCTTTGCATTTCGCTGGTCCAACGTCTCTAAAAAGATTCATCAGATCCAAGAGGATATGTCTTCAAGGGACATAATACATAGTACACAGCCTTGTGCGATGAAAGCTGGTAAAGCGTTCAGCCTCTTGTGCTGATAGACAAGATGATCGAAGTCTGAAAGTGTTCTTTTTTTGTGAGTCGTTACGGTATTCAAGCCGGTCATTGAAGGGCTGGTAGCATTCTTGGCACAAGATTCCCCCATGAACTAGGTCCATTCGAAGCCTTGCGCGATGGAATCATGATCAGAGCTGGATCGGAAAAGCTGAGTAGTAGACCGCAAGACATCAACTTCCGTTAAACACCTTGACTTCCAAGTTGACTTCGGATTCAAAACGGTTTCACTACGGAACGTGCCGATCCCTAGAGTAACCGACTCAGAGTTGATTAGGTAATCGAACACCGCCAGAGCCGCAATGAAATTTGGGAAGCTCTCGGCGGTGTCGCGGAAGGACAATACGAACTTCAGTCTCATCCAAGTCAGTTATCGCTGGTGAAACCCACTTTTGAGTCACGTCAATGATTCCCTGCGGGGTCCTTTGGCGCTCAATCAACATGAAGAGGCCAAGATGACCTCCAATATGAACGGAGGAAATGGTTCTCCAGTACACCCTCAGTCGTTCCGACCACCAAAGGCAAGTCAGCCGGTTACACTGAGCATGAGGCCTGCTGACACATTGATAGCGACAGTTGCGTCAAGCCACCCTTATCCTTCCCAAGACCGGTCGACGTGTGAAAAGAAATGTAACATTCGGACCCCCACCAGGTCTGGGAGGTGCCGGAGTCGATGGGTCAGCAGACGAGCAGTCTCCGGCACACCAGAGCCTAAAACACCACGGTTCGCCATCAGGAATATTCTCAAGCCTATCGGACGCTACAACAAATAGAATGAAGCAGGCATGGGCATTTGCAAATTCCAAGACTGGCCGCGGCGTCTTCAAGTGCAGCATTGCGTACCTGATAGGGAGTATGGCAACTTTTGTGCCCCTCATCTCTGGACTTCTGGGGCAGCAAGATGGGAAGCATATGGTCGCAACGATCACGGTCTACTTCCATCCTGCCAGGTCGAAAGGGAGCATGATTGAAGCCATGTTATGTGCAGTACTAGCTTTTGTCTACGCTGTCTTCATCTCTTTCTCCAGTATGGGTGTTTCAATTTTCTTTGGGAGGACGCTGGACATGCTTGTTCTCGGTCACATCTTCGTCCTGGTTGTGTTCTGTGGTGGTGGGCTGGGTTTTGTTGGATGGATCAAACAGCGGCTTGGGCATCCATTGGTCAACATCTCGTGCTCTTTGACCTCTCTCGCCATCATAACTGTCTTGACCAAGGAAGGCGCAGTCCAAGCCGCCGAATTCTCAGATGACAAAGTGACACAAGTGATGATAATGATATTGATGGGAGTCTTTGCGACAACGGCTGTGTCGTTCATCATCTGGCCGGTGTCTGCAAGGGAAGAGTTGAGAGGAGATCTCATCCAAGTGACGGACTCTTTCGGAGACTTGCTCGCCATGATCACCCGAGGTTTCCTTACTGGGTCAGAAGAAGAACTTCAACAGGACAGGTTCCGAGATGCCATGGACAAATACAAGAAAGTGTTTACGTCACTGACCAAGAATCTAAAGGAAGCCAAATATGAACACTACCTTCTTGGCACTGAGAAGGAGTACCAGTTGGAGGCGAAATTGGTCAACTGCATACAGAGACTGGCACAGAACATTGGTGGCTTGCGCAGTGCTGCGACCACGCAATTCCTTCTTATGGCACAGCCCAATGTGTCCGGACCAGTAACCCCAGCGAGCACAATATATACGCACACGCCGAAATTTGGGTATTTCACTTCCACCCTAAGCGGCTCAACATCTCCTTCGGAAGATCACGCTGTCCTGGCTGCGATTGATGAGACACCCGAAGACGTATCTGTCGATGACAGTCTACCGACCCAACCTTTTCAAGAGGATGGAAGCATTCACAGCGTTATGTCTCCATCTGACATATTTGCAAGGTTCATTATTCAATTAGGCCCTTCTATGGTAAACATCTTATACTCTTATAATGAGTAACCATTGACGAATTTTTTTTCCAGAAATCACTTGCTGTAACATTGAGAAAAATTCTGGATGAACTTCCATTTTCTCCTGATGGTAGCATTGCCGTCAATGCTCATTTTAGGACGAGCTTGGATGATGCAATCGAGCTATACACAGATTCGCGGGAGGAAGCCTTGAGTCAACTCTACAAGACGAAGGAGCTCACCCACCCACGTCCTGTCGAAATGGAAGCGGACTTCGAGGAGGTCGCTGCGAGTTGTGGCTATTTCAGTTTCTCTCTTCTGGACTTCGCCAATGAGATGAGGGTCTATCTAGAGATCTTGGATGATCTGAAACTGGAGATTGAGGAAAGACCGGATGGGAAGACGTGGAATTGGCTCAAAGTATGGCACAAGATCCGCGGATCTAAGCCAAAGCAGCAGCATGACGACCCCGGTAGGTAGCCCTGTGGATTACCGCTCTCTGCCCTCATCATCTCATGTTACCCCTTAAAGTTATTCCTTCATATTTGTTTTATTCGATCGTCTTCTTTCCGCACGAGACTTCTTTTGGGTGCTCTTACCTTTCACAGACCCGCCTTCCATTGAGTCTATCCTTAAATGAAAGACCTCCCTTTTTCTTCAACCTTATGCTCAGGGTCGTCGACCTTCTCAGCTAACACATGGCAGAACGAGAAAGCCTCATAGCACAGAACGAAGAGAATGGGATTCCTGGAGACTTTCCCAGTTCAGCCGATAGGAAAGCTGCAGTTGAAGGGAAATCTTCGCGGGAAGGACAGAATTGGTCATATCGCTACCGGCTGTGGAGAGCATTGAGTGTTCTTCGACGAAACGATGTCAAATTCGCCATCAAAGTCGGCATTGGAGCAGCACTTTATGCCCTGCCATCATTCTTAGTTGCAAGTAGACCGTTCTACCAACACTGGCGTGGAGAATGGGGACTGCTTTCGTACATGCTGGTGTGTGCGATGACGATCGGCGCTTCTAATACAACAGGTTTCGCTCGATTCTTCGGTACATGCATTGGAGCCGTTTGCGCCATCGTATCTTGGATCGCTTCGCGAGGAAACGCAGTCCTGTTGGCATTTTTTGGCTGGCTCATGGCACTCTGGACAGCCTATATCATTGTTGCTCAGGGCAAAGGACCTATGGGTCGCTTTATCATGCTAACATACAATCTCTCAGCTCTCTACGCATACTCTTTGTCAGTGCAAGAGGTTGACGGCGATGATGATGAAGGAGGTGTCACGCCTGTCATCACTGAGATTGCTCTTCATCGGGTCGTTGCAGTCCTCTCAGGGTACGTCCTTCGATGTCTCCAACACTGCTCTTTACTGACGACTACATGCAGATGTCTTTGGGGACTGGTAGTGACGCGCCTTGTCTGGCCTATCAGCGCTCGGGAGAAATTCAAAGATGGTCTCAGCATCTTATGGCTCCGCATGGGTCTCGTTTGGAAACGCGACCCGCTCGCGATGCTTACGGAGGGAGCAAGTCCGAATCCCTACATGGACCTTCGAGAGGAGTTCGACCTCCAACGCTTTCTATTGCAGCTCGAGAACTTGAAGAGCTCGGCTGCTTCAGAAGTTGACCTTCGAGGACCATTCCCCGATGCCGCCTACTCCCGAATTCTGAAGGGTACAAGTGCTATGCTAGACGCCTTCCACGCGATGAATGTCATGATCATGAAGAATCCCAAAGCAACCAAAGCGGAAGCGGAGATGTTGGAGCATACAGAAAAGGAAAGGACATATCTAAGCACGAGAATAAGTCATCTCCTTCAAGGTAATTCAAAGCGCTTATCAATAAAGCCTGCTATTCCTAATGTATCCGCAGTGCTTGCATCGTCGATGAAGCTCGAGTATCCATTGAACGAGGCTTTGCCCAACACAGACAATGCGCGAGACAGATTGCTAGCCAAGATCTTTCGCTTCCGCAAAGAGGAGAAAGACGCGTCTGGCGTGACGGACCAGGATTTCGAGCTACTCTATGCTTACGGTAGGTTCATGATAATATCCAGAGATCGACCCTCCTGCCTGTGCTGACCCTCCTCTAGCACTGGTCACGGGCCAACTCTCAAAGGAAATCACCAACGTGGGCAAGGAAGTTGAGAAGCTCTTCGGTGTCCTCGATGAGGAGTTGCTGCAGCTGCAATAATGGCAGTCCCAACATTCTCGTACGCAATAAAATGAATTACTGTGGCCCCAAATGAAACACGCGGCTGTTTCTATTCGTTCAAGGTCTCGCTCTCCATCAATTTTCACCCTCGCCGCGGCTCCCTGTCCTAGTCTCCATCTTCCTCCTCTTCCAACAATCACACCACTCCTCTCCTTAACCTCCCCACCATCACCCTTCCCAAATCAAATAAGAAGCCCTCGCATCCAAACCGGCCACCAACCCTACCCGCTTTTTCTCTCTCTTTCTCTCCCTCTTTCTTCTTCACTCCCCCTCTTTCTCTCTCTCTCCTCTTTTCTCTCCCCCTCTCTCTCTCTCACTATCTCACTATCTCCCTCTCTTTCACCCTTCTCACAACATAAAAACATTTCTTCTTTCCCCTTGCACTTCTCCTTCTCCCCAACTCTCAGCCTCTAGCATCTCTTCCCAGTCCACTCAAACCCACCCATCTTCTCACAACATCCACATCCACTTAAACCCACGTACTCACTCAAATCTCCTCGCTCATAACATCCACCCTCACCCTCACCCTCACCCTCACCCTCACCCTCACCCTCACCCTCACCTTCATCCGCACCCTCACCCTCCGCCCCTCCTCATCCTCATCCACAAAGAAAGACAAAAACGCAACGTCAAAACCATACAATGCCCAATCCACGCAGTGCAGCGGAGCAATTAGCGCAAGTCAAAACGTCCAGACGAAATCGTCGGTGGTTGGGATTGAGGTTTGGTAACGTGCTGTGGTGTAGAGTAGAGTAGGGAGTGGATGAGGCTGAGAAGCGAGGGGCTGAGGCGCTGGGAGTGAGTGGGGGTTGAGTGAGGATGGGGTTGAGGGGATGGGAGTGATAGGAGTGGGGACGGAGTGAAAGGTTGGGGGGAGGAGAGAAGGGGGTTTGAGTGATTGCGTAACTGAGCGAGGATTATTGGTTGGAAGAAGTGAGGAGTGGGGAATGTGAGCATAAGAGTTAAAAAAAAGGGACGTGAAAGGGAGAGAGGAAAACGGAGCGCGATAAGAGAGGGGAACGGATGTCCGGACAGAGTTCTGGGCTCGTAGGGCGCTGGGAAAGGGAGGGAAGGAGGAAGTAGGGAAGGAAAGGCAGAAACGAGGGAGAAGCCAAAAAGAGCACGAAAGGTTATATGGAACAGCTCGTGGATAAACTCTCTACTCTCAAACCCAGGGGGGGGGGGATTTCAAGGCCGTATTCTATACACTATATACCATACGAGGGGATGAGCGTATGGTTAGATCTAGATAGCGAGTAGGAATCTAGAATCATGCTCGTGCTCGTGATGTAACAACCTACTGCTCAGCAACTAAATCTGCCGTCAACTAACGCAGCTATCACTCTGCTTTCCATTCCACCAGGCCAACAACGCGTTTCTCAATAAGCACGCACGGCATATCGTTGGTGTTAGCAGATACTTTTGTATCAATGCAGACAAGACAGAGACAGAGACTGTCTGATCGATGGCCTGGATGGATGAAAAGGAAGGAAGGGCGCGGTTGGGGGGTCTCTCGGTAGGGAGCTACGGATTCCAAGATTCGAGTGTTTAATTCATTGATGTATTTTTTTTTCATATTTGCTTGAATAAATGGTCTAAGAGAAAAGCATGCATGTTCATAATCATCATCAGCTCCGATCTTCTGACTCTGTGTCGTCTTGTCTCGTGTCGCCTCGTCTCGTTTCGTCTCGAGCCGAAAGGGTAAGGATAGGAAATGGAAGGAAAGATAAGGAAAAGAAGGAAAAGGATCGTGCCGAGATCATCACTCATAAGAAATCATCGCCTGCGCCGCCGTCTATCCCTGTCCCTGTCCCTGTCCCTGTCTTCATCATCACTTCCGCCACCTAATCCAAAATTCTGTAACAACTTGCCCACGGCTCCGCTGCCGCCAAGTAGTTCCCCGATATGAGCCATTGGATCATCGTCTTGCTGAGGTAAAGGCCGACCGCGCTCATCGAATCGCTCCGGTAGGTCGACAGTCGAGTCCGACTCAGCTGGAGAAGAAGATCCGGGCCGGTCATCGCTAGACGAGCGACGGTGACGACGATGATCAGAACGAGGCTTGTCTTTGCGGGAAGAAGTGCCATCCTCGCTATCATAGCCGTCGTGTTGAGAATGCTTAGAGGAGCTGCCACGCTGACGACGCTTGCGGATTTCCTTTGGGGAACTGGGACCTGATGAAGGAGTGTCGAGAGCGAATTGGACAGTTTTGGTTTTGGGGGGTGGTTGTGAAGATGCCCTACGTTGAAGACCAGGGCGGGACGGGGACTGGGCGCGGGGCGTGTTTACACCTGTAGTTCAACTCTGTCAGCGGACTGTTCTCAAGAATTCTTTTGTCAGACGCATAATGATGGTCACCCACCCTCCCCTGGAAAATTGTTGGGTTCGAAGTAGAAGGGTGCACCATTGGAATCATATAAAGGGGCAGCGTTGTTGAGTAAAGAAAGGGCATCGTTGTTGGGATTCAAAGGGACATCTTCATTGGCAGTATTGCGAAACATTTCAGCACTCACATTCTCATCAGCCCTCCTGGGTTCCCGAGTTTGCGGAGGGTATACGGCCCCTCCTGGGGGAGGAGAATAGGCATCGGGCGCCGGAGGTGTGTAGCCTGGTTGTGGTGGGTAATTGTAGTCAGGATGGAGCTGTCCAGCAGGAGCAGGCGTGACATCAGGGTACCCTTGGCCGGGTGGAGGATAATAAGGAGTCTGTTGTCCCTCGATAGGATAACCAGCAGGCTGTGGGCTGTTTGGCTGATATTGCTGCTGAGCATACGGATTTTGGCCGTACGATGCCTGCTCAGCTGCTTCCTGTCCTGCAAACCGGTCAGCAGATTAGATATTGGAGCCGCCAATTTCATACTCACGTCTGCGTTCTTCCTTCTTTTCCCTCTTACGTTGCTTCCTCCTTTCATGTTCAGAAGCAGCCAAACCTGCTGCTCCGGCCGCAAGAGCTGCGGTGGTTGCACCTTTGCTACGGCTCCGGCTCCGGCTCCCACTCTTATGACGACGATGTCTCCTCCTTCGGCGACCATCATCTGATTCAGAAGAGACGCTTCGTTGCCTCTGGCCTCTATCCATATCTCTTTGAGCTTGAGCTCCATAAGCTGCACCTGCAGCTGCCGCAGGAACCATAGCGTCTTCATTATTGTGGTAACCTTGCTGACTTGCTGGTCGGTTGTAGAAGTCTGGGACTCCACCTTGATTGTAAACCGGGTCTTGTCCATACTCGATTAAGCCGGGGTCAGGACCATCACGAGAACCTTCGTAACCCTGTGATCTGGATCTGGATCTTGCCAACCGCCGGGCAGCACGTTCTTCACGTCGGGCTTCTTTCTCTTCTTTCTCTTTCTTGCCAGCTTGGTTTTTTTCGTACAAGCCTGCAATTGCAGCGGAACCTAGAGCAGTGGCAGCAATCGGTAGACCTTGGCGAATTCTACTCTTGGAGCGTTCCCTTTTTCCACCCCCGCGCGACTTGCTCCTAGCTCTCTCTACAAGCCCAGCAACGGCAGCACCGGCCAAGCCAGCTTGGGCGATCTTTTTGTTCCTGTGAGAAGGATTTCGAGCATCATCCGCGTCCTCTGGGGCAGGGAGAGCGCCAACAGAGTTCCTGCGAGTCCTTGAGCGGCTGCGGCGATCTTGAGCTTCGTTCTTTTTGGAATTTCTGTTTGCATAGCCAACAGCTGCAGCAACGGCGGCGGCTCCAAGGCCCAGACCTGCAAGATTTCTAACGCGATGGTTTGATTCACTTCGACTTCGTTCTTTGCCGCGAGACTTATCGCGCTTGTGCTTACGCCGCCCTTCACGATCGCGGTCACGGTCACGGTCACGGTCACGGTCACGGTCACGGTCACGGTCAGGGGATCCGCGATCTCGGGAACCACGGCGGCTTTTGCTTCGATAATGGCTTCGGGCTCGTGTCACAGCTTCCGCGCCAATGGCGCCCAAGGCTGCCGCTCCAACATCCCTACCTACACGGCTACCGCGGCCGCCTTCATCGTCCCCTTTCTTCTTGCGGTGATGGCGCAGTAGCTCAGCAGCTCCAAGACCAACTGCAGCACCCTCAGCAAGATGCCGTCGGTGACGAGGTTCATCATCGCTATATTCCTCTCGCGTCTCTCTCTTGATGTATTCATAGCTTGAATCACTGTCGTAGCCACCTCGACGTTCACGGCCATATTGAGAGATGGAATCGCCAGGGCTGACCTCTCTTTCTCTGTCACGGCGACGATGACTCGATTCGTATTCCTCGTCATCACGATCACGGCCATCGACGCGGCGTGTTCTGCGTTCATAATAGTAATCTTCCTCTTCGTCTTCTTCGGGCTCTGGCTTTGGCTTCGGGCGGCGTGCGATTTGGCGGTCTGGGACTTCCGAGCGATGGCTTTCGGAGCGGTGTCCGACTTCCGAGCGTACCTCAGAGCGCTTGATGAGCTCAAAGTCGTCTTGGGGTGGTGGTGGTGACACGACGACGGGTGGTCGTGGTGTTTCTTGGATGATGATCTGTTGCGGCTCTTGGCGAATGATGATAGGCTGAGGGGCCTCTTGCCGTGGATAGTAGTCTACAGTCCTGACGTATCTTTCTAGATCGTCGCGACGAGGCGCTATCCGATCAATCTCTCGATCATATCGATATTCGGTTTCGTAGCGGCGGGGTTCCGGCTCCGGTTCGCGTTCTCGCTCGATGCGAATCTCCCGACGCTCAACGATAGGCTCAGGTTCTGGGGTTCTCTCTCTGACTCGAATCTCACGGCGCTCCACGATAGGCTCCGGTTCCGGGGTTCTCTCTCGGCGGACGATGCGGGTCTCCCCGTAGGTGCGCTCGCGAGGGGCCAAGAAGGTAGGTGTACGGTCTTCCTCTTCATCCTGGTTTGACACGCGATACACCTTGCGAGTGATGTAGCCTTCGTTGTTACTGCGGGGTGCTGTTGAACGGGCTACAGTCGATTCAGCACCATCACGTTCTCGGTAGACAACCCTAGTCGTGTCGCCACCGTACCGAGACATGGTGAGTAGGAGTACTACTCAATAAGATTTCTGATTGATGGAAGTGATGATGGGAGTGATGATGGGAAGAGCAAGTCAGCTTCGAAGTGAGAAAAGAAGAGGCTGGAAGGGAAGAAGAAGGATTAGAAGCAGGTTGCCTCGTTGCCCTGAGTTGCTTAGCTTATCGCTAGCTCGACGGATAACGGGCTGATGCCCCGCACCAGTCTCCAGTGACCTAACTTTTCGCAATGGCAGAATGGCAGAATGGCAGAATGGGCACCTTATTAGCATAATGACTTTGGTTTGGGAGATGAGGTATCCTTGTAAGAAGAAGAAGGAATGGAGGAAGGGATAACGAACAAAAGGTGTATTTGAGGTGCCGGTGTTAATTACGAGTCGAGGGGCAAATCTTCCCGCCACAAGGCGATTAGGTGTGGGTAAGGCACGAAGTGTTAAGATCTTACACAGGTAGACTCGGGTACTATGGCTGCCTTGTCTTGCATTTATGGAGACGCTTGGATTTTCGTATGTAATACAGGCATCACGTGGTTCTCTTCTCGAATTGTGCATCTCTGGCCACCAGTCCAATCTATCACTACACCTGATTTTCTTCAACGCTTGTCCCGAATCCAAGAAGGTATATACCTCCACCCCCACCTGATTTCCACGAGCACAACTCCAATTGCGCAGGGAGTTGATATTTGCAAAGGCTTTTGTGCTAGAAGGGGAAGCTGAAAGCTCTACAACGCGAAATGGTACGACTATTCAATAAAACTCGTCCACCAAATAGGCTACCGGTCTTCTTGGACTAAAATGGATATCTCAGAGACACCTGAGCAGATGAATCCGCTCTTTTGCCCGTGTTTCGAGGACCAGCTTGGAGAGGTCTTCGCACCCCTCCCGCCAGTAAATTTGCCGTTTGGTGCAGGTATATATGGGTGTGGAGCTAGTCGCCTGACAGCTGCAAATCTCTCTTCCTCGGCAGGATCTATGCCAAATGTGAGGCAATAGCGGTGAACTATGTCATTGTTCATTACTTGATCTATCAACAGCCCTTCAATATGAAAAGACGTGAGTGCTGCTTGCCACAAATGGTCAATACCCTTCAGTGAAGCAAGCAAACCTGGTACGTTTGTAAAAGTAGAAGGAACTTTTGGCGTGGAAGATACGATAAGATTCGCAATAATTGGACGACAGACTCGTAGGATTGCAAAGCGCGAGATTTTAGCAGCCTTAGGGTATAGTACCGAAACAAGCTGTTGGGGTTTTGCTGAGGTGGCCTCGGAGTCTCTGACCGTGACTGACGAGCCCTTTTTAAGCTGGAGTCATACTTCAATTCCGGCTGCGATGAGAGGGGCGCGGCGATGATGATTTCACGAATCTCTCTGGAAAATCTACCCAAGCGTGTCTCGACAAAAGGTCGCTGCTGCTATGTAACGTGAAGAGCCAGTTGCTAGGCAAGCAAGAAAGCTGACTTTCACTCTCCTTCTGGGCCACGATGAACAGACCTCGATGCACAGGCCTCTTCGTGGCTAGCTTTCTTGAAAGCAAGATAGGGTTTGACGATTTTGTTGCGTGGATACATAGTAAAGAAAACGGGTGAGAAAGAGATTGGGAGCAGAGGAGAAGTGAGCTACGTAGCGTGTGCTTGTGTTGTACCTTGCGCTCAATACGTACGTCTTGATTATCAAAGACCTCACATTAATATTGGGTAAGGTAGAGAGCTATGTGAAATGACGGGTAGCCTACCGATTATGTTTCGACGATAAAGACTGCCTGTGGGTCATGGCCCACTTCAACTTGATTACAAATAATGAATGAAAGTTGAAAGGTGAGGCTGAAGCTGATTACTCGTAACAGTTGTTTTGAGGGATTTGCTTTACAAAGAGGAGCACTGTAGGATTACCTAGTAAAAGTGAGTACGAGGAGTACTCGTACCTACCTAGGTAACCCACCTTTACCTTAAGGCTTAAAGATCGTAAGATGTGTCAAGCAGTGAAATGCCGACCACCGAGCCGAGGAGCCACCGTGAAGCGGCAGAAATGATTAATAAGCAAGGTCTAATTGGTTCAGGTACCGCACTAAGGCCACCAAGTACTTTAGCACTGCGCAGCTCCGCTTTCAAGCGGACCAGCGCCCTGACAGCGAACGACGATGCGCCACGCATTATTCCATCATGCCTCCGAACTAAAGTACTCCAATGAACTGAGCCACATACATATCATCTCTCCCATGTCTTCCTTGTATGCACCATGTTAACACGCCCACCGCTCTCTCAGCGTGATTCCTTCTCGCCTTTCTATTCGGTCTGCACCATCTCTCCAGTAGACCCGAATGTCGCCCCCCCGGGAAGGAATTACTGACGTGTGTGCCTGTAATTGAACCCAATTCATATGGCGCCCACTGCAGAAAGGCCTAATAATGACCAAGCGGAAGATGTGGACGACAAGAATGTCAAAGATGAAAATAAGCCTGATCCCGGCAAGGAAGATCCGCAAGATCCACAACAACCGTCATCGTCTTCGTCCGCCCCGAGCCTCATACAGGCCTCCATCACTCCTCAGCTCTCCGCAAACTCCTCTGCCGCAACCTCTCCCAAACCCTCACGTGAAGGTTCGCCCGTGAGACCTCCTTTGAAATCCGCCGCATCAACCGGAAGCCGGGTGACGAATAGGTCGAGGAAAAACAGTCAAGATTTGAGTCCGATACGAGCACCGAATGCAAATATACCTACAGTGCCGTCTGCAGCTGCCATTCAGAGAGCTTTATCCGCAACAGGTAATCCACATCTACCACCTTCTGCTGCTGCCGAATTCAACGTCGATGCGCCGCGGCCTCCAAGGGTCAACAAAGGATCGGCTGGCGGCTCTCATCACCCAGGATCCAACTTGCCTCGTGTCAAGTCTCCTCCGCCATCTGCATCGTCGGGAGCGAACGGCTCGTTTCTGACAGCGCGCAAGATTGATCAGTCGCAGTCTACACCTACAACGCCTACTATTGTCGTCGAACGTCCTACTCGAAGCTCTACGTTCGGCAGCGAGTCAGATCTACCGGAGGATGATCACCCAGTAAAGTCGGGAATGCGGACACCAGTCCGAGGTATAAGTGGGAATGGCCCAGCACTCGAGACGGTGCAAGAAAGCAGCCTCCCAGTTACACCGGCCATTGGCACAAGAATGGCCCACGCCAGCAAGGGAGGTTCAAATGATCACCCAGAACGGATTGAGGAGAATCCAATGGAAGAGGCTTTTGGAAGAGATGCGAATTCAAGGACCGAAAGTGGAAACGACAGTGCAGGTAGTAAGCGTGCTGGAGTCAAGGGCGCTGATGGCAACAAAGATACTCGGAAACCAGCAACTGCTGCCAACTCTGCCAAGCCGCCAGTCGTGCAGTCAAAGAGATCGTTCACACAGCTGCCATTTACGAAGCATAAGACTGCCGCTAGCGATGGGTCTGTCAAGAACATGACCGTGGAAACCGAAACCGTCAGCTCTATACCGCAGCTTGCTTTGGGAGGTGGTGCTGGTGAACGACATCCCCTTGGTAGGACGGACACCGGAGGAAGTTTGCGCTTGAAGCCTAGTACTGAGACGATACGGCCTAAAAAAGAGAAAAAGAGAATAGTGCGCAAGGCGCCCTCTGCAAGCTCTGGCACTGGTGGGTTAATGTTTAAACCTTTTTTTCATCATCATCATCATCATCATCATATCCACTCGCGACTTCCCTCCCCCAAACCCATGAGCTCAATGCTTGTCAGATCTCTTGACTCCCCCAATGGTCAATCGCCAGGGCATGGTCTGTTCGACTTGCGATTTAGCAATCGCGAGGGCAAGCATACCCAAAGTGCTCAGTGCAAACCCTCAACCCCCCTTGGAACCCCCAGGCGTACAAGTGCTGTGCTGACATCTTTTCGTGGGAGAGTAGCCTCCTCAAAAGCAGACATCTTCGAAGCAAAAGTCGCAAGCGCCGTCGATGAAGTAGACTCATCAGACTCCGAAGAAACCTTTGTTTATGAATCCAATCCACCAGAGCCACATTCAGCCCGCGCACACCGTTTCCATTCTCGTACCCCAAGTGCGACGTCCACCATTAGCCACCATGACCATTACGGTGCTAAAGGGAGACAAGAGGGACACCATAGTGTTGTTGGTAAGAAGAGCATGAAGTTCTCTAACAATTACAGTTCTATTGGCTACTCGAATGAAGGCGGTGATGGGACAGTGAGAGGTCCAAGTCAGACTGGGCGACTGGCCAGCGGAAATACAACTCATCACCATCATATTGGACGCTATGGACGTGGTGGCCACGCATCGCTGTTTGACAGCGACTCTCCGTTCCCAAGTGCTACAAAGTCTTCGCGTTCTGCAACTGGTCACGTCTCTCCTCGCAGTTCACGAAATCCTCAAGCTGTCCATGTCACCAAAAGCCCCCGCAAGGTTGAGGAGCTCATGTCGTACGATCTCGAAGGAGAAGGTGCCGACGATGAGCGAACACCATTGATAGGATCTGTCCGTAGTGGTCGTAATCGTCGGCGGCCATTGCCCGGGAGTGTACGACACATGTACTCAGAAGACAGAGATCACCGTTTCTGTGGTCGTGTCACAGCCTTTACGAGCCTAGGCAGCGTTTTGGCCGTTTTGATAGCCGCTATCGTTGTCATCCTCATCATGTGCTCGAAGCCGTTATTCGATGCTCGATTGAAAGGAATTCACAACGTTATTGCATCAGAGCAAGAGATAATGCTCGACCTTCACGTCCATGCCATCAACCCCAATATTCTTGCTGTACAAGTCAGCGACCTTGACGTCAACATCTTCGCGAAAAGCAAGCATGTCGGTACCAGCTCTTTATGGCGAGCCCGTCACCCACAAATACCACCTCGAAAGCTCCGAATCCGGCCACAAAGCAATGACGCTGTTTCTCAACAAGGTCCCCCCTTGCGTGATCCCTCAGACATTATCTCCCATTTTGACGGCGGCGTCGACGAAGGCACAGATCCGATTGATGACCCAGCTATCGACTCACAAACCATGCTCCTCGGTCAAATATTTGAGTTCGACTCACCTCTTATATTCGATGCATCGCCAATTCGCCGTCTTTCACTTGGTAGCGTTGGTGAAGTGCGCCTTGCCAAGCCTGGCAACAAGACCGAAGAGGGCGGTAGTCAACGTTGGGAGCACGTCCTTCAATACGACTTCGAACTGATTGTTCGTGGTGTCATCAAATACTCCTTGCCTATCAGCTCAAAGCTTAGAAAGGCGAATATCGCTGGTAGCATCACTGTCCATCCCAGCGATGGTGTCAGCGTCTGAGGTAGCAAGAGGGCGCCGCAAAAGACAGGACCATCCGAAGAGGGGTAATGTTGTGAACGAAGGACCTTCTCAAAGCATTGGTCCGAGGGTTTGCTCTGATGCATGATTGCGTCTGTCTCCATGAGATACGATTTTCCTTCGTTTTCAGTTAGCGATAGCATTCGATGGAGCGTGCGAAGAGAGCGAGCGGTCACCCGCAGCAGAGGCATTGGTATAAGGTTGAAACGGTTCAAAGGAAGGGAAAAGGAAAAAGCCAGGCGCATTTGAGGCTTGCTTTGACGATGGATCTTTCGGCATTACTTCTTCCAGATAGCTAGAAAGCCCACACTGTATGCTAAGGCTGGGCATAATCTATGTGAATATATGCCATGAGGAGTCCTTGTGATATATCTACACTTGCGTTCTAATGCTCGAATCCCTCTGTTGTAGAGCAATACACAACGCCTCCTGAAGAGCTTGTAACAATCGAGAATGTACCAAACGGCTTCTACAACATAGCCGCAAATAGTCATGCTACCCGTTGACCTCGCCCGAGACTCTGCCCTCCACCATATCTGTACCCTCATAACCCCCCCAAACAGCCCACTCCCCAAACCCCACCACCACCATCGCCCCCATCCCATCATTCCACACAGACAGACACCCCGTTTCACCGCCTCGGACCGAGTCCACCCTCCAGCTTCGCCGCCCGATCCCTCGCCTTCGCCTCCAACACCTCCGGATGCTCATGCACGCTCGGCAGCAGGCCCATGCCGACCGCCCGCCTGATCGCTTTCGCGATCTTCCGCTGGTTCACGGCGCGCAGGCCCGTGTCGCGGCGGTGCTTGATGCGGCCCATGGAGGTCATGAATTCGGACATCATTGAGAAATTCTGCGGGGGGGGGTTCACACTGTGCATTAGCATTCAAGAAAAACCGTTTTCATATCCACGTATTGTCCCGCTTCCACATTGAAAATAGTACTCAGCAGTATCAGAGTTTCTAACGAACCTTATACTCCTCCAACGGATTAATCCCCAGCACATCAAAAACGTCCCGCTCCCCGCCCTTCCTCTTCCGCCACTTGCCCGCCTCCACCGCGCTCAGATCGTGCGGCGCGTACACGTCGCCGGCCCGCCAGTTCTGCAGCCGCGGCATCTGCCGCTCCAGGTCGCGCGCCCGGCTCTTCAGCGCGAGGTCGTCGTCGAGCGACGCCGCGCGCCGGGTGTCGTACTCCCGGACCGTGTTGTAGAGGGCGCGGTCGTCGCTGATCAGGGTTTTCACCAGGCCGGCGAGGCCGTCGTCGCGTTTGGCGTTGCGGGCGATGTTGGGGGGGAGGGGGGAGTCCGAGGAGGTGGGGCAGGAGGTGGTGAGGGGTCGGTGGAGGCGGCGCGTTAGGGCGGGTTTGGGGGTTGCTCGGAGGAGGGTGTGTGTGTTCATCGTTGGCTTTGCCAAGGCGTTGGACGTTGAAAAGGGTAGTCTTGAATGGTGCTCAATTATGCAAGAGTATCGAAGATATACCCGCGCGACTAGCGCGCTTAAAAAAGATTTGCAATGCACAAAATTTAAGAAAATTATCCTCTCAGCTCTGGCGCACTTTGACCAATTGAAAGTTTTACCACAGTACCAGTCTTACTTTGTACACACGAATTACCACACACAGCTTCTTCCACACTTCAAGATGGGTACGGCCTCCACTTACTGCAAAGCTAATCATAACTGACCAATGCAGTCCGCGTCCTCAAATACCACGAATCCAAACTCCTCAAAAAAGTCGACTTCACCACCTACAAAAGCGATGCCAACCACCACGCCGCCGCCATCTGCCGCAGATACACAATCCAAAACCCCGACGACTACACAAAATATAACCGTACGTCTCTCCCCCCCTTCACCCAGCCCGCTCTTCCATCCCTCCCCAGAAAAGGAAAAAGAAACCCCCCTCACCAAAACTCACTCCCCTCCAGGAATCTGCGGCTCCCTCCGCCAACTCGCCCACGCCCTCGCCGACCTGCCCCCGACCTCCCCCTTCCGCCTCAAGCACGAGAAACTCCTCCTGGCCAAACTCCACGACATGGGCGTCCTGCCCACGACGAGCAAACCCAGCGACGTGGAGCGCAAAGTCGGCGTCTCCCGCTTCGCGCGGCGGCGGCTCGGCGTCGTCATGACGCGGCTGCGCATGGCGGAGAACGTGACGGCGGCGGTGAAGTTCGTCGAGCAAGGGCACGTGCGGGTGGGGACGGAGGTCGTGACGGACGCGGCGTTCCTCGTGACGCGGAACATGGAGGATTTCGTGACGTGGGTGGACGGGAGCCGGGTGAAGAGGAACGTGCTGAGGTATCGGGAGAAGTTGGATGATTTTGATTTGTTGTGATGGGGATGGGGTTGGGATCGGATTTGGGATAGGTTCGGGATCGGGATGTGATTGGGGATGGGGGAAAGCGAAAGCGAAAGCGAAAGCAAAACGAAACGAAACGGAGGGATCAAGAAGAAGCAAGCAAGCAGCAAGCCCCACGAGACTCCATCCCTCACGACTAACCAGCCAAGCCATCACCACGTATCCCCCTTCCCCCCCCGGCGGGACCAAACCCAACAAACCAACAGCCACGATCATAAGCACGGCTCAAAGAGCCCCCACCTAACCATCCTTTCCTTAGCCAGCCAAAAAGAAAAAAGGACGAACAAACAGAAACACCATCCCCCTTTCCCCAATACCGGACTCCCCAGAGCGCGCGGTCACAGATGCGGAAGCTCAGGACGAAAGATCCCAGCCGCAGGCAGACGAGGACGGGAGTCTCTTGGGGAGAATATTGGAAGGCTTGATCAAGGTGGTTGGTGGAAGCCTTAGAGGATGGCTGGTGGCGGGGAGGGGGTGTGGGTGTCGTTTGGGGGGAGGGTAAAAGACTGAAGTATGATATGTGACATTGATGCCTTTTTCACGTACGAGGAAGTCGCTCCAAGGTTTTTTTTTCTCTCTCTCTGAGAGCTTGTTTGGGGACCCACCTGTATCTACTGCCGCGCGTGAGGGCAGTGGATGCTCTAGGCAATATATCTAGCATTTTCGATTTTAATTTGGAGATTCATGTAAAGGATGCAAGCTAGAATCATAGCCTTTGCAGCTGTATCATGGACTTGAGTTTCCAAGTCGCACAGCTCTTCTTTATGATAGCGGTCTCCGACATCACGCTTCGCCACACTGTCAACCCCTCATGCAATCCTTCCGATGCTCCTTCCTCGCCGCCTTCTGACACTCGGGACCGCAATACCTCACCTTCCGACACCCCCCGCACGCCAGCAGCCTCTCCCCCGCCTTCCCGCACCGATCGCACCTCGCCACGACGGCCCCCGCCGGCGTCGGCGTCGGCATCGGCGTCCCAGCACCATGCTGCGTCCGCTCCGCCCGCGGCCGTTTGCCGACATCCGACATGGAAGACTCGACGTAGGGAACCGGGAAGATGGGCGCGATGGCGACGCGGACGGCGTATTTGGCGAAGGGCGCCCACTCCTTCAGACCGAGCTTGGCGAGCGCGGCGCCGGAGATCTGTCCTTGGCCGCAGCTGCACAGCGGGGATCGGCCGGGCTCGGTGGACAGCGGGGCGCCGGCGCCGCCCTTGGTCTGGTATTCGCACGTCGGCTTGTGCTGCCATGTGCGGCAGCGCTCGGCCAAGGCCGGGAGCATTCGCTTCCACAGGGTCGATTCGTCGTCGCTGAGGAGGAGGCTGCGGGGTTCGGTGTCTTGTAAAGCTTGGAGGGCTTGCATGAGCTCTTTCACTCTGGGGATGGTAAAGGGCACGACGTACGCTTCCATGACGATGGAGCCCAGGTCGAGGTCGTGGCGGATCCCGGTGAGGAATACGAGGGTGTGAGCCCCGCTTGTTTCGATGGTGAGTTGAAAGGTCTTCTTTGGACCTTTACAATTCTCGTTGAGACCTGCGAACGTTTGGAAAAGAGTATTCAACGATTGTTTTAGATCGAATTTGGCGTTGGTTGTCGTTGCTTGATCTAGTTTGCTCAAAGGTCTCTCCGCGTCGCTCAAAGTGGTACCCATGAACGTGCGAACCCATGACGGGTCTCCGTTCTTCGGGAAGGTGACCACGGGCTGCAACTCCAATTTTATCCGGGGTATACTCCAACACAACGGTGGACGACCGGACTCGAGCACCATCTGGGTCCATGAGTCGAAGCGGTCACCATCTAATGCAGTAAATATTGGGACCTCGACCTCTACCCAGGAAGACTTCCTTGCGATCCTAGTCTTCGACTTAGATCCTTGGATTGGGAAGGGAAAGATGACAGGTCGCTTCAGAGATGACCCAATTTGCAAGATCACAGTGCTTGGTGAACATTCAATGGCCGTGACCGCTGCCCCAGTAGACAGCGCTTTGCTTTCAGCGGAGCTCGTTGGAAAATCCATATGGCTCTGCAGGTGAGTGGCTCTGTGACTCGGGTCCAACTTTACGATCGTTTGATACGAGGATTTCGTTTGCAATGAAACCTTCTTGGTCCATTCCTTTTGCATTGGGGATGCCCGCAAGGTGTCCAACTTGGGTGCATCGCGACAGACAAAAAGTCTCTTCTCGTCATAGAATCCGGTCTCGAAGACCGCCATACGCATGCCAAGCTGTTGAAACCTCATGATACTATCAGGATTGGTATTGATCATAAGAGCAGCTTGAATGCCATTTCTTGGCCCAGTGAGCAAGCCAAAGGCGGGTACGGCACAAGTGATAACAAGGTCAGCGGAGCCCAGCCAGCCATGCTCATCTTCTTCGCCGATTGAAGCGGTCCCGGTGCTGTCCTCATAGGCTGCGTTGCCAAAGAAAGCATGGAATGAGTAGAACTTGTTTTCGTATTGGTTTTGACCGATAGTTTGGGCGACAGAGACATGGAGAGCAGGAGTTCCAATCGCGTCGGGAGTCCTGCCGGTAAAAACGGTGAGTTTCTCCCTTGGCACCACGAGAACCAATTGGACAACCGAGGGTGGATTATCTGCAGCAAGAATGCCTTTCTCGCCAGATGTCGGTCTCAAAGGCAGCCCAAAGTCCGTTCGAAGCTGACTTGGACTCTTTTCGAAACATTGGTTTGTCCAGACGCCAAGGTTGTGAAGATGTACATAAAACTCCTGGAAACTATTTGATCCGACCAATAACGATCGATCTGTCTCGACATGGTTGTTGAAAAGATTCATAGTCTGTGCCCAATCTACCTGGACTGTGGCTTTGACCAGGCGGAGTAGAGCAACCATGCCAGCCCTTGTATAGCGCTGCAAATCGATCAAATAAGGTCCAGCGTTCACACGAGCGAACTTGGCCATCATCTTTGAGACATCCTCATGAGCGAACATTGTCCTGTAAATATCGAAAAGGTAGTCGGCGAGCTCTTTCGGTTCGAATTTAAGTTGAGGGTCGCTCCCAGTACTATTCTCAAGTACTCTTACCACACTGGCATCGGAGAACTTGGGGTATCTCCAAGAAACCCTCATACGATACTGCTTTTGATGATTCGTGTATCCTTGCGCAACCCGAAACAACGCGGTCTCATTAGAAACAGCATCGAGCGTTACACCCGTCAACAATCCTGAAGGGGCCAGTCCTATGAGCAGTGAAAAGGTAGCAACGTCTGAACCCAGGACTGTCGACAACGACGTGGAGATATCCTCTGACGACATCAACAGACTCTCGGTGTAGAGCGTTGAAGACGCATCACGCCGTAACAATGGAGTAGTGGCAGAAAGTACGTTGATTACTCCAACGTGATCACCCAGGTTTGAGGTATCAATGACATCGAATGGACCGTAGGGTAGATCTCCAGAGCCATTCAAATTGACATGTCCATCGAGCAATAGTGGACAAGCGCTCCATGGCTTGACGTAGGTCCTGGCAACGGGGCCGGGCTTCTGGTCGAGGGTAATTGCCAGTTGTAAATCGTGACTGAGAGCAAGAGCTTCTCCACAAAAAAAGCTCACATGGACACGGTTGTTACTGACATACTTACCAAAGCTCTCACACCAAGCTTTGAACTGTGACTTGGCGATCGCCACCGCACGCTTCGACTGTTCTGCCGCGCCTCCTCTTTGTTTGGGAACTCGTTCTTGAAAGGCTTCTGGGAGGTGGAATCCTAGAAGTGGCTCAGTACCGTAATGAACCGCAAAATCTCCCGATGCAGCCGAAGAAACAGCGAACATAGGGTTGACGTCTCCTTTGCCATTCAGCCGAGAGACGTCCTCTCTGTTCCCTGCTACGACGCCTGTTTTCCAGAATTCTCGGTATACATAGCTCATCGTCTCGCTCGCATTAAACCAGAATGGACCAGCGGACCGTATACCGGTACCAAGACTCATATTACCAATATCTTTGCTGCGCTGTGCGATGGCAATTCTGGCTTGAGGAAAATTTTCCGTCGAGGCATAGCGCGACCAATACCGACGGAGCTCCTGTAGTGTGGCCTTATCCACGTACTGAATGTACTTGCCATATGAAGACGATGCCCATTTTTCTGTAGATTGCGAGGCCTCTACCAACGTCGCGGCGTGGTTACGAAGCATGGATAGAGTTCCCACTGGTACGTAGAAGTGGTAGAAGAGGTCCCATAGCTCTGTAATTGGGCGTCCGGCCGTAATGAGCGTCAGAAGGACCACATTCCGTGCAAGTATTGCCGGTTCGATATCGCAGCATGTGAAGCTTACAGTCCGCGTGGTGTTGTGTCCTTGCTCGCACCACAGAGAAAAGAGGATGTTCCTTGGATCCCCACAAGCCAAAGAGAGAATCTTGATAGTCTCCTGCTTCTGGCATGCTGGAAGCTCCCGGAGTAGATTGACCGCAGGCGTATTGCCAACTGGATAGAACCAGTACTTAAGTTGGACGTAAGTTGGAGAGAACATGTCGGGCTGTTAGGAAGGAATAGACACTGTCTCTGGTCTTTCGGTAGGCAGGTGGGTAATGCACGGTCAGTACAGCAGTTTCAAGAGGGGAAATGAGGGCAGTGACTTGTGAAAAGTGGGATGATAGTAAAGCAAGGAGTTATGTGGCTAGAACACAGGAGACTGAAGCCAAGCAGACCCAGCGTGCAAGAGCCCCGTTCTGTGCAGAAGGGTGCGGTCAAAGAAGACGGAGGAAAGGCGGTCAGGAGAGGTCAAAGTCACAGAAAATGTGAAATGATATGGAACTTGGGGAGGATGAGTAGGTACAACCCCGATTCGGGTGCTATCATATCATGTAATAGCTTGCTCAACACCAAGACAACGGCGTTCAGATGAAGCAAGTACCTAGCCAAGTACTCTTCAAGACGGATTGTCCTTCAGCATAAATTGTTATCCCGAATATACATACATAAATGACACAGCGCATAAGGCTTGTGGCGTATTGCATCAGTTGCAAGCTTTGGTAGCTTTGGTAGCTCTAGTTGTTACTCTAGAGTCCTGGGGTCTGAGCGCGCTCTTGCGCGTTAGAATTCGCAACGGCGCTAAAAAGACGTTTGGAAATGACCAGGATCATGGATGTTGTATCTGTGGCTAGTATATATTACTTTGCTAATAATAATAAAGTACCTGCGATAAGCAGCAAGTAATCAACTTATTAGCAAGCTACTTCGTGTCATTCCAGATGATTCATATCGTCTTCTAAATGGCATTTATATAAACCGACTTACCTACTCCTTTGTTCTCAACTTCCCCCCACCTTGACCGCCTTGCCAAGCCTCAGTCAGTCATCCATTCTTTAGCTCCAAGGTCTCATAAAATCAAGAGTCACACGAGTCACACGAGTCACCCTCAGCTGCTGCCTCAACTTGCCACTACATTCATCAAGTCCTTAAACTTCTTGGAAATCTTCAGAAGGCACAGGAGCAACTCTCGCTGCAACTCGTCCTACGCGCCGGCCCAGCTGGGGCTCGATTGCGCAAAGGAAAGACAGACATCAAATCCACTACAAGACAACGGTTGAATCACCATGGCATTCCGTCAACCTACGTTGGTCCCTGCGACTCGCCAGCCCCCTGTGCAAGATCCACGGGACAACCTTGCGACCACTGTTCCCTCACCACTACACCGAGAGCTTGAGCCATCGCAGGAATGGGTCCTCTTCCCAGCAGGTTCAAGCACCGAAACTCAGACTCGCTCGACCATACAGGCGTCTACAGCTGAACTGTCGAGGCTAAGCGACTTCGGCTCGTTGGAAGCCAAGTCAAGACAAGACGAGAGTATTCCCTGCGAGGCTACAAACGGCTCCGTCGACGACGATGAGGACTTGGACAGCCTAGACGAAGGTCTACATGCCTTTCAGGAACCTTCGCCCCTACACAGACCAGGAATCTTCGAACCAAACGGTTCCATACTGCCCCGGCATGATGGAATGGGCACATTCCCTACGGCAAGTCCACCTCTCCAAGAGCAGCTATGGCACTTTGAACAGTTCAATCCGCGGAAGCGATCAATCGGGCCCGGGCGCCATAGGAGAAGATCTAGTCTGCAACGGAGAATCGACGCCGTTGAAGACCACGATGTTGCAAACATTGAAGCCGAAACAAGAGAAAGGATTGAAAAGTGGAGGATGGAACAATCCAGGGTCCTGTTGGATGAAATTGCGAAGGAGACCAGGCGGAGAAGGACGAGTATGGTAAGCCAGCGAGCAGAAACGACATCCGGTTCTGCTGGCCTGGAGCAGATCATTCAAGACTCACTTGCTGAAAATACTGGCGGGAGAGGGACAACAGAGCCTCTCAGGGCGAGGTCGCCACGTATGGAAGAAAGCGAATCTTTCTGGCAGCGTGTCACTCGGCGAGTCATTCGAGATTTCATTGGTGTTGACGATAATCTACTATCAGTCATATTCGGAGAATCGCTTCCCACAGGGAGGCAAGACGGCAACCCTCCTTCAGGATCTGCCTCCTCAAGATTGTCACCTCTCGACAATTCATCACCTGTGTCTACTGGCACTGGTTGGGAAGGACGGCTTTTGGATCGTCTTTCTCGTGAGCTAGGAATGTTACTACAGCAGCTCACAGAGCACCCAGGCGCATTCAGCACCGTCGACACCCCCTTCAATCCTTCCACCTCAGACTACGCTGGTATGCCAGTCACAGTGCCAACATCTTCAAGATCACAGCCGAAGCCCTGGACGTCCACCCCAAATGTAGCCTCATCCTTTGACTTCAGACCGACCTTGCAAGACGCATCTCTCCCCGCGGAAAAGTCCGCCGCTGATTCCACACATGCTGCCCTCTGGGGCATTGAAGAAGAACCCGCTTCCACACCCCCAGAAGACGACCGCGAGTACTGGGAACAAACTCCAGACATCAAAACTGTCTTCCGCTTCCTCCACAACCGTTTCACCTCCCAGCGGCGGCCCTCAACCACAAGCAAACCGCCTCTCAATATCGCCACAACGTCAACCCCCGACTCCTTGCGCCGCGCAGCCATCATACGGCAATATCACCCGCTGGTTTCACGCGCTGCGCCAACTTGGGAACAGAGACATGGGCATGCGAGACGGCATAGCTTATTGAGGAGGAGAAGCGGAAGCAGTTGTGCGAGCAGCATTGTCGGCAGTGCGAGAAGGATGGGACTGAGAGGGGGCAGTCTAGGCAGCTCGAGCAGGAACTACTGGGACCTTGGCGGTAGCGCTGTAGGAAGCGGTGGCGGCAGTGCGATAAATGTTGGAGGAGGAGGATTGGGTGCTTGGGGGGAGTTCTGAGGCGGTTCCCGACGGTTGTTTGGCAGTAGGGAAGGGAACCGGGCTACCTTGTAGGGCATTCTCGGCTGCATCGTCTCTTGTGGGATCTAGGTGATGGGTCATGGGTTGCATGTGTCACGAACCGTCATGGCTTCTGCGAACATTTTGCATTTGGTAGTGATGATAGATTTTCCAACTCCGCTCGGAGAGTCCAAAGTCATCTTTGCGCCTGACCTTATGCTCCTTTTGCATCCTCAGCGAGATTCCAAACCCAAAACGTGCTATTTGGCCGTGGTCCGGCTTGGCTACCAAGGCTACTGGCCTAGACTGCCGACTACCTTACCTTACCTTACCTTAGTGAGGCTGACGGATAGAAAAGTCCTAGTGTACCTAGGTAGGTTGCATCAAACCTTATGCTACCTCTACATGACAACGATAAGGTAGTTTCGTAGCTCTTATGGAAGAAGGGGCGGTAAACGACAAGAGATTCAACATTCGAAACAGATTCGAAGCAGATGACACGCGACGAGTAGGTACAAGACTAAGTTCGGGGGAAGTTTTCCTTGAGGTTACTCGTATCAGATGAAGGCATAAATAACCGGACCGTGGGAACAAGGCATTCCTGCCGCAATCTTATCTCTAAGGTAACTCCGCATCATTTACCAACCAAGGCCCACGGGTACTTTACGATTCGAGATCTTCCTTGGGACCAGATCCTAGATGCAGCTATGCTTGGAGACCACATAGCCATAGCCAGCGCATTTGCAGCCATTGCTACGGAATGCTGTGGTAGCCATGCTCGAAGGCAGGTACGAGAGGTTCACCATCAACCTTCACCTCTCCGCATCAGCAGCACGCTCCTGAGATTGTCTCGCCGGCTAAGGTTTCTCACCAGGGCTGGCAGGAGAAGTATTCCTAATAGCATCCATTCGTCTGGTAACGCTATGTATGGGGAGTGCAGCTTTTCTTTTCCTTTCTCGTTACTCAGAATAGAGGTCCTGAGATCCTATATTGATGAAATACCAAGATATGTATGACCATGGGGTTCAGCATGGCGATCATCTGGTTTTGAAACAGAAGGCATACAAGTTGTATAATTTTCTCAGGACGACTTCGAACTCTTTCAATTAGTAGCAACTTCTTTCTAAGAACTCACGAATCGTACTCCAGACTTTTAAAAATACCCAAATCATACCCTTTGAGGTACTGTTACGGACCTGCGGGACTTCCGTTCTGGTAATGACATGATTGGGAATTAGCGGCATGATTCGGTAAGAGTATCATTTTTGGGGCTGGGAGGGGGAAGTCGAACCGCTTGCCAGCTTGTTGCTTTAAGATCATTACACAGTAAGCTTTTCCTGGGTTCCGTCCTCTTTCTGGATCTCCATTCTGCATTCTTACAGCTGAGCTCCCTATTAACCCACTGATGAGATTACTCTTCACTGATCAGTGCATCGTTGCCGCTGAACATGTCCCAAGACGAAGCTAATCCGAAAGAGTTGAGAGGGGGCGATCCTCTAGACCCCATCACACCTCTACTCACTGAGGTATCTTCGAACCTTGAGCGCAATCGTACCAATCTCTGGGGAACCTCCTTCTACATCGCCTGTGGGTGTTATTGCCCACACTGAGTTCGTACGGCTAATTCAATCAAAGCCTGGGTTCGAAAATATCGATCAGTCTTCAAGCGTCGAGGGACGCCGTCCAATGCCTCAGAGACCGAGCACGAACAAAGTACACCCTTAAATTGGGAAGAGCTTGAAGCTACCTCACAAGTACCCACAATAGATGACGGTCCTCGGTTTGCATCGTTGGAGTATCTGGGTCCATGGTTTCCGGAAGCAAATCCAGCTCATCCAAAAGCTCAAACCTGGCGCACCTGGCGATCTAAAAGGCAAACGGTTTTGAGTACTTGTTCAATCGTCGCATGTCTAGTACTTCTTATCAATGTCGCTGGGACAATATATTTCAAGATCAGGTGGAAAACTACTGACGATCTAGGAACGATATATCGAGGAAATTGCTCCCAATCACATCGACTTAGCTCAAGCCTTCATATACTCATCAACATCCTAAGCACAACGCTACTTGGTGCATCGAATCTCTGTATGCAGCTTCTGGCTGCGCCGACACGTCGAGAAATAGACGAAGCGCATGGGAAACATGCTTGGCTTGACATTGGAATACCTAGCTTCCGAAATCTCAGCTATATCAGTAAAAGGCGCAGTACGGCTATATGGCTCCTTGCTATGTCATCGATCCCGTTACACTTCCTGTAAGTGTGACTCAACATAATAGATTAGATCGGGCTTGGAATGACATTAGTGATCACAGCTATAATTCTGCGATTATTCCTACAGTGGCGGTAAATTCATTTGCCTATATTGTTGTGGATCCAAGTTTCCTTGAGGGAAGTTCTTGGAATACATCTGAAACTGTACAGACTCGGCTCTCTCAGGAGTCATTTTCGGACAATATGACTTGGATGCTGCAGACATGGCATGGATTGGATCTACAGTCGACTGTTCGGTCGATGCAAATCAACGCAAGAAATAGCACGCGTTATACCCGGATCGATACTCTAGACTGCATTCTCACTTACAACGACTTGCTAGGAAATCGCTCGGATTTCATAATGGTCAGTTCAACAACGCCCGACGGCAACAATTCGTTACTCGCATATGGAATGAGCACCTCACAAACCTGGGATATAGGATACGCCCTTTGTGGGGGACAGTTTGACTGCGGTAGATTGGCGGACTTGCCCTTAAGTGAACAAATGAAGGCTATTCAAGACTGGAACATCGGCGGTCATGAAATTGAATATTGTCTGAGCACCCAGCAATCGACAGAGAACCTCTGCAGTGTCGAGTACTCGTTTCAGATAATGCTAAGTACGCGATTCACACCATTTCCATACATAACCGACCTAACAGATTACGCTCACTAACTTGGGCTCTCAGTCGTGTGCTCTTTCAACTTCTTCAAATGCGTCTTCATATGCTACACTGCATTGTATCATTCAAGCTCCGATGATCGTCCATTAACAAATGTCGGTGACGCTATATGCTCTTTCTTGCGGGACCCAGATAAATCGACACGAGGGCTAGGTATCATCTCTAAGCAGCAGATCTCTAAAAATGTTGGCGACTGGCAAGCACCGATTGCACACAAGTATCAATATGAGCAGCCACGATGGCTACATGCTGTGACATGGAGGAGATGGGCGCTTTGCATTGGCTTGTAGGTCGCATTGTTGAACAAGCTACCAATTGAGAACTGACTACAACAGAGCTCTTGCCACCGTCATCACCGGCTCGATTTTCTCAGGTAGCGGTATTGCAGGACTCAAAAACAGGAAATCTCCGGTCGACTTCGATTCTCTGGTCAAAATGGGCTTTGGCACGGTTCAGCCGAAATCATTCGTCGGTTTCATCACTGCCAGCGTATGCATAAGATTATTGTCCTTTACTTTATCAAGCTGATTTGCTCCTTAGGCGTCTGCAATCAGACTTTATCTAAGTGTTGGATTCTCTAACCTCTGGCAATTTGTGATCTCTCTTCTCCACCTGGCGTATAACGCCGTACTCACGGCTATGCTGGTGGCCAATGAATGGGATAGGTTTGGGGAGATACGAAAGCCACTTCGAGTGACCGAGCCACAGGGTCATCAACGATCCACCTATTTCGTCTCCGTGCCCTTGAAATTCGGTCTGCCCATCATCATTACCGTCAGTATCCTACACTACACGATCTCTCAGAGCGTGTTTGTGGTATATTTGACCCGCTTTTTCTCCAATGGAATGGAGGACCTCGCGAATCGAAGTGCAACTTCTGGGTATAGTTGCGTAGCTATCATGATCTGTGAGCAGCGTCCTAGACCATCGCATTCGCGTTGAAAGATCACTGACAAACTTTAGCACTTGTGCTTGGTATTTTACTACTTCTGGTCTTGATCCTCACCGGCCACCTCGGACGGTATCGCTGTGGAACACCTTTAGCTTCAACGTGCAGCGCCGCCATAAGTGCCGCTTGCCATCGGCCATCCCGCGATACACAGGCCCACATGTTTCAAGTACAATGGGGTGTGGTGTCGGTGAACCCTGAAACACACGTCGGTCATTGTGCTTTCACCACAGCCAGAGATGTCACTGGGGACGAAAGCAGACCTGTGTCTGGCCATCTGTATGCCTGAGCCATCGATAGCCTCGGAGCAGCCGTATGTCTTGAACCCTTCATTGAGGTTGTGACGATAGGGCCAACGAGTTCAACAGAACCCTGGCATAGGGTCGTTTCTCAAGGCTTGTCAGCGCACGTGATGGAAGCAAAAGAGTGGGGATATTGGATATAATGTCGCACCTGACCTTACCATCTTCGTCAAAGGTTATATTGGGCGGCATGGCACCAGCGACGGATGGTCCCGCAGTTTACCTAATCCACAGGTCTAAGGAGTCCGAATTTGAAAGCGGGGGTTTCTCATACTTCTTCATCTCCTTTCACTGGCATCGGAAATCATGGAAGTCGAAAACCATCGCCCTTTGCATGAGCCATCCATCCCATTTCTCCACCTCTTGGAACGTCTCAAAAACGTCCCCCAGACTGGCTGGGTGAAGCGTGGTATTCAATCACCAGAGAGTGTGAGCGACCATTCGTATCGCATGGGAGTCCTCTGTTGGATGCTTGAGGTACGCTATCAAAGACCCTTTGACTTGGCAGCTCTAATGGACCAAGTACAGACTCCCGGGATTGACAGGGCAAAATGTGCAAAGATGGCGGCCTTCCACGATATGGGGGAATCGATTATTGGAGACATCACCCCCTCAGACGGAATATCCAGAGGTAGCCTCAATACATCCGCTACACCGCCCTCCTACCCGAGAATGAAATCTGAGCCTGTCTAGAAATCAAACATCTTCGCGAAGGGCTTGCTATACTTTACCTTTCCGCACTTAATCGATCAACGCACCCGACGTTCGCCGATGAGGTACAAAGTCTCTGGCAAGAGTATGAAGAGCGCAAGACAATGGAGGCTCAACTTGTCCACGACATTGATATATACGAACGTCTATCATAGGCCTACGAATATGAGAAAAGATATCGCAGAGAAAAAGATCTTGGAGATTTTTTTGAGGGTTGGGAGGAAATGATCACTACACCCGAGATTAGAAAGTGGACGGAGACTCTGGCGCTTGAGAGACAAACCTTCAGGTCCGGTGAAAAAGCTAGTGCTCTGATCGTATTCGTGCTTGGTACTTGACCTTACCCATTGTCTGTCTATTCTCCTAATTGATTCACAGGTGGCCCTGGAGCCGGAAAGGGAACTCAATGCGCACGATTGGCCCAACATTTCGGTTTTCAGCACTTGTCTGTTGGAGATCTCTTACGTGAAGAAATCGACCGGCCGGGCTCTCCGTTCGCTACATTCATCAGTGAAAGCATACGGAGCTCTGTCATCATCCCTGCGCAGTTGACGGTCAGTTTATTAATGGCCAAGATGGACCTGTCAAACATTCAAAGCAAGAGAAGGTTCCTCATTGATGGATATCCGAGAAGCATGGACCAGGCGCTGATGTTTGAAGAGGAGGTGCGTCTTACCCGCCTCTCGTCATGGTTTCGAAGTTTTTACTGATAACATGCGCTAGATCCACGATCGTAATTTCGTAATCTGTTTGGACTGTTCGGATGACGAGATGTTACGGCGTCTCAGCAGGCGTGCAGAGTCTTCGGGACGGATCGACGACAACCCAGAGGCATTTAAGAAGAGACTCGATACCTACCAGAAAGAAAACACGCCTGTTATAGATCACCTTCGGAAAAGAGGCTCCGTCAAAAAGGTATGTCTTTATCATGGTTTCTTTTGGCGGTTACTGAACAAACGATATAGATCGATTGTTCTGGTTCTCCGGATGACGTCTATGCCTCACTCAAGCCGGTAGTGGAGGAGCTCATTCAATCAGCAGAAGCTGGTTCATAGCATACTGCTGTCAGAGCAGAAAGGAGATTGACCTGTGACGCATTCAGGACGCGGTAAACAAAGCCTGAAGACCACTACCCTCTAAGCGTATATCAGCGCAGCACGCCAAAAGCATTGATGTTGGCATCAAACTCTCTCGCGCTACTTTCAATTCGCTATCTAGGCGGTATCCGTCAGTGCGCTGTCCTAGTAGCACTAGGCTTCTGGTACAACCATCTAAGAGGCGCCGACAGCAGCTGCATTGTCCGCCATTTCATCAATGGCCACGGGTACATTTGCTACGCCTCAGGCGCTGTCGAAGTTGCTGTGCGCTCCTTCAAAGGGGGGTTCTAAAACCCATTGGGTATAATTGGCTCCTGACGATCGCTCTTGCATTTCTCACGACCATTCAGTCGCAGGATCAATACGATCAAGCACGCGACCGTCTTCGTGGACGCCGTACTGACTATTCCTTCGGTGGTCGGAGACGAGGTTGCGAAGCGGACGATAGCTAGCGGTTGAGGTTACGTGTGTTGGTCGTTGCTTCGCCCGGCGTTCGCGAGCCTGCCTATGTCTTCCCTGGAGGCCTTGCACTACTGGCAATGTGATGGTTTGGAGGATATTTTTCCAAGGAAAGGAAGGAAGGGTGTGTGTGACTTACCAGCCACACAAGGCGATAAACTTACAGAATGCATCGCCCAAGAAGTTGTATGAAGGGGTCTTGGGCAATCTCAAATAGGAAATATTTCATCCCCAATTTGAAGGATTGCCTGGGAGCACTGGGTCGGGCACGCTCTCAAAAGCAGTGAGTGGAGGGACGACCTTGTGCCCTTGTCATGGGGACTGGAGCTGCATCGAAATATGTGCCTTGGCGGATCTGGATTTGACATCTACGAGTACCTAGGTGTTGACCCGTACCCGAGGCCCCAAAACTTCAACTCATGACCTTTTTTTTTGGCGTCTCAGCCTGCATACCTTAGCTTGTGATAAACCATAATGCATAACGCTTCAATGGTTTCTAAACTGTATAGCGACGGGCTGGATGGTGTTGGAAAATATGCGCTCGTCTTTATCTAATAGATGATCCAGCACGTTGGCCGTAGCAGATACAAACATAGTATGGTGGTTATTATGGACAATAAATGGAGCCTCCTCCTCCTTCTTCTTCCTCTCCTCCTATAACGTCGGAGAGCCATCACAACAAAGCAAGCATAACCAGAAGCATAGCAGAACAATGCAGTCTGCCTCTTCCATCCTCAATATCTACACTCAGTCGCGCTCTATAACAGCTTCAGGATCTGCGCGTAACATCAGGGATATCTTCAATGTCGCTGCCCAGACGCCTCGCAATGTCACTGCAATTGTTTGTTCTCACGATTTTGAAGATGTCAAGCTAGCACCCAACTCTCAAGGTGTCACGCCAACACCCACTCGGTTCCTCTCTTGATGAATTTGTCGAGCATGATGCCGATGTCTGCCAACACGAATCTGCACACGATGAAGCCAAAGAACTCTGATGCGTGTCGAGCGCTCAATTCGAGTCCAACGTGAGTTTGCGAGGAATGCTTGAGCCCTGGATCTTCCACTTGACGAATGATTTGGTCTATACTTCCGATTAGTACTTTATGAAGAGTTTGGTGCATGTCTTGCTTACCCAGAACCTGCGCCGCATCGCAGAGCCTCGCAAGCGCACCCATGTAGCTTGGGTTGGGACCCACGCATTGAACTTGGTTGACATCACGTTTGGGAAACCTTGGATTCGATGCAGAAGTCATAGGTATAGACCTTAGCATCGAAGCTTCTCTAGAACCGTCCCTAGTCACATTATTCGAGCTCACCGAGGGCAGACCCGGACCTAAAGAGTTCTTATTCCGCAGTTTTCGCCATGACAGGTAGGACTTGCTGTTGGCGTTTGTAGTCTTAGATGCCAAAGCCTCTGGATAGGATGTCTCATCTCCAGTGCCAAGAGACTTAAACAACTGAGCTGCGCCTTGCACTCCAACATCGCTTCCAAGCTTTCTGGACAGATTTGCATGAACCTGTTCCATAACAGTTTCGAAGAACTCCATCTCATCCTTCATAGCGTTCGCATCCAAAGTGTCGACTTTGCCGAGCTTGAGTAATGCAGCAGTCAAAAGATCGCAGTTTGAAACCTTCTCCTCAACATTCTTCAGTTTGATGTTCTTGACTTTCCATATGTCTCGTGGAACGAAAAGCCTATTAGAAATGTAACCGCCTCTCGGGTGAGCAATCGTCTGATAGACGGATCGGAGAAACCAGAAGGGCCGGAGTAAAGCTGACTCGGGACAAGGCTCAAGTGGTAAAGGGGCATGACTGGCCGATGGATTCGGAGAGCCAGGTGTGTTTGGAGAATGGATTTCATTGTCGAAGAGGTAAGGTCCACTCATTGGTTGCCCTTTGATGATGAAGCTCGCCTCCATGGGTGTTGGTAAAACAGGCACAGCTGGTGAAGGGACTCTCTGCTGCTTTGGCGTTGACGACATGCTACTAAGAGAAGCGTTCGATGATGTGTCGTGGGTCTCTGGCACAACGACAGTCAAGTTTTTGTTTCGTAGACTGGACGAGGAGAAGTTTTTTCTCAGCCCTGTTGTTGCAGCTTTGCCCGTGAATCGGGCAGGTGACCCTGGCATTGATGGAATGCTGTTGTCGCTATCTGCTGAGGTCACCCTGGTAAGAGCAGAAGCAGTGGATGAAGTCTGATCGGTCGTATCTGACCCAGGAACGGGCGATGAGCCTTTGCGGCTGCTTGGTAGTGTCGCTGAAGACGGCGCCGGGTTGAAGGCAAGGCTTGGCAGAAGCTGTTGTGATTCTGGTACAAGGAGCGCAGATTTTGGTGGGTCAGTCACTGCTGGAGTGGACATCATTGGATGTCCAGAGGAGGCTGGCTGCGTCTTAGGAGCTTCAGATTCAGACGTGTCTGAATGCTTCGCATACGTCTCAATCTTCAGCGGCTTTCGTTTCATGCCTGAAAGCCTGCGCTCTCGAACGCCTGGACTTGTGTTCCTGGAAACCAGACTCGGAGGTCTTACCGTAGTACCGTTCTGTTGCTGAGAGGTTTTGGGGGGTGCTGACAATGGAGGAGGCGGAAGAGCACTCGAGGGTGGAGGATGTAGTGGCGGCGGCAATGGGTTTTCTTTCAGCTGCGCCGCCATCGAGGGCAGTATAGAAGCTTCAGCAACGGTAGACAGTGAGGTTCCTGCTGACGTTGGGTTTGAGCCAAAGGAACTGACCCATGTCCTCCCGGAGAATCCACTGGAGTCTGATTGGCGTGGAAGGGCGGACTTAGTCTGAAGGTCGTAGTCATCGTCCATAATGTAGTCCCTGGTCATTTCTTCTAGCATTCGCTCCTCATCGTCGGCTTCATCGTCGTTGTATTCCAGGTCAATGCTGTCTCTCGCGCCTTGAAGTCGCTCTTTTTCTCTTTCCTTAGCCCGGGAGATTGCAGCTTCTCTTTCAGCTTCACGGGCATTCTCTTTGGCTAGCTCAACGTTTGTGGTCGCATGAGACAGGGCTCCGGGTCCTTGAATGTGATATTCAGGGTCGTTCAACATGTGCTCGTCAAATTCTTCCTCGTCAGCCTCGTCATCGGGTTCGAATCCATCATCGTAGGCTGCCTCCACTGCTGCATCGAGTGCGGCGTCAAATTCTGCCTCCGTCTGACCGCTTGCGGCTCGTATGTGCTTTCTCCTAAGACCCACAGACGACCTCCGCGAATGCACAGACGAAGCCGAAGAGCCACTCGATTCGTTGATGGTGTTCAGCCAAGACGTATGTTCCCCGTTGTCCTGGCGAATAGAGTCCGACTGGTTGGAATCGTCGTCTGGGGCAGATTGCGCTGACAAATCTGTAGATGACTGCATAGTATTTTCCTTCACAAGAGCTGGCGATAGAGGACGTCGCGGCGACAGAGGTGGCGGCATATACTCTTGATACCCTGTTGTACCAAGATTTAAGTGGGTCTCATCCATAGTGTTTTGGCCGTTGTATCTCGCCCGTAGTGGTTGCTGGCCCTGAATTCGACTCGAAGTTTGGATGTCTCTGCCTTCTACCCTGTATGCAGTTGTCTGCAATGATTGTCGCCTTGGAGGTATGTTGGCCAGTTGGCCAAGGTGCGGCAGCTTTGCTTTGCTTGTCTCCTCGTTGCCGATAGGTACTTCCATTGCTGTTTCCGAGAATGTCTCTCCTTCATCCGTGTCTGTAACTATTGACAACCGTTCGGAGTCTTTCGAATCTCTTTCCGGAGGACGTTCTGGCAGAGTCTTGCCATCTGCAGTGCTGTAGACTGGGTCAGTGGCCTGTAGCTCAGCGATACGAGCTTCATACGTTTTGCGCTTCAACGATTGTCAGCGTTACTTCCTGCCCCATAAGGACAGCCATTTACTCACCACAGAATCCAGCTTCTGGCGATCTTCAGTGCCCGAGCTTCTGACCATTACTTTGTGTAGCAAAAGACAAGCATCCCGATACGCATGCATGGCCCCTTCAAAGTTCGAGTGCTGGTCGAGGGTGACTGCATGATGTGCTTTTTGCAAAGCCCTAGACAGCATTGCCTTCTGCGAAGGTGCCTTGCGCTTTTGCACCCTGTCGGCCCGAACACGGTTGTCAGAAGCTGAGCTTTCCCCTTCGGTGGTGCCAGAGCCCTTGTTAGTGTCATCTCGTTGCCGAAGATGGACGTTCTGCGAGATCCGACGAGACGCATGCCTGAGCCGAGAGGCAGTGCGTGGAGAGTAGACGGACTCGGGAGGGCCGGGCGAGCCAGGACTTGTAGAGTTGTCAATCGTTATTGGTGAGGGGTTATTTGCTTTGGGAGAATGGGAAGGCGCCGGCCGCATCACTCCCGCCATCTGTCTGGTAGGAGAAAGGGAGCTCCACCCATCCCCGAAGTAGTCGCGCTGGGTGGAGGTGTTTTCGAATGGTGAGAGCATGTCAGCTGTCGCTGGAGTGACTGTTGCGACTGTTGACGGCGAATCCGCTGCGTCAACAGCCTGAGACAAGGATGATAGTGTGACGATAGGGGGTAAAATTGGCGGCGGGTTCGGAGGCGACGACATCTTTGCTACCGCCGGAGGGCTTTTCTGTGGGGACGGTCGTCCTCTGGTAGAAAAAGTTGCATTGGGAGATGGCGTTTGGCCGCCCGCGAAGCCACCAAAGGAACCAAAAGATCCAGAAAGTCTCTTCGAAAAGCTGCTTCGTCTATTGTGCGCAGAGTTCTTGCTGGAAGCTGTGGATTGAGACCACCTATTTAGATTACCCACGCCTTCTCGAAAGCCATTCCCACTGTCTGGCCGAGTGTACAAAACGCTAGACCTTCGCTTCGTGGTGTCTGGAGACAGTGTACGACCTGAGGTATTTGCGGATAGCGTATTCGCTTCGTTTGGGCTCTGCGATCTCAAACCTGTGACAGGTGGATGTGTACCATTCCGTGCGGCGACTGAAGAGGCACGCTGTACTGTAATGACGGAGGAGGATGATGCTGAGTTGGGCCTGGAACCTTGTCGCTGGTATGTAGGAGGCTTGGCCAACGATGCCATATCAATCACGAGTAGTGACTGAGCTCGTATTCGGCAATGCCTCTAAACGCCGGACAAGAGGACTGAGGGGAATCCCCACAGCGAAGACAGCGCGTAAGCTGGCATGCAAGTGGCTCCTCTAGTATAACAACGGAGAAGCCGATCTCTTCTGATTGATCTTCCAATCAGAACAGATGCTGACTCCGGTTTGCCCTGCCAGCTTTTCACTTCCTCCACCTCAAACCATCTTTTTCACTTTCGCCCGGCCATTTTCCTCCTGCTATACTGGTATTAACAGTATGTATGTTTTTTGTGTTGTTGCGATGTCTCAACAAAGATGCTTGATTCGTGTCACGGTTTGAGGATGGCTTTAGGGGTAAATTCATACAGTAAGCTCTCCGTGCCGCGAGATGTATCTATATCAAGTTGCCGAAGCCGAGTAATATTGTTGATGGAGGGGGAGGCGGCGCAGGAGAGCGGTATTGTCGCTTGTATTGCGAGAGGTATCAACCGGCTATCCGTGGATTGTCAACACGCGATGGATCACTCGATCAAGAAGGGTTCTATAGAAGAACGGTTGGCTGCATAACCACTTGGACCTTTCACGAGACCGCAGCGCTAGGGGAGAAGCACTCCGGGCAAGGGGTTTTCTGTCGGAAGAAGGCGGATCTTTAGATGGAGAGCGCTGGAGAAATGCGGTGAGGAGGTAGGAGGAAGAAGAGAAACGCCGATGCAGTAGCTTACAACAATTGAGGGTGAGATGCTTGAGATGGAATGGTCAAAGCATATGAGTTTGCTCGCCGTCGCTCTACTTTTAGTTGGGCCCTCCGTTCCCCTGGAAAGCCCCACCCCTGCCAAGTACAAGTCTTGGCGCAGACCCTCGCACGGTTCGCGGGTCGGTGCTTTGCGTATGCTTGTCCAAGCTTTCTTCTGTTTACAATAATACGGTATTTACTTACCCAGCATTGCCATGTGCTTGCCGCGTTGCTCACGAGACACACAGAGGCCAGGTACAGGCTTATTTGACAGTCTATACCTACGGATATCCAATGATATCGTCGCAAAGCCAAACGCTCATGCATGATAATTATCAATAGGCGCCTCATCTTTCACAAGCTCCCACACCTTGTCAACTCTCTTCGCAATACTCTCCTCTAGTGGCCCATCCTCGATTGTTCTCAGGGTTTCTTCGAGCTGTGACCCTCGTGTCGCTCCGATCTGTATCAAAGTTCCGGGTCAGCTCCTAAAGGATTTCACAAAGAATTCTTGAGTCTTTTGGGGGGTCCTGCTCTTGCAGACACGTTTCAAGACTCAAACTTGGTTCAAAAGAAAGGATATGAGACCAGACGATACGTACGATGATACCATCGCCGTGCTCAGCACTCAGCTCTGAGTTGTACATCACCCATCGATAGGCCAACGCAGCCTTGGACACACGAGCCTCATTGGCTATGGCTTCCCACTCAGATAATGCTTCAAGCAGTGACGGTTTGGCATATCTGTCATTGTATACCTTTCCAACTCGAGAGCTCGGGTCCCAGCGGCCCTGACCACTACCTGTATTGAGCGTCTGAGCATCCTTCACGAGGAAACCACCGGCGAGGGGAGAATACGCATAAAAAGCAATGTTGAGTTCTCGAAGGAGTGGAAAAAGCGTCGTGTCATAATGACGGGCGACGGGGTTATAGTTCCCTTGGTATACCGTGGGCAGAACGTATCCCTTCGACTTGGCATAGTCGTACACCCTCCTCACTTCCTCTGGCTTGAAGTTCGAGAGACCAAACTTTGGAACACATGAGCTTCAGAGCTGGTTGCAATTCAAAAGGCATGTATGACCTACGTGCTTGTATCTGCCAGAAGCATAGACCAACTGCATGCCATCGACTGTCTGTTCAATCGGAGTGCTGGGGTCTGGAGAGTGCACGAAATAAGTTTCAACCTTTGCGAAGAACGTCAACGAGCTTTGAAGATAGTCCAGGGGTCAGAAAGGCCATACGCTCTTGACACCCAAATCTTCGAAACTGTGCTTCGCAGCCGCCAATATCGATGCTTTTGTCCCAGAGCCTGGAACGAATCCCGGGGATTTTGTATGAATGGTGAAACTTGAGGTTGCGCCTAGCTCTTTCAAAGCCCTCTCACTCCCTTCCTGTCGGTGCATGCGGTCAGCCACTGTCCATGATCTGAAGACGCACCTCTGCTTACGTATCGATAGGCGGTATCAAGGTCCTTGACATTGTGCTTCTTGAGGAGATCGAGAAATTCTTGACTGGTCTCCGTAGGTAACGAGCCAAATGCAGCCGTACCAAACAATACCTTGACATGCATAGTGGCAGATATATTCAAAGGGATTAACGACGATAACGCAAGTTGTTGGAGTGCTGTTGGAGTTTGCACTTTCTTTCAACCTTGGCGCTAGAAGAGCCAGGGAAATCTTTAAAATCTTAACTCCGGCAGCCTCGGCTCGCAGCGGAGAGAAATTCCCTCACGCCACAGTTTACAAAGGAACACTGAGGTACTCTGTACTGTACTGTATTGTACCAATTGGCTCTGGAACGGAGTTGAGATTCGGTCAACCCACTATCTAGCAGCCTTTCCCACTTGCCGTCGTTAATACTTATGAGTACATATCACTTATTCCCTCAAGAATTAGCTCACAACTTCCAACCATTCTTTATTCTCAATCCAAGCAAAATGCCTAGAGTCCTCAAAGATAACCAAGCTTGAGCTCGCTATGCCAGCGTGCGCTCTCTCGGCAGATTTCACACTGCAAAGGGAACCTTACCGGCCAGCAGCTATCAAAGTCGTAACTTAAACCTTGTCCAGATCGTCAACGAGGTATGTAAGTCTACCCCTGTCAGCCGCATGTTGATGATTCAAAGCCTAAGAACAAGGCTTGTTCTGCATCATCTCCAGCATCTTCGGCGCAGATTTAATTGGACTAGCAAGGTAGAACGGCAATATGCCGTCAATCTCTCTTGCATCTCCTCATCCCTGTCCGCTTTGAATTTTTGTAACCGCTCCAGAGCAGCACCGTATATCGGATTATGATCTCTCTTCATCACAAACTCAATGTATGTCGCCAATTCATCGAGTCCTTGCAGCTTGTAATTCAATAGTAGCAGCTTTTTCACACGAGAAGGATACTGCTGCGTGTATACCAGTGCAATGCTGCCTCTATTGGAGTGCCTCAGCAGGAGCATACTGCCCAGATTGAGATATTGACGCAGACTGTCAAGGTCTTCAACCATGTGCTTCGAGCTCATCTCTGAGGGATCAAGGGGCCGGCTGGATGGAGGTGTTCCGCGTGGAGTGGAATAGAGAATCTTGAACGAGTCATGAAGAGGGGCTAGGTCTTTCGAAAGGTCGGATGGGCCAATCCGCCAGCCGGGGACTTCACCGACTACGAGTGAAGGAGGTACCGAAGATCGTGCGGGCGAATTTGTTATAACCAGTAGAGAAGCTCTGGAACCCCGGCGAGAGCGGATCAATATCGATTCGTGTCGGTTCTCTTGTGCTGACAGCATAAGCAGTTGCTGCTATGAAGGAGGCTAACATTGTGCTACCTCTGTGATCCCGAAATGCTCGTAAACGCTGTTCGGGGGACTGGATGTCCTCATAATGCCTCTTCAGAAGCCATTGGGCGTAAAAACAGTTCAACATGTGTCGTGTTGCAAATGCTATCCTACGTGCTTTCGATTCTAAGGAATTCATTCCTGAAAGACGGTGAAGCCATGTTTGATACATTGCCCGATTGGGTATGTGCATCGGTGCTTGCACCTCTTATTCGGGCTCCCACAATTTCGCGGCTACCCTTTGTCAAGCTTCGAGTTCTAGCGAAGCTAGCGACACAGTCCGAAAAAGACTCTTGTACCATTCCGCCTTAAGAGGTTCCCTGATTTAATCACATTGATTCATTATGCAATGATATAACAGGACCGGGTGGAACGTAATTTCAATGCAAAATATCACCAATCTAAAGACTCATTGTCCAGCACCAATTTTGACAGCCACGTGCTTTAACAAGACGTAGATGCTGGGACCAAAACTCGGCAAATTGCCCCTATCTATTTGCAGCTCCTGAAAATTGCAATACTTCCACACCGACAGCAAAACTCCCGAACAACCTCCTACCTCGGCCACCGATCCCATCACGATGAGCCTATGCTAGATGCTCAGCTCCTCGATAAAGTCGGCCAGCCCATCGCGAGCGCCGGTACCATCCATCAGCATCATCCGCAGATGAGCCGCCATATGCATCGGCGGTGGATGCTGGTTCGAGAGGTCAAGGCTGAAGTCGATCGGTTCGTCGGCGCATAGCATCTGCTCTTCCCTCGGCAGCGGAACACTGTGTTCGATGGCTCGCTTCATGTCATGGACAACCCTCTCAACTGCGTCCGCCCACTCGCTCCAGGCGCCGATCAGGCTGTCGGGTTCCTCTTGGTTATCCACGTCGGGAAGGACGGGGCGTTTGGGGTACGCCGCTAGATGACGGATGAGGGTGAGATAGGCATCGTACGAGATGTCCGATTCTTCGATGTGGTTGATCATATCGTGGAGGATGCTTTCGGCACTGTCGGCCCACTCGTTCCATGATAAGACCGTGGTCTCTTTTGCGGTTTCGGCGTAGGTGTGGTCGGCGCCTATATTCAGACTGTTGTCTGCGTCCCATACTTGTCTTGTCGGCATCTCTGGAGACTGGGAAATGGCGGAAATGCGCGGATTCTCGGTTTGGCTCATCTGATTGGTGATGAAATTTGTAGGATGTGGTTAATGGGAGCTTGAGAAGAAATTAGCCAAATGGTACGGTGGTGAGTCACTATTTAGGGGAACAGGATTGATCGAACAAAGGATTTGTTGCTAGAGTGTTAAAGGTTTGCAAATTGCAAGAAACTAGGAACAAAGGTGTTGTTGCTGGAGGTATGCGGTTTCTTCTTTGTAGACCACTAATCACAATACGCTCAGCTTTCCCGGCTTTCCGTATCGAATCAACCAAAGCAACTGTGTCTGCACGATCTCCTTGGTTGTGATGTACACAACACCCAATTCAATATTCAACACTCAACAAAGTGCCCACTTCTCCCCTATCCCAACTCAAGGAAACCTCCAACTTTCAACATCCCCACCTTTCATGAATCCTCTCCAATCACCATTGCAAAGGCAACGGACCAAATCCCCGAGACCACCAAGCAGCTTCAACCACACCAACCCAAGCATGGACCGACTCCCGACTTCCCGACACGGCAACCCGCTCACACTCCACGTCGCCGTCATGTTCCTCTTCTACGTCCTCAGCGTCACCCTCTGCCTATCGAGCTTCTCGACGTGCGTCTGCGTCATCTTCAACCCCGTCGGCACCTTCCGCACCATCGCCAACTACCTCTTCTACGCCCTCAGCTTGAGCGTCTTGTCCACCTTCCTCTTCGCCGCTCTGATAGGCGTCTATTTCGACGACCAAACCTCGCCAGAGCCACAGAGAGGGACGTCGATTCGAGAAAAGTTTCAAGAAGGAGTACCGGCCCCGCAAGGAGCTGACGATGCCGCGCCGGTTCAAGAAGCCCATCACGACGTATCTACGACAAAGGAGGACGTCAACGCTGCGCCGAGCCGAAAGGGACACCGCGAGGGTCCAGCGCCGCCACAAGAGGTCATCCAAACCACGCTGACCCAGGACGCATATCCCAACGTCTCACCAACACATGACATCGCGCTTCCATCTACGGTTCAGCCGCAAACAGCACCGAAAGACGAATCAAGCGAGCCCTCCCTCAACACGTCAAACCCCACCAACGAAACCCCACACTCCCGTGAACAGACCCCACCTCCACCCGAGCCGACGAGCCATGATGCAGCCGAGCCGGAAAAGAACCCACCGGAGGCAAACCCTACTGAGGCAGCCGGGCTCGCAAAACCCGCCATCACGACCCGCGCGTCCAAGCAGATCCAACAATGGATACGCCACATCGACTCCGCCGCCACGCTTGACGTAGACGATGACGACAACCACCCCTCCTCCTCCTCCTCCTCCTCCCACCCCACCACACAACCAACCAAAACCACCCCCCCAAGCCCCCACGACTGCACCCCTCTATCTCCATCCGCGACCCGAAGCCTGAGCCCAGACTCGGAGTTCCAGACCGCGCTGCGTGCCTACCTGGGGGCGCAGGGGCTGCGGGGCGGGGGGGGGAGGAGGAGGCTGAGGCGAACGAGCTTGGACACTGCCGCAGCGAGATTGGGGGAGGAGTCGGAGTTTCAGGGGGCGGTGAGGAAGGCGTTTATGCTGGGGAAGGGGAAGGTTGGGAAGGCGCGGAGTGCGTAGTGGGCGTAGTGGGTGTAGTGGGGTTAGGGGTTGGTGGGGAAGGAGCGGGGGAAGGGGGTGCGGTGAGATAAGATAGGATAGGGGGGACTGGTGAGGGGAAGGAGGTTGAGTGTTTGGGACTGCGATGTTGTGGGTGTGTACTCTCTGAGCTACCTTAGGGGATGAACGGGCAGCGGGTAAGTTAGTGGTTGGGTTTTGATGGGGGTTGTGTCTCGTAGGGATGGTTCTCTGGGCATAGATTATGAGGGGATACGCGCACTGGAAGTGGAATAGTGGACGGAGCGGAGTGGGAAGTCGCGGCGCCTGATCGAGACGTTTCGCGACAGTCGCGGACTCAGGGGTTGACATAGAGAATAGGAAGTACAGGCAGAAAGCATCTTGAGGCGAGTCTCCCGTCATCAGGAGGAGAAATTCAAAACAGCCGGCCAGATTGAAAAATCAGCCTCTATCCTATATTTCAGTCTACATCCTCTCGCTCCATCTCTACACAATAGTCTTCTCCTGACACGCGATACTGACACCGCTCCGTCAACGCACGTCCTTTTCCAAGAAAAAGAGGTCTCGAACGAGAGAGGGGATGAACATACCCGTACTTCTCCTTCAACTCCTTCATCAACGGGCCGTTAATCTTGGCGTTCAACGGCGCGAGGATGCCCTTGTCGGCGATAGTCCCGTTCAGCACCTGCTTGACGGCTGCGCGTCACGGAAGTAAACGTTAGCGGAGTCCTCTTGCTGCAAGGAACGGAGGGGGAGAATTTGAAGATGGCTTTTTGCGGCTTGGAAAGGGGGGGGCTCAAGAGAGAAATGATTTAAAGTTGGCGAAAGGAATGCACGTGGGAAATCAGTGCGGTGCCGGAAAGTTGGTTTGAGGAAATGAGGGGGGGGGAGACTTGCCGACTCCGCAGGGTACGCCGACCAGTTTCGCCATGGCGGAGTAGCCGCCGCTGCCGATCGGGGCGCCGTATTCGCAGAGAGTGGAGGTTCGGGTCTCCTTGCTCCCGTCCTTGTTCTCGATTTCGAACTTGTGTTGAAGCATCTTGAAGCCTGTGTCTTAGTATATGCTTTAAGAAAGAGTTTTGAATGACCCGAGGCAAGTGCTTACCACCAAATCACGCTCACCCTGCTCGAATTGCATCTTTTCTTCAAGGGTGGCGCACAGAGTATCCAGCGGGTTCCCTTTTGGGGTGATTGTTGAATCCGAGAAGATGCCAACTACGACGCCGGTCTCAATATTGCTCTGCGGGGAAATTTCAGACTGCTGAGACGGTGTCCCATGCGCGTGTCTACATGTACCACGTGGCTTTGCCCCTGGGACAGCCTGTGAAGAGAGCGGCCGAGAATGGGAAGCGGGAAGGTGCGCGGGGTTGCTTACTCCACTTAAGACCTGCCATCAATCTGTTCTTCTCCTCGTTGTCTTTGAAGCTCGTTTTGGACGAGATCGCCCATGAGAGATCCCTCTCGCCTGACGCAGGAGCACCAAGGATCTTCTGGGTGGCCGTCTTCCAGGCGATAGGCTCCTTCAAGAAGCCTTGCTCCTCGTCACTGAGAAAGCCAATGTCAACGAGAACCTTGACGAATTCAGGGAATCCTCCATATCGCAGAGTCTGTACCCTTGCATTGTTAGCATTTCCGTATCGGAAAGGGTTTGCTGGCTTTTACGCAGGGCAGAAGGGCAGATGAAAGGGTACCTCACACCACGGATGATAGTTTGCGCCTCTGGGATGCTATAGCGCTCCTTATATGGGGTTGAGTCACGGTTGGGGTATGCGACGAAAGCGAAGCCTGGATGTAAGTCAGGACAGGGTACCCGGGTACCCGGATACCAAGGAGGATGCGTTGGGCAGACTTACCTGGGTAGATGTGGTATGGCTTGGCAGTGGGCATCAAGTCTGTTACCGTACGGTGTTAGTGATTTTGCTTTGAGCGGTACGTCGTACAAAGATACGGTATTTACAATACAAGCTAGATGTTGCATCCCAGACAACATAAAGTAGGATTTGGACCACCCATACGGGCCAGACTGGTCTTTAGAGGGTGTGTAAAGCTACTTACCTGTACCAGCAACGTTGACAACTTTTCCTCCTTGGTAAAAGCTTGCAGCATTTCTTAAAGCGAGCAGAACCCCACGGGATCTTCGGCCCTACATTGTCAGCGTTATCCTTCCTGAAGGAATTCGGGCGTCGAGGTAGCATTTTGGGTGCATGCCCATGTAAGGAACCACCCGGTTTTACGCCTCAGACAATCTAACGAAGGACATCATACACCTGAGACAAGACAGAATACGTGGATCACTTACGACCAAGAGAACCTTGAACCCTGCAGTATTAGCATTGATCCTTCATAGAAGTTGTGGGTATCAATATAGGCCGGCAAATGGAAGATTAAGGTACGCCGGGTTGCTTACTTATAACCCAATGGATTTCCAGAGTCTAAAGGTCAGCTTCCATCGCCTTACATGTTATTTGCACCCTCATACCTTCTGGAGCTGGGAGACCTCCACAGTATGACAGGAACGATATGATCTTTCCTCCCGCATTATGGACATCATCAATCGCGGAAAGGGCGTACAAATGGTCCAACCCAGGATCGAGCTGATTGAATCAGTACGATTACATCTTTAGAGAAATGCACAACGTCAACAACTCACTCCAATCTCGTTCATAACGGTAATCCCCGCGTCCTTTGCCTGCTGTTCAAGCTCGAGCATGCCCGGGGAGACGTAACTCGTAGTGACGACATTCTTCTTATTTCGGATCGCAGACTTGATGACGGTAGGGTGGAAGGTGTACGGGATCAAACTGATGACGAGATCGTGCTGTGCGACGGCCGCGTCAAGGCTTTCGGTGTTGGTGACATCGAGAGAGATTGGCTTTGCAAGCTTGACGCCCTCGGACAGCTTCTTTGCGCTGTCGAGAGTCCTGCAGGCTGGAAGGGCGTTAGTTGGGAGCCGGGAGAGGTGTTTTACGCGCAAGTGACTCGCCAACCGAGACCTCGATGCCGGCGTCGCTCAGCACGTCTAAAGTAGGCCGGGTAACGAAACCGGAGCCGCTGGGATGCTGTTAGTGTATGGATCGCCTTTTTTGATGATCGGTTCTGCTCTTACAGCATCAGGACACGTTGAGGAGCCATGATGATTGTATTATGGTGGAGGTATACAGAGCTGTCGTTTAGAGGGGACTTTTATTACGCAATTGCTTACGATGAAAACCAAATCTGAAGGGATAGAGTGTGCAAAATAGCGAATAGAGATTTATGCTGTGGCCGGCGCAAAAGTCGTGGCCGCTTAAGCGAGCACCCCTGTTCCCCCAAATCTTTGATCGTCCCCCACACTAGCCCCACAGTTGCCTCGCTCCCGCTCGCTACGAGTAAAATTGTTTCCGCAGCCACACCTCCCCCCGGCTCCGGTGCTGGAAATGCTGCAGCACTACCGTGTTGCAGCTCCGTTACCCTTCACGATACCGGATGATTGATTTCTGGCAGAGTGGCATAGGCTTCACAAGGCATATAAGTAGCCTTCACACCAATACATAGCTAGAACAAAATCGATCCTTCGTGCATCAATCTCAACATTCAAAAATTGCATATACGCGTAGATTGCACTCGGTGATCGATACGAATGACTTGCCTAGTTCTGGATGGCACGAGCAGAGTAGGCTTTGGCTTTTGACTTGGCATCTGGTGTTCTTTACGAGACTTCTCTGCCTTTCCCTTTGGCTCAAAGCCTGCTCTACGCATCGGACTGTTCTGACCGTGAGTCAACATGCTGGGGTTTTTCAAGGGACCGTCTGCTCTTGATACGTGAGATAAGGCCCCGAAAGCTTAGAGATATCTGCCACAGCTTGTGCAAGAACGTACACGATCATTCGTCGTTCATTCATATAAAACGCTCTGGTGCCCTTTTTCAAACATTGCCGGCTTGTACACCCTGCACTTGAGACAAGAAGGCACAAACATGATTGTCGTTACGTGAAAGCCATCCATAGGCACGCCGGGGCAAAAGTAGAAATAATTCAATCCTCCGTGACTGGCGGATACTGTTTGATATTGCCTCTCTTGGAATAATCAAAGACCAAGATATCCCAACTCGAAGCGACGTGCGACTCGTCTATCGTGCGCATATTCGTCCAGTCGTCCGCCAGCCTCCGTGTATTTTTCTGCTTGTCGTCCCAATTCTCGATGATGAACGTGCAGCGTTCCAGGTTCTTCCGCTGCATGTACTCGGTCGTGGTGGACAGCTTAGCCTGCGCCCAACCCGACGCCCGGCTTCCTCCGGCCAGATGGGCTCCCTTTTTGACCAGATTCTTGACGGCGTGCACGTTGCCTTTTGAAGCGGCGATATCGAGCGCCGATGCGTCGGGTAGCATCCCGTCCGAACGGAAGTTCAACTGCCACGGTTCCCTGGCGAAATTGGTCAGGATGGTCAGGAAGACGCCCACGACTTCCAACTTCATGCCGTGCGCACGCGGGAGTGTCAAAGCAGAAGCCAGTTGGAGGGCGCTGATTTGCTTCTCTTTGTTGATCAGGAAGGAATCTTGTTGGAACTTTTGTTTCTGTTCGCAGTATTTCATGAGGTATTTGATAGCTCCGAGGTTGAGGGAAGTGATGCAGAGGCCAAGCACGTTGAAGCCAGCCTTGTTGGTAGCCAGAGCATTTGCACCCTTCTTCATCAGCACATCAGCCAGGTCCCATTTCCGCTCAAGGATCGCATCCATCCACGGGGTGATGCCATCTTCGTCCGTTACATCAATTTCCGCACCCAGGTCCAAGAGACGAGGTGCAAACTCCGTAGCCGCAACGCTATGATCTGGAATCTTTGCACAAAAATGAAGTAGACCCTTCTTGCGCTCAAAGAGGGTCGAGACTGGTACGCCATAATCAAGAAGAGCATCGAACAGTTCCTTATTGAAGCTCAGCACGCTCTCGCGCAAAAGGTTGTGCATGTGAACTGGCTCTAATCCAGTCGACTTGATGAAGTCAACCTGAACGTCAGTATTCGTGCGACCATAAGGAGTCTTCAGACCGGATTCGAGCGCCGGCATCACAAGGCTTCCGAAATCGTCGGCGTCAGGGAAAAGAGCGTTCCAGTCCCTTAACAACTGCAGCGTTTCCGTAGCAGCCTTGGTCCAACGTTTTCCGTGCCTTAGAATCCGGGTAAATCGACTCTCGCCTCCAGCTGCGGCCGTGATTAGTCGGCGTAGATGGCCACGCACTTGAGATGGGCGCACGTTTTCCAGCAACAGTCGTAGGTGGGCCGTAAGATGCAATTTGGCGGCGAATGAAAGAGCATCATCCCCCTCGACGGTTGCGGCCATTGGGTCAGCTCCAAGGTTAAGCAATATCTGCGAATGGTTATATGTGTCTCCGTAGACGGACCACATGAGCGGAGTACCACCCACAGTGGGGCCACGCTTTGCTCGGGCATTGACTTCTGCCCCAGCTACAATGAATTTCCGTCCCAGTGCTTCCGCTTTGCTAATATTCCAGGAAGAAAGAAAGTGAATGGGAGAAACACCATCCTCCGAAGTACTAGGTTTCGCGAAGTTCATCAACAACGATTCAAGCACATCATACCTGCACCTCTCTGCGGCATTCAGTAGTGTCCATGTGGCGCCAGGAAATGCAATGCCTTCTATCTCGCTGGCAGGGGTAGTCGCCCCAGCAAACTCAGACGCCCATGAGGAGCTAAGAACTGAGCAGGCATCATCATTTTTAGCCCATGGATCCGTAAATGTAGTTAGCTGTGTTTGAAACGCTTGCGCTACTTTAGGAAGTGCTTCTTGCGCCTTTTGTGAACCGCCATCGGCTGCAACCTGAAGCCATTTCAAGCACTCCCCAGGTTCAAAATGAACACCGAATCCGTTTGCGTAGCAGATTGCAAGTTGATATGCAGCTGCACTCTCTTCTTCTTCCACTTCTATCTCGGAGTGTTCAGATGGACCTTGAGCACAGTCCTGAAAACCAAGAGCCATGAGAGTTTGTACGACGGGACTGACTCGCTCGAATTCGGAGTGCCATTTTTCCATGTCAAGGAGATGGGCATCGACATCGAGGGGTAGACGTTTTGGTGGGACGGGATGTCTCGCTTCATACCAGTTGTTGGGGGTCAGTAGTCTTATTATCCTCGCCATATCGAGCTCACGATGAGAAGGCTCCTTGACCAAGGTGATGCCAATGACCTCGCAAAGCATCTCGAGCTGCGAACGAGTGAAATTTTCTGACAATGCTAGTGAAACGCAAACGTGTTGTACCAGATGATCTCCTTCTTTGAGAGCAGCCACGGCATCATTCCGAGATTGTCGTCTCTCCTTTGGGGTCTTGCCTTCAATATCTCCCAAAGACTTGAAAGGGTCACCGTCAAGGAATACACGCCAAAGCAGCATACCGAAGCTATAAACGTCCGTTCGCTTTGCGTCTTCGATCTTGAAGTAGGCTGTCCGTGAGAACTCAGGCGCTTGCCATGGGCGGCTGCCGCCAAGCCTGCACATTCCGGAGTAAGGTAAGTATGACCTTTTCAAAGCCGAGAACTAGGATTACGAAACAACTTTAAAAAGCATGAAGCGCATTTGCATCAGTGGCATTTCTAGGAACTCAACCATGGTATAGATAAGGGGGGGGTTTTTTCCGACAATTGAACTTACATCAAGCCACCATCTTCAAGTCTTAAGACACCAAAGTCTGTCAACTTCCCAACGAGCTTCAGATCTGGCACTCATACTCAGACATTTCCTCACGGCCATGAGGAGGTGGGCTCACGTTCGGAATTAGAACCCTTCGAGTCATCACGTTCCTCAAATACCAAGACATTTTCACACTTGACGTCTCCATGTACAATGTCTTGCGATTGAACTAGTCAGCATGATCTTATCACTTAGAGATATCCATCTCCATGTGAGGAGACCAGGCCAGCAGTGGCTCGAATGAAGATTCCAAATCATTCGACTCTCATATTAGTGATAGTCAGAAACCGAAGAACAGAGGGTTTGTGCAGAACAGGTGCAGCCTTCGTTCCATATGACGGGTTGGAAGGCTTAGAAGCAGTACTAATAAATTTACTGACCGCATGCATGTAGTATCTCAAGGCCGTGTGCGATGTCGAGACATAGAGAGAGCTTCTCACGGAACTCCAGCGGCCTATCTTCCTTCCTAGCGGTCTCCAAGACCTCTGCCAGATTACCAAGCTCAGCGCATTCAGGGATCAAAACTGGCATTGCCCTCTGATCATCACTAGGTCCTTCAGTCTCAAATCCCACGCCGAGAAGCTTGACAATGTTTGGATGGGCACGTAGAGGTGGGTGATGCATGGTAAGCAATTCATTAAGAATGACGTGGATACGACCAGCGATGGGGTCTTTCATCACTGCTGGGTTCAGGATTGCACGTTTGAAGGCCACCATCATGCCCTGAGGAAAGACGGTGCCAGAGACGGGATCGACGTAGGTCTCGGGTACCTCGGCGCCATTGACCAGAAAAGAGGCGCCCTGGCCCAGGACAGAACGAATATCAGGCTTGGTGACGGGGAGGATGGGAATGCTCTGGGTCTTGATGTAGGAGAGAAAAGAGATCAGGCTATCCTGTAAAATTGTTGCGGAGGTTGGATAGATAGCGGAATGAAGCGTCGCGCCAGCGACAATACTTGACTTTCGCCGCGATCGAACGGGAAAGACAGTTGAGTAAGTGACGGTGTCGATGTCCATGTTGAGAGCAATTGGAGTTCAAGGAAGGGCAATAAGAGAAAGTGAGGATGAAATGCGAGAATTGAAGAGAAAGCGCATTGAGAAGGATTATCTCTGAGGGCTAGTGTCGCCCCGCGAACGGTATCTTGTGTAGGCTGACGCTTTAGCTTGCAGGATGCATTGCTTGGCCATAGCGTACCATACCATACCTAGATACTGCGAGTCTGCGACATTACCTAGGTACTCGATTAATGCGTGACGGTGGTCTAAGATAGCTGTTATGCGCTGCATGTAAAATTGACCTGTTGCGCGACTTTGTCACAACATAAAGATAGGGAGATGGAAAGATGGATAGGTACATGGGAAGATGAAAGACAATGCTACCTACCTATATGATTATTGTATGCTTGATTGGTTGTATACATAAGATACTTTGTAAAAATGAGGCTTCGGTTGGATCAAAAACCCACTTCAAAGCTATGCTGAAACGGGTTTAGTTGGTCTACCCATGTATATCGCCATAATTGCCATTGGTCAAAGTAAGCGAGCTACAACAAACGATTGCTGCAGGCGATGCAACGATGCCGAGTCCAGAACTCCAAGAATGCAGCATTTCCAATTTGTCAACTTCCATTGGCAGCACATACAAACCAGGCGCAAGGGCCCCCGCATGTCCTCCCGTTAGTGTTACCTACCTACCTACCTATCACAATTAATTAATTACCTTACTGCTCCTTCTTCCTTCACCAACCCAAAAACCCATTCATCTCACATCATCTCAGCTTCAGCCGCAGCCTGTGGATTGTCTCCCCCCATCCCGCCCCATCCTCCCTTCAGTGAGCCGCACTGCCAGCCTTGGACCTTAGACCCCAGGCAACACCCTGTCTTGAGTCATTCCACGTCAGGATCATCATCTGAGCTGCCTCATTTGTCCTTACTAGGACTGGCATGCGGCTTCCACCATACCTACGTACCTACATCGGTCCGCAGGCTTGCCGGAAGTAACCCTGCTTGCCGATCATTGGCTTTGGCGTGAAAAGTCGAGTCACTTCTTAAATACCTCGCTCCCTACCCTTGAAACATTTGGAATTTTGCGCTAAAACAACCCATTGCCTATCAAAATTGGATTAAAATATACGTACATATTCTCAAGCTCGAAGCGAAACTTTTAATACTTTGGACAGCAACAACTGCATCGCTGTCAAGATTGCTGGCGGAGACTCCAAAGCCCGCAAATATGACTGACCCCGTGAGCTTGACTCTTGGGATTGCAGGGGTGGTGGGAAGCGTCATCCAGGCGTACAATGCAGTCATGACTGCGTATGATCTGTACCTGGAAGTAAAAGATGTACCAGCCGAGTACGAAGACTTGCGCATGGGATTACTGCTTGAACATCAAAGATTGGAGCTGTGGGGCAGCCACGTCTTAGCCGAATATTCCCAGGAACAGAACCGATCTAGGCTATCCCAAAAGCACATAACCACGTGGAGGACGATGGAATGGATATTCAGTAGGATTAGGGAAGCCTTTATAGAGAACAATCAGATTTTGGACGACTATGGCCAACAAATGGGTTTGCCTACTCAAGGCGACTCTTCAGGTAATCCAAAAGCGCTTCATCTGAACGAGGTGCCATTTGCTGAAGTCGCGCCAGCTTTTGACTTGATTGGTCGCTTGTCGCAGTCAACAAAGTCCCCATCAAAGCACGCACTGTCGAATTATACGAAGAGAGTGAAATTCGTCCTGACCAAGCAAAAGAAATTGAAAGATCTAGTCATGCAGCTTTCCTATTGGAACAACGGCCTTGATCAATTGACCTCGCGACTAGACCAGGATTCATCTCGTCGCCGACTAAGGACATTCTTCTCAACTTCCGACACCACACAGCTTCGGCATTTAGAGGCAGCAGCGGACTTGCTTGAACATCGGGACATCCAGCTGATGGCCGCAGCGAGAATAGTAATTGGGCAGGGCGATATCAGTGAGCAGTCAGACTGTTCCCCAGAACTGGCAAATTCCCCTCCTCTTTCGGAAGGACAGTGCATTAGAACGTCCCCAGCATCGGGTTACAAGCTCGAGATGGACCAGCTAAAATGGAAAGAAAAACCCTATGCAACAGATCAAGTTCGAGCAATGGCTCGGTATGGGGAAGAAAGCGTCATCGTCGACTGGAGATGCTGCCAAGATGACAGTTGGAGGCGAACTCATCCCAAAGCATTCCGCCGCAGGACGGAGAATCTGACAAGGATCTTGAACAGCGATCTCAAACCGTTGAGTCTTTCAATCCTACACTGCGTCGGCTATCTAGACCAGAGTCGTCATGTCACAGGCTACGCTTTCCGCCTGCCTAGTGATGCTCAACCTGGCCAGGAACCGTTCACACTTTACGATTTGTTGAAACGCGTGGAGCGCCCTAACCAGCCTAAAGACATTCCAGACTTGGGCGAAAGGTTTGAGTTGGCGAAAGCTCTTGTGACAACTATATTCAATATTCACAATATTGGGTGGGTGCACAAGAATATACAACCAAAGAACATCCTTTTCTGGCCGAAGTCGGATGCAAAGACTGAGCCAGATCTCACCAGACCATACCTGATGGGGTTCGACATATCTAGACCGAATCAACCCGGAGAGGTGTCGGAGAAGCCGTTGTCCCATTTCGAGGATGATCTCTATCGGCACCCACATTACAAGGGCATGTATGCTCGCTCCTTTCAGCCTGCATTCGACATATACAGTCTTGGCGTGATCCTCTACGAGATCGGCATGTGGCGCAATATCGCGTTTCAGGGCTCGTCCAAGAGCAACAATCCGAGAAGACCGTCTTTGCCCACCCACAATTCGGATCCGCAGCTAGTCGAGGGGATGGTGGAACAAGGGTCGATCATGGCCATGAAGCAATATACCGGCGCGCGGTACCGTGATGCTGTCAGGTCCTGTTTGAGCAGGGACTTTGACAATATTTGGGAAATGGGAGCGGGCGATCAGCAGAGGCAGCTGCGGGCATATCTGGAAGACTTCCGGGTCAAGATCGTTGATAAATTGGCAGTGTGTAATGCATGATTTTATTCAGAGGTACCCAGAGCAATATCAACGAGAAGCAAGCATGTCTTGGTGAGTGTCTTACCTCCGTGCCTTTTCCTTTTGTCCAAAAGGTTCCTGGAAAACCGCATACTGACGAGACTCGGTTGCAGTACACTCAGCCTATGTATGCACCAAGCTGCTTTCAGCCGCGTTCGCCCCGCGAAGATCCATGCTGGTGAGCTCGTTTTTCTTAGAGCTAGGCTTTCGTTTCTCAACCGTTAGCGTACGTACTGTACCCTTTGCTCTGAGTCTTTCCGAGACTAATCCGCTGTATCGGCAGTCTGGCTGCGCCAAGCATGGAGAGCGCCTGTCGTACTAACATTCTACGTTCTTGACCTTCCTGGATGGAATGAGATGACAGGGACAAGAATGACTATCGCATACACCGTGGAAATATATCTCACCGAGATAGAGTGTATTGTAACACCCCCATGACACAACTCCTGTTTCCGGGGCATACCAGGTGCTCGGTCGTCTTTGGGATAACGATGTACACACCTGGCTTGGATTCGGGGAGCAATATTTTCATCTATAATCCTCAACCGTACTACTCTTCCCCGTCAACGGACTCACTTGTAACATACAAGTACCCGTAGCCCATTATAACCTGTCGGTCCTTTTCTAGCCCTTCGGCGTGTGTACCTCATGCTCCTCCGCGTCCCGGATTTCCAATCAAAGACATATCGAGAGATGCATCTCAGCCACCCCAAAGACCGAGTTTCTAGTCGCATAAGCGTCGCTGACGGCAAATCCCGTTGCCTTTGACGCACTTGGTTCCTTGGATATATGCCTTCCGCCGGGCTTATTCATAGCATTCCGTACACACGAGCGTCAGTCGCATTAGAGCAGAGCTAGAAAGGTTAGGTGGGGGCTTGACAATGGGATGGTCGCTGAGAATGGAGATGATTAGACTTGTAGCGTTTGACTGGGAGAGGAGAAGGTAATGAGTGAGATTTGGAGAGCTGCATAGGGAGGTCTTCTTTTCGAATGACAGACAGTACCCTGTTACTGCGGATAAGCAGGATTCCGATAATTCTCAGATGTCTTATACATTGACAGTATTCCTTCAAAAACGATACAGTGACAAGTAGCTGTAAATGTAGATGAATATGTAAGTGGCTTCCTAGTGCATTGACGAAATTCATACTTTACGATATCAAGGTTCATCTCCACATTTTGGGACCCACTTCCGAGCTCCCGGTTCCCCCAGCCACAAAAACGTTATGCTAGTACCGTAAATAGTTAGCGTCGGGACTGTCCGCTGTCATGAGCAAGCCTTCAATCCGGAATTATGGTTTCTCTCTATCCTCTTCCTTTACTTTCTTTTACCTTACCTCACTTATCCTCAATGTTGCAATTCGTATCGATCTTTTCCTCAATAATCCTATTCGATATCAAAACCGCTCCTACCTTACTCATCGGCTCATCTCTGGCATCTTCTGCGAGATGACCGGGGCCACAAAGGATCCAGATTGAAAATATAGTCACACAATGTTCGGAAATTGGGCTTCTCTCAGTTGGTGATTTCTCTCATTTCGCCCCCATCTCTCATCGTTTCAGCCGCAGCTTGGCATTTTGATAAAGTCCAATCAGTTGGCTATACGATCCACCATCCTGCATATCATTTACATACAGCATACGGGAATCATTCAGTTTTATTATTGCAGGCTCTTGAAATATGTCCGAGTCAAGACTGCAATCTCTATTTCAACAATGGATAAAGTCCGTATGCCGTTCTGCATGCTATGTCACTATCGAGTAGGAAATTGGCTTGCTGCCGAGTTGATATCGTGGTCGGAGCTTCCTGCCACATCCCCATATTTGAATCACCTTCTTGTCTCACCCTTTCCTATTTTTCCCTCTCACCTCACAATTCATCACTACTTCCAAGCTATACTATTCGTGGTTTAAGACTTGCAGTTATGTTAGGAAATTTTTTTATGGACGACATGCAAGAGATGTTGGACTCGCTGACGGATCCCACTTCAGTTACCCGCCAAGATGACAAGGAGCCACCGCCTCCAGCAACGCCTCTCGAATTTCCTCGCTGCGAGCCTTCAAAACTTTCAGTCCCTGAGGTCGGTGTGACAGATGACCTTGTCAAGCTATTCAGCAATTCTCTCAGAACCGGTCCAACGATAAAGATCTTCCAAGCTTTGAATGCCAGCATAGCAAATGAGCTCCCCTTAGGGCAGGTCGTCCCAACAGACTTCATTCCAGAACCTTCCTGGTCAGAAGACTCTGCAACAAGCGAATCTTCAGAGTCATGTCAAGTCGCTTTATCAAGATCAAAATTAATGAGTAACGGAGCACCGGCCCCCGGTAAAGGAGAGTTTCTCGTCCGGGTCAAGGAGCTTCTGTACGACAATGAGGATGGCTTCTGCGCCATCCAACGCAGATCTCGTCTTCCAAATCGTCAGCCTGCCGGCGTCGCTCACTTCCGGCGGTTCTGGGAAGGCGTGCTTCTTCTGTCTGAGTACTGGGATACTAGCCTTGACAAATACACAGATAACGAAGATACAAAGGACACTTCTAATACGGACATGAATGAGCGACGCTCAGAAACAACTGACTCTGAGCCTAAGATGGAGACAGACAAGGGCGGTGATCTAAAGAGAACGTATACAGGACGCCGCACGGGGACGGGCCGAGACATGCCAGGCAAATATCGCGAAGAGACAGTCTTCGCCTTCGTCGAGGCAATTTCCTCGGCTTTTCATTGCAGGCTAGAAAAACCCCAAGTACCACAAAAATTTCAATTACAAGGCACGATGATTCCCATTCTGTACGCAGCATCAATCCATCGTATACCCAAAGATGTCCGCGCAGTGAGGAGGGGAGTGGCAGAGGGTCCAATGCTAGGTGTTTTTTGCCGAGGGCAAACCTCATTTCGTGGCCCTGACGAAGCCGAAGGTGAGGGAAAGGAGGAGATCTTGGACTTGCTTCGAGAGACTGGCTTTATGTTGATGCTGGCTCAGAAGCGAGCAAGAGAAGGAAAGGAGGAAGTGGTGCCAGGTAAAGGCAAATGGTGGGCAACTGCACCTCGCTGGGGTGGTGGCGCTGGCGGTGAGCTAGGAGACGCCAACGAAGAAACTACTGGAGGCCCTAAACCATCGGGATCCTCACGCAATCGAGTCAGGAAGACGAGGGGCATGGACGCCTGGAAGATTTTGGAGCCACCTTCCGGCATCTGGGAGAGAGGCGTGACGTATCAGCAGATTGGGAAAGATAAGAACAGCGAGCATGATGATGTAAGTGGCCTAGAGGCAGACCTACGCTTCATCCTGGCCGTTTTACGTGTCACTCTTTCCACGAGATTCACTGATCAGCACTCCAGATCTTTCTGGTCTCATCTATCAACCACCACCTTTCTATCCTCCACCTACGCATCCATCAGCAATACATCGACTATCTCGAACAACCTCCAGCTCAGTCCAAAATCTCCAACGCACCGCAGCAGCCATGGTATGCACTTGAGATCAAGCGATCAAAATGGTTTGATCTTCTCATCGCAGACGACAGAGTGGAAGCAATGAGAGGCATCTGGGCCGTCCTAGGCTGGCAGATGAGGGACATGACGGCAAACGAAGACGAAGGAGAGGCTTCGGGAACCGCCTAAGTGTGTGACGACTTGGATGGTGAGCAATCGTTGAGACACCAAGTGGGATGAAGCTAACGGCGTTAGAGACACGGAGCGACGCAGGTCGGCGCTCGGCTGGATGGTCCAGTGTAACCCGAGATGAAAGCTGGGTCAAGGCTTTCGAGGTCAAGACAGGATGCCTCATGACTGCTGAAGCGGTGTGCCTACGCGGGGGGGTCCACTTCCGCCGCCACCATTTATGATGGACCGAAATCCATTTCAAAGGCCATCTATCAATCTTAACATATCTTTCTTATTTCACTTCGATAGCCTGTTCAATCTTAGTTTTACAGTTACCACAGCCACAAATCCTTCCCTGAGCCATATCAATACTGTCTCTCTTCATCTGTGCTTACTGACAGATCACGATTTCATCCTCATTTGCATTGCTTCACTCTACACATTCATGATGTGTTCTCCCTTCCCTACCTTCACGCATCAAGCCCGCCTTGAAACAACTCAGACAAACATCCTTCACTAACCTTGTCCTATATGATCCGAGATTCTCAGTCACTTTTGGACGACATTGCACACACCATCCATGTTCACCGAGGGTTAGAACGAACCTTGACGTACATACTTCAACGTACTCCCTTTCCTCAGAGGTCGAGACACTGTACCGTGAAGCGATTTGATTGTCACTCGCAACCCTCTTGCTCTCTCAGGGGTTTCTTTTCTCTACAAGTATATATCTTGTCAGAGACAATCATCATCGAGAACACTGCCGCTTCTTGAAAGGCATGAGTTCTACAGCAATCTCTTTAGCATATGCTGAGCACGCAGGCTCCCAAGCAAAACTTATTTTCATCGCTGATGATCTCTACGCCTCTTCGCAAACCTCATTGATCTCAGTGGGTAGCACTTGCCCATGACCAAATGCTGACACGCATCTCAAAGTACAGTCAACGAAGAATGGCCGAAAAGACGATGGCAAAGGACTGGATCACAACGATATCCGAGTCGGGACTGCCGAATCCTGGCAGGGTAAAGAAGCCGCAGATCATTCTCTGTGATCCAGAAAGAGACATTCAGTTGGATCTTTTCGGCCTTCCCCCCCCCCCCCCCCCCCCCCCCCCCCGCTGGCCCCTTTCTCGTGATTATAAATTTCGTCCGAGCTGAAAACGACCATGACGAGCTCAGCTTTCCGACAAAAGAGCGTCTTAACGTCCTTTCAAACCGACAGAAACAGCATCTTTTTGTAATGAACGACATCATCATCTACGATACTAACTTCTTCACTGCCGAGCTCGCTACCGAGCTCTAGGATGAGGAAAACCGACCTCGATTCCATTGTCCTCGCGGCATCGGCGTGAGAGCCTAAGCAGACGGAAGAACGTGTGGGTCTCCAAATGGTTCCAAGACCACGGCCGCGTCTCATCCCCTTGCTTGTGAAAACGGCCTAGAGCTGGAAATCGGTAAGGGTCGCTTTGACACTGGAACGCCCATAAAGAGCTGGTGAGATACTTACCGGTCTTGAGAAGGCCATCTACGAGCATGTTCATTTCAGCAACCACTCACTCACTTTACACGAGCGCCACCATCACCATCACGGAGGTCACAATGATACCAAGCGAAAGAGTAACAGATTTTGCCATCGGCTCGTGGAGGCGAAAGCCAACGACGATCAGATTGTTTTCGTGGCTTTTGGTATCGATGTGGGATTTTCGTGTAATGTGAGAGTCAGGATGGGAGAGAAAAGGACTCCTCGAGAGATTTGGAAAAACCCGATTTTTTCTTTAAAAGGATTGGAAGATGTTAATTTCCCTTATCGCGGAACATTTGTTGTGTCAAAATGGCACACAAGCGAGATTGCTGTGGAGTAGGCATGATTGGCATGGACCGATTGAAGACCGGTATTGGTTGGGCCTGCTGTGGTTTGTAATCCCTGCTTCTGTTTTCTTTCACTTGGTATATCTCATCTGATGATTCTTCTATCCCTCTGAGTGATCGGACTAAAAATTCTTCAATGGCACGCAAGCAAGATGCTGTGGAGCAAGCATGATTGGCATGGACTAGTTGACGACCGATACTCGGCCTGTTGTGATTTGCAATCCCTATTCTGTTTTCTTCGTTTGACATATTCCATATTATAATTGTTCTATTCCCCTGAGTCATCAGACTCAAAATTTCTTACTGACACGTAAGCAAGAGGCTGTGGAGCAAGCATGATTTGCATGGACCAATTGACGACCGATATTGGGCCTGCTGTGATCTGCAATCCCTGCTTCTGTTTTCTTTCACTTGGCATATCTCATCTGATAGTACTCCTACCTCCCTAAGTGATCGTAATGAAAATTCCCCCCACTGTCTTCTATTTCAAACCTTATCTGCTTGCTTCCCTCATCGATAAAGATCTAGGCGATGATGCTCGAAAGCCCGACGGACCAGTTGGGTTTTCTTGATATTGCAGCCCGAGGCATAAGGGGCGAAGGCCATGACGCTGACGACAAAAGGAAAGAGTAGGACGCCATCACGAATGGATGGGGCGTCGGTGATGAGCTCCGTGAAGCGATATTGGATTCTCAATCTGATGGCCTGAGATACGCGGCCTCGGCGGCGTTCTAGGTGACAGACCTTTATCGAGGTTTAGACGCAGTATCGGAGTCAAGCAGAAAAGAGGCAGCGGAATATTCAGGAGCTGAAGAAGAGCGGCACGAGTGATTTCTTGCATGATCAATCATGAAAACCCTATTCGTACCGCTAAATCAATTCGTCAACCCATGCCACCAACTCCTACGGTCAGAGGGACGCCATGCGCGAGTTCGAATCAGGCATTTGCTCCGACACACCCAAAGCGGAATGGTGGTGGTGTTTGATCGAAGCTCAGGTGAGAGACAAGGACTCCCTTCCGTCTTGTCCGGTCAGGGGACGGGTCTTTTTCCTCATCCAAACCAGCCACATCCAACCATCAGCCTCCCATCCTACCACCACTCGCGTTTTCGAATCGTTAGCTCCTCATCTATCAAGTCAATTTCAGGCAAAACACCAGCTTCCCAATCCATCATAATCATGGGCAAGAACAGACGCAGACTCGAGTTCTTCACTGGGGTTTTCCCGTACTCACTGCATATTGCCGTGACTGCCTCGTTTTAATTCCTATACGCCCAATTTCCGCACTGGACACGTACCTTCCTCGCTTGATTGTAAACGGTTATTATTCCCAACTCCGGCTGCGTTCTAATTTCCTTTCCCTCCTCACCCTCGCGAGATCTACATTCCTTCTCTAGTCATTGTTGTTTTATTCTTGAATGCTTCCGGAATAAATCCCGATAAAGAGTTTCACTAATCGGGTATAAAGTAACGGGATGTCTCCATTGTCGCGGGCTGAGATTCTCGCCGCCATAAGTGCAGGACAAACCAGAATCGCCCATCTGTTGTCCCCAAGGGGATTCGCTAGGCCTATTACTCCTAATGGTCCTACTGTGACCGTGGCGGTCTGTTTATTGTCCGCACGCCTTTATCCAATTCATTCTGTCTTCAGAGACCAGGTCGGTGAAGTCCCCTCCATACCAGCCCAGGAAGCGAAGAAACAGCTGCACCCAACTCTACATACTCAAGTCCGCTTGGAGCCCATCTTATCAGTTCCCCAAAATCTCCGACTCTCTTCCGTTCCGCTACCCAAGCACCATAGCTTCTGCCCCAGTCTGAGGATTCCAAAGACCTACTGCGCGAGTTGATATTGTCTAAATCAAGTCCAATGTATAATACTGCCGGCTTCTTAAGCTCTTCTCTGCAAACAAGGGTCAGGCAGTCGGGCGGGGAAGATGGCTGGGGAACCTATCTCACGTCGTGTATGTCTATGATTATTATGTCGGCGACACTTTTGATGATAAGATCATATGGCGAAACATCGAAAAAGCTATCCCTGAAGCTATGGCCGCACTAAACAAGTCAATATTCCATGAGGAGCTTCTGGCTCAGACAATCAAGGATAATCATAGAAGGGTGAAGTCACTCCCTTACTCTTGAACCTAAGACCAACGAAAGTCGGATTATCTTTTAGGGTCTTAGATAACTTACTGACACCTACAGACCCACTTCGCACAACTAATCAACCCAACTCAAGAAACTCGGCCTTATGGCATCCCTTATTTCCAAATCTTTCAAGGCCACTCTCGTGGATTCCTCTAGGCTAAAATCCCCGTAAGTTCTTATATCGCGGCATAAAGATCCCTGCTGACACTCTTTTCAGTCTTCCAGTCATAAGGTACCTGATAGCACCTATGGGTGTAGCTTTGGTTACGATTAAAGCTAGTACACGGTGTGTGGGATAATAGGTTTAAAATTTGGATCCACGCATGTCGCGAATTTCCAGAAGTGGTGAAATTCAAGCCGTTGCGAACCCAAGTTAACAGACATGGTGTCGCGAGCGAAAGAAGGTAGCTACTTCACGCAGGGAAGAAAATTTTAGCTTACCCAGCAATCACTGCAGGCGATTGCGAGTTCGAAAAGCAACAAAGGTTGCAAATTAAGGAGTATTCTGAACTAGTCAAGACTTGAAGCGAAGGAGAAGAATATGACGATGAATAAGAGGAGAGAGCTTTGATGGAGCAGAGTACAATTTATCGAAAACGGCGGTAGCTTCTTACTCATTCATAGCCTCCGATGGTCGAACTTGATGAATCGGTGACTGACTTACGCCATCAAGTTGGACTCCTTCGGGAGGATCTTGAAGCCCGCCAGGAGCCATTCGTCTACGAAATGGCCATATGGAATTGTTCCTGTCCTCCTCATCGTCATCGCCGCTGTCGACCTCACTGGATCTCGCTGACGTCGCATAGTTTTCAATCAGCGTTCTAGATTATCGCATTTATTGAGCCAGCTATCGCTCTTAGAGACGATGCTCGCAAGGAGAGACGATTTGAAGCGGACGGAATGCTGTGACGCCTTAGAAGCAGCTCACTTCGTTGCGCTCGGATATTGACTTGGACTCTCCTATCATGGATGGCCTTGACTGCACATCGAACACAGGAAACGAGATAATATCTTTGAAGATAATGGCCAGCCAAATTTCCGACACGGGCACTCCGCGTACCACCTCTACGTTCCTTACATGGCGCCTCTCAGTCGTGAACAGCGATCTAGAGGTAATGGCGGCAGAGAAGCAAGCACTCAGAGAAAACAAATTCTTGGAGAGGCTTGTAAGCCGCAATCATGGCCAAATTAGAGGAGAAGGAGAAGGATCTACTGTCTGAGAAGATCCTCCTTCTAGGCCAGAAGACAGTTCTCGAATACGATCTGAACGACACTATTACTGACATAGTGGCGCTGGAAGAGGCTTATATCACTGAGCTCCGCATATCACTTGAGGCTGCATCGAGTTCAAAGTGCTTTTAGTCAAAACCTTTTTGAAAAAAATTATATAAGGGACTGCGAACAGGCAGGTCAAAGATTTCAATGAGACCTGGGAAGCGAAACCCGTGAAGACACGAGGCCCGAAACCCTTGAAGATCGCCGATGACTCCTTTGAACGGTGCTCGAGGAAACCACGTATGGTTGGGACCCTACCCCATATTCACTTCACCAACACCTCACTCACACGGACGTCGCCATCATCATGAACTCGCAAAGGTGACGAAGCAGGTAGATTCGCTGACCCGCTCGAGAGAGCGAAAGTTAGAGATCAGATTGTTTTCGTGGCTATCGGTCTTGATGGCATTTCAAGCAAGGAGTCTGGATGGAGAACATTCTTCGAGAAGTATCAAACCCGATTACTAAAAAAGATGAAGATGTAACTCCTTATCGTGGAAGAATTCCATTAATGATACTTGAGCAGAACGTTGTGGAGAACTCGTTCTTAACTTATTTCGATGCTTTTCGGGAGACCAAGTATCGCCAAGTTATTAGTTTGGCTTGCTGGGGTAAAAATCGTGTTGCTGGCTTCATTACTCACGCCTAGTCTGTCTAGATTTTCTTTCAACTGGAGGTCTTGCCCAGATTAATGTGGCCGCGCACATAGTCGCCAATCTTTTCGTTCCTGTTCTTGTCTTGTCTCGCCCGTCTTTGAACCTGAGCGCCTGTCGAAGCAAGCTATGCACTCAGCCCCTGCCAACTCCATCAACTCTGATCTCTTCGAGCCCACAGACCCCCGCATGATATGTGTCGAGATTGCCATTCATACTTGGATCCTCAAGTTTGCCGGCGTTATTGAGAGCAAGTGAAGCATTAAGTCTACACAGGAGCAGATGGATAAAGACATGTCAGACATATGGACTGAGTTTCGCGAACTCTACATCAAATCAGATAGTCAGCGACTTAACGACAAAGAATAAGTCAAATTCAAGAATGATTTGTTGAAGCTTACGTAGATTATATTTCGTCGCGAAAACGTGATTATTACGATCGCAGTTCAAGAACAAACGAATCTGCGGAAGCATATCTTCTTCAAATATACAGTTATCGACGAGATCTCGATTATCATATATAACGAGTTACTCTGCGCTTGAAAAGATACGAAAACGATCACGCTTATTGAGAATATACAATAATTCTCGACAACGATTCTTATAATCTCAGCTGAGAATCTCTTCTGCAAAGTATAGAGTTATGAATTATTACAGCGCTGAATAGAGTTAGAGATATCGATATTTCTCTTGACCGAGGTAATGCGCATGAGGATTGATTTGAAAGATCTGTCGAACACGATCTTCTACGGTGGAAAGCTCAAAGCCGGATCGAGAACATTATTGGACGATCCCTGCCGCGCACTCTTCAAGCATCTTCGATCAAGAAAGTTCTATCTAAGATCACATTAGAGCCCGAGGGTCTCATATACCCGCTCTTCTTCGACGTGAGAGGTAAGTTCCTGAAAGAAGAGATCGGAATCGCTACGACGATACTTCTTATACTCACACTTAGTTGAAGAACACGACTAGGAGTAGAAATCAGCCGGCTAGAAGAAGCATAGCTTGCTTGGCTGCGAGTATAATGATCCTGCTACTTGCTACTTGCTATATAGAAATACACCCTTTCTATTAATTACAACCCTGCAACTTTCTTCTGGTGACCACGATTTGATGATGGCCATGGGAAGAGATCATTTTTCATTCTCATCTGTCGGTATTAATCTTAATTGACCTTATTGGCTACTGTCATCCGTTGGCCTTCGAGAATTCTTGAGATTGCTCCTGGCATATTCAAGAAAGCTCCGCATAGTAGCAACACTACCTTGGATGGCTGAGTATTGGATTCGGAACCCCAGCCATAGCTTCACCCATAGCCAAATCAAGAAGAATGGCTGGTTTGGCGACAACAATCCGGTTATGCCACATCTGAAGGAAACCGCAGGTAGTACTCGCTTGGCGGGCATCTTTGGCAAATCCGAGTTAACTGGATCGCACGGCCCTGGCACAAAATCGAGCGAGATAGCTTGAACGGTACGAGGAATGCTCTTGCCGAGATGATTCGCGCTCATGAGGATGCAACTACACCTGAGCGTACCAGCAGCTTCATGGTGATTGACGCCCCACTCAACATCCTCCTAGAAGGATGTCGCAGCTCATCTTGGACGCACAAGGTCGGATGGTATTGCTCAAACTGTGGAATCGCAGCACTCGGCCGCAAACGAACTCGCCGCTCCAAGTACTCCGGTTACGATCCTAGTATCGATCTCGAGAGGCGCTGAACCGAGGTTCTGACAGGAGCGGGCTTGTATACGCCACTCATCTTCTATGCGGTGAAGAGAGAATCAAACAAGTATAAGCACCCGCCCTTCCCGTGAAGACACAATAGAGACGACCAGACAGCTGGGGAAAAACGCCCTCGAAGTCTTTACGGCTCTCTGTACGCAGTATTGCGTCGTTCTCGACTTACCCCATCCCGTCCAAATGAAGGCCACGAGAGTTGGGAGCAGAATTTGGAACATACCCTCACCCTTGTGGTACTTTGACGTCGGTAGCGGATGTGTCTACCAGGACGCTGAACACGATTCGTGCTTTCATTCGAGGCCTAAGTGACCAGGAAATGCGCAAGGAGGCCACTTTATTCCAGCGAGGAGGATCAAAACCTTCCGCAAAGGACTGGATCTCCAGACGTCTCTACAGCCGTAGTGATGCAAAACATTGTCGTCAGCGAAGCGACCTCGAGGACGATATGGTCTTTGAGGAAGGCAGCAGCTCTTAGAGACTGGGTGTTATTTCGCCAGCGATTACTTAGCAAATTAAACGGCGTGGGCCATCTAATTCTAGTGGTCGCAGAAAGGAGTGGAATCGACCGTATCAGCACCAGCATACCAAGTTACGCGAGTTTTGACACCATCAGGAGAATCATGCGTAACATGGTGCGAGTTTCGAGTTGGATGGGAGATCAAGAATCTCATTTCGTCAAGGGACTTTATGAGAACGTGTCTCGACAATTATACGACAGCAATGCTTACGGAACGTACGTAATTCTTAATGACTGGGCTTACCTATTAGTGGCAGTCAATCGAGGATCATTACACAGAGAAATGCAGCTCATCAATATTACCCTTCGCGGCCACACCAATATCAAACTTCTCGACACTTGAACATTCTCCCCCGGCTTCGCTCGACCACAATCCCTGTCTGACCGCATCAAGACTTACAAAGGCAACGAACTGCAGACCATCATGACTGCTCGCACCGCTCGAATGAAAGTCGATATACGGGATGCGTTTATCGAGCAAAGCTTGGATGCCGATATCTACACTTCATCATAAACATCCACCACTGTCACGACCGTATACTCCTCCACGAAAGAAAACGGGCCTTGGCCGAGCAGGGTAGGTAAGTCGTTGAAACGGGTCGATGAAGCCCAGGAGGGACGCATACGCAGACGGTCCCAAACTATCAATTAGGTGCCTGGGGCATATGAAGATGTCAGAATTTCGATTTATTATATTATAGGGAAAATGTTTAAGTGACAAAACTGTTTCCTTTTTTGGGACTATGGCCCTGAAATAGTCCCAGAACACTCAATTCACTGCACCTGGTTTGACCGTTGTGGTTTGGAAAATTCTTCTTTGAGTTGAGCCCGGTAATACTTCTTCTTCCTTCCTTCCTTTTTCCCTCCTCCTCCTTCTCTTCCTTTCTTTCTGTTGACCATGACCTTTTCTGTGCTTCGTCAACCCGCTCTTCAATCTTCCACTCCACCTTCCTTGGGGGCTTCGCAATGATTACATTTTTGCTACTACGGTTCTGCCATCCAAGATGGCGCCTGAGAAAAGATGACAACAGTGAGTTGTTACCATTGTAGGGATCCTTTATAACAACCCAATAGATGGTCTAAATCCTTATTCAGTTTCCAACCCTTCAGTTGTGGACCTAACGGAAGACCAAAAAGACGGTGATCCAAGCGAAGTACGCCCTTTGATCACATTAGATTCCACGGGAAGGCAACCTAAATAAGAAGATAGAATTGTATATGAGAACCCGAAATTGATTTTTATCTACCGCTGGATTAGACTCGAAGGATGATAAATGTGGACACCGACTGTGACGTGGTACGCAAGACGGGGGTATTTTCCGACCTTCTTGCGAGATAGGAAGTGTGGATACGTAAGTTGACGACTTATCATTTTAGAAAGAAGTAAGTTGTTTTAACAACTGATCAAGGTCTAGGCAGGGGTCCTTCTGGGTATGGTTTGGAGTAGCTGAAAGGCGGAGGAGGGGAGGTGAAGAAAGGAAAGAAGGAAAAGGAAAAGGAAAAGGAAAAGGAAAAGGAAAAGGAAAAGGAAAAGGAAAAGGAAAAGGAAAAGGAAAAGGAAAAGGAAAAGGAAAAGGATAGAAAGGAAATCAAAGCGAAAGGTGACGTTCGAACGAAATCCCCCATCCCCCCACAACAGGACGTCCATCAAACCAACCGAGAACCAACAAACAGCCAGACCCATTCTCGTCCCCATCCTTCCTCCTCCACAATAACCCACCTCAGCTCACAACAGCAAACATCCCCACAGCACCAGCTTAGATCACCATCATCACCACCAGGAAATACACGCACGTCTCCTGACCATCCCCATCCTCATTCAAGTGCTTCTTTTTCAAAGGAGAAGACTCCAATAGATTCCGGACGGGGATCGTGCTGACAGCAACGCGTCTGGACAGGGGGGAAAATGCAAGCAGCAGAGTAGTTGAAACAGGGTAGATCAGAAAATGCGTGATCGAAAGAATGGACAATATCCCTTCAGCGCAACGCAAGGCAACGCCATGGCTCGACGCACCCCGTTGACGGAGGGCCTCCTGATGTATATGTGCATGCATGCATGCATGCCGTAGTCAGTTGCTTTACCCTTCATCCCTTTACCCTTCATCCCTTGGGCCCTCCATGCATACCATCTGCCATGCTATAAACCATGGACCGTGGGGAAAACCGCAAGCAAAAAGAAAAATCATCCTCCCTTCCCCTCACCCCCCATCACCAACCCCAGTCACCACCCCTTCCTTCCCCTTCTCCGCCTCCACCACCCCATCCCCACCCACCCCCTTCTTCCTCTTCTCAAAAAGCCCATAAACACTCCCCACCCCCTTCGGCGCAACACTCACCCCCTGAAACCCCGCCTCCGCCAACCTCCTCCCGGCCCTTACGCTCTCGACCGCCCAGTCCACGCTCACAAATTTGACCCCGTTGCCCCGCACGCGGCGGATCTCCTTTTCGATCTTGCTCCCCGCCAGCCCGCCCCCCGCGCCGCTTCCGCCCCCGCCCCGGCCGGCGTTGTTGGGCTTGCCCACGATGACGTGGGTGACGGTGCGGCGGGCGAGGGCGATGGAGACCTGGGCGCCGTGCTGGGCGAGGAGGTGTTTGAGTTTGTGGTCGCCGATGGCCGGGGCGGTGGAGCCGTTGATGTAGATGCACAGGCCGCTGAAGATGCCCCCCTTTTTTTCTCCTTCTTCGTGTTCCGGCTTTTTCGTCGGTTCTCCATCTCCACTATCACCTCCACCTCCGTCCGCCAGGAGAAGGGTCTCCGGATCCTCCCTCTTCCTCTTCAGCTTCTCCCTCTCCCGCGCCTCCGACTCCGCCTGGCTGCCCTGACCCACCATCAACCCGACATCCCGCCACCCCTTCGGCCTCAAGCCCGGCGCGCCCTTTCCCCACCCGCCGTTCTCCTTCCGGCCGTCCCGGCCGAAATCCTTGCTCCCGGCTCCCACGGTGTCAAAGACCCTCTGCCCTCCCCCGTCGCCGGCGCGGAACTGGTGCCCCAGCTTCAAGGTGCGGGAGGCGCGCCATGACGTGCTGCCCGCGAGGCGGTTGTCCGCCCGCTGGTGGCCCGTGGCGGAGGAGTTCCACGGGTCGAAGGTTTTGCGGAGAGGTTCCGGCGCAGGGGGTATGTGGGGGTGGGGGGTGGGCATGGCGCGGGCGGAGATCCCGGGGGGGTGGGGCCCCGGTCTTGGAAAAAGGGCGCGCGCGCGTGGGGAAAGAGAGAGGCAGGTGGTGGCGGGTGCCTTGCAGACCGAGGGACAAAGACCCTGTCAAAGGGGCGAGTGGCGAATCCTTGAAGCTTGCAGCTTTTTTCAGATGGGAGTCCGAGTGCCCGAGAGTTCGCATGCGGTCATGCAGATCGTAATAGTGGTCAGCGCAGAATCCAGTTTCAGGGGCGATGTTGGGGCCTCCCCCAGGCGCGGTGGGCGTTCCTGCAGATTGCAGAAAAGAAAAAAACTGGCTGGCGCGGATATAATGAAGAGGCAGGGCCCAAGATAGTGCGAGATTCAGCTTCTTACTCGTGATCGCAATCTTACGAACGCTCGTATATGCAATCCAGGATGCGTTGACGATCAGGTTCGTAGATTCCGGCTTCCTATTATTTTTCGTCGCTGGAAAGCAAGAGCATCTATCATCTGATAACCTTCGGATCTTCGGGTTGTTGGAATGCAGTCGGATATAGCAAGGATGCAGCAGGATGCAAGGCGCAATAAGATGCAGGTTGCGTGTGGTGTGCAAAAGTGGAAAGGATGAGGAGACGGTAAAAGTAGAGACTGGAGCGGCTAATCTGCACTACCACATTCGGACATATTCGGAGGAATAGAGGCGCATAGAGGCGCTGGGTTGGTTTGATGGAACGTGCCTCAAAGGTGCAGAAATATGCGCATGCAAAGAAAAAAGGAAAAAAGTACAATCAATGCATTAGTCTTGCTCGCCGGCTATGTAATCCTAATCTAAGGTAAGTACCTTCCGCTACATCTTCTTGACTTCTTACAGCAGTACCGTGCCGTAGTAGTACATCCATCTACCAACTAGCCTTTACGCCAATCCACTTTGGACCCGTTTCAACCACACGTCTCGAGCTTACGGCGAACTCTACACTCTTCTGCTAGGGCCATCTGGGGGAATCGTCAACACGGCTGCACGAATACGTTCATACGATCGGACTTGTTCGTCCCAATTCTCAATTGCCTTTTGGGAACATGCGAAGGCGATTCAAATATGCGAGCCAACCGTCTTCTATTGCTATGCTACCCTAGGGTTTTGCCAATATCAGATCGACATACTCTCGCAAGCCAAAAATGCAAACACTATCCAACTGCTCTTTTCTCCGGCCTAGGTCCGTAACAGGCTTTTTGGGTTGAATTAAAACACTGTATTGCCGTCGTAATACCGCTGCTGTCACACACATCCATCATAAGAGATTCGTAACCATAAAGCCCACCTCTCTTTGCGCGGGGTATTGATAAATGGGTTCGTGAAGAAGTGAAGACACTGTCATTAGGTCGTAAATAAATGGTGGAGTAAGATATGGTAGAAACAGAGTCGTAAAGGGGGGCTTCTGTGAAGCTTCAAGTAGTCGTCATAGTGGAACATGAGATGAGAAACATGTCCCTGGCGTAGCGGTTGCTGATCATACGGGAAAGACATCTGAAAGGGCTGTATGCAGGTATTCGTATATGGTCCAGAATACATATGATCATTGAACGTCAAGATTAGTTGGATTCGTCGAATCCTTATCGATCTGGTCTCGCAGGCTGTCCTGCACCGGTACGATTGTCAACCGTCGCTATTCCTTGCCTCACCGATGCGCGCGCGGAGTGGCAATGCTTCGAGGTCGGTTGGCGCCGACGGGCTTCACATCGCTTTCGTACGAGCTGCTGGCAATTTTGCTAGGCCCACTGCCCTCTCGGCCCATCTTTCGACGTTTCATAGAGTCGATGTCATCATTGCGACTTTCAGGACGAGAAGTATACTCTTCGTCTTCGCGCGTCCGCTTGTTGGATGCGTTGACACCGTTGGCTTGGGTGGGAGCGTATGGATGGATCGGTGCCGCCGAATAGTGTTCTGCACCATTGTTGCCGTTCGTCACTGTACCGCGAGTGTCACTCATTGGATTGTAGAGATTGCTCGATGGCGCTTGGCGAGGCGGGGTATGATATCCGGCAGGCCACTGTTGCTGGCTGGCGTTGGAAGTACGGGGTGTCGATCGACCCGAGCCATTCTGATGAGGTTGAGACCCATTGATCTCAGCAGCAGTTGGGGCATGTTCTCCATGGATGGAGTTCATATGCGAGGCTGAATTGTAGTGATTGTATTGACCACGGTGGGAAGCGTAAGCGCTATTGTCATGCGAGTAATCACCCTCCTGCTCATGCTCTGCTTCCTCTTGACCCACCCGATCATTTCCCTGGCTGTGGCCGTAGATGTCATTCTTTGAGTCACCGTGTTCGCTCTCCGTCTTTGATCCCGGGGCACGTGTTGCAGGTGGTCCCATGTCTTGTTTGGCGTAAGAGTTCGCGGAGAGCGGCGCACCATGTGTCATACCCTGCTGATGTTGCGTTGCATATTGACCTTGCTGCGGTGCAGCTGAGGAGTACATCGGTCGAGTATTGTCGTACGATTGATGACTTTGATACGGCTGCAGTTGTGGCATTTGTGCGCCTGGAGGAGTTGTTGCTGGCGTAGCAGGCGTTGAGTGCGGGTGACTGTCGAGCATCAAGGGTTGAGCACTCCCGGGCATGCTCTGGCCTTCCCAACCATAAGAACCCTGGTTGCTTAGCCCAATGCTGGTGCTTGATGCGCTGGTTGGTGGAGTTGGAAAGGTGTGCGCTCTATCCAAGCCCGGTCTCCCTGTGCCTGGATGAGGAGCGATCGAATGAGGTTGTTGGGTATTGATAGAGCTGCCCATTGAATGGTGATGGTGCAAAGATGGAGGCTGCGATCCCGGATGGCCCACTCCTCCACCTGCTTGCTTGGCCGTGTCCAGTCTTCGGCGATCAGCTGCAGCCATGACCGCGTTCGTCCTGCTCTGATTTGTCGGGTGGTACAAAAGGGCCCCAATATTGTGCACAAATAAAGGATACAACGACTCCGTGATCTTTTCCTTGTTGGCAAAATCCAGGGCACGGTCGAAAGGGATCCTAATTCAAATGTCAGCGTCGAGAAGCGATCGAATGATTCGGAAGCTTCATACCAGACACCTTTGAGGTGCATCGGACCGATCTTGACCACATGTCGAGTCTTTTCACTTTTGAGTATTCCGTCTCGTCGCCCTCGAGTCATTCCAGCCACGTTGAGGAGCTTTGTGCCATTTATCATGTGGTTGTCTACCACTTGTATTAGTACAATGTACCTGAGTCGGTATGCGTCTAGTTGGTGTGCATGATGCAAGCTGCATGCAACGGGCCTTACCATCTCTTCGAGCAACGCACACACCCTTAGCTTCAACCTGAAAGCACATGCATCCCTCGTCCTCCCACAGAGTTGCAGTTACCCTGGGCTTCATGCCTGAGGGAGCCACTTGACCACTTGTATCTGGATTTTGCGGAGGATAGTTTGCGGGAGGGCCAGTGGGCGCTCCGACGTAGGTATGCTGTGCAGGCCCGCCAGCTCCCATCGCTGTTTCGGTCAGCTTAGAGCCACAGTTTGGTGGAGATTTTGTTCATTACCTGGCAAGGGAAGTAGTCCTGGATTCATCTGCCCGCCCATGGAAGAGGACACTGGGTGGCCAGGGCCCGACGGAGAGGTAATGCCATTGGGGTAGCCGTATTGGCCGTAGCTTGGAGACTGCGCATAAGTGCCAGGTCCTGGTTGCAAAGGAGGCGGTTGCTGTTGTGCGTAGCTGGAGTACTGGGTCATACCACTTGCAGTGGTAGAGTGAGGTGCGTACGGTTGTCCTCCCGACATCTGATTTTGTTGCGACTCTAGGTATTGCTGCTGATGGTTCATTACGGACGGATAGGAAGTGGTAGACTGGGGATAATGGCTTGGTTGCGTATATTCCGAGCGCCCTTCAGCTTCCTCTGGCAGTCCGTGGATTGGGGGCGCTGAGCACAGGGAAGTCGGTGAAGGCGACGGCGTCCTTAGCCCAATTGCGGTATTGTGATCTGAGTACGAGCCCGCCGCAGAATATTGAATACCGTGAGCGCCTGATAAAGACTCCGAACCTCCAACGCGGGCCGTTGTCGGGGCGTATGATTGAGGTAGGTGCAAATCTGGCAGGCGATCACTGGGGAGTCTTGGCCGGGAGTAGTTTGAGCTGTACCACGCACTGTCAACAGGGCCACGGTTTTGAACCTGGGATAACGACGGGAGCTCCAGTTTTTCGGTATTGATGGTCAATGGCCTGATTGACCTTTGGTGGTTCTCTTGCTCAAGGATGCGAAAGAGGCGGGCAAAGAGATTCTTGAAAGCAGTCTCCGCTTGCGACGTTTGGCTCGGTAGAAAAAGGTACACTTGGTGATACTATGATTTGAATGCGGCCCTTTTTCCCGTTAAGACTCGAGTGATCTAAGAGTCTAAGATATCAGTACAAGCCTTGTCGTCGTCGCGGTCGTCGTCCCAATCCAATTAATGGGCAATTGACCTTTCTGAAAAGGACTTCTGCACCGAGAGAGTCTTTCGGATGGGAGATCTATGAAATGTGTGATCCGGTATGTAAAGCACTGCCAGTAGGTGTGGTAGAGATCCAAGTGGAATATGGGTATGCAAGGCGGATTAGGCTGATGTACAGAGGATGGTAGCAGATGATGGTGCGCTTCGACTAATGTGCGGATGTGCCTGAAGAAGTACTGCAGCGCTGTATCAAGACGTCAAAGGCGTGTCACTCGTTTCAGGTCGTTAGGGGGTGGCTTTGAGGTTGTTTGCTTGCTTTGATGCAGGTAAATGCAAGTGGATTGCTGTGCGCTGTAGCTTGCTGGATAAGGCGAAAAGAGGATTGTTTCAGTGGAAAAGCGCTTGGGACACGCGTCTATGAGGTACTGGCGTTTTGGAGGAATAAAAGATTGTGTGGATGGCCGTTACGCTCGTAGAGTTTCGTTGACCGGCAAAGTTCTCTCTTGAGGAAAGCAGTTGATGTCTCGGCAGCTGTACAAGCTCAGGTTAGCGCTATGGGAATAAGGCACGACATAGGGTATGAGCATGAAAGGAATGATTGTTTGCGCGACTTTTTCAATCGTACACACGTACCTCCTGGGTCGTGAAAGGCGCATGCAAGAAGTGCAGCGCTGAAGAAAGCTTTGCCCACTTCCTAGCCTTGGAGGAGAGGAGGGGGATTGTGTGAGAGGCACGAAAGATGGCGGAGGCTGGGGGTGCGTGGTTAGCGTTGCGCTAGTTGCTTCGGCGTCTAGCAAGTCCGCCGCGATGATAGGATATCTTACACCCGTGACCACCAGCAGGATCTCGGATGATGGTCTGCTGCTAAATCTATTTTCTGGTGAGACCAAAGCAAGTGACGGATCTCGGTTTATAATTGATTTTTTTTGGGGCGAGTCGAGGTCCAATGAGTCGATCAGATCTGGGGAGGGAGGGGATGGGGGGGGGGTTTAATCCGCTGTGGATATGCGCGAGGGCAATCTTGGAACTTCTGTGCGCTGGGAGAGTAGGAAGAGATGTCTTTTTTTTGGCGCCCAATTGGCATGAAGCGAATACGTTGAATTGATGACAAGGACACCCTGTGCAATTGAGAGGCTGGATTATAAGAATAATAATGAATTGTGCTGGTGCGAAGACGGATGGACAGACGGACGGACAGACAGACAGACAGACAGACGACAGATGGACAGACAGATGGATAGACAAGGTGGTGGCCGTTGAAAAAACAGTTGCAGTAGTCATGCAAGAGAGCGGGAGACGGGCTCTTTTTGATGCAACTCGACGGCTCGGGGCGAACTACAGGGAAAAGGCTGGTCTTATCAATTGAGTGCCAGGTCTCAATGATGATAATCATAAATCATCCAAAAGAATTTGCCTAGGTAGGTAGTGAAATTGATATAAAAAGGGATTCTTGGAAGTCGGTACATAAGCCCGAATTTGCTTTGATGATTTATTGCCAAAAAAACAACAATTCAATCAATCAATCAATCAATCAATCAATGCTCTGCCTAATAATAATCATAATCATAATAATCATTTGATCTACAGTACTCTCCTTTAAAGGTGCTAATAAATTAATTTTCCACCATCATCATGGAAGGAGAAGAACGGCCGGCGCGGGAGAAGGAAAATGTCAGGGATTAGTGTCTAGTAAGGAAGAGGAGAGAGAGTTGATAGTAGCTAAAGGAAGCTACTATTGCCCTAGAGCCTACCTAGTCTTTTAGAGGAGGTAGTCAAGCAAGTCTAGTTGGTCGGTCCGTGTTCAATAATTTTAGTTGAGAAAGAGCTGTCTCTTCCGCTTTTAGGGGCCTTAGGGGGCATGCACATGCAGGCAAGCGAAAGTCTTTTTTTCACTTGTCCTATCCATTGCCAGCAAATGTCCTTCCTACTTTCCTTACCCCTGTCTGCCTCTTATTGATCGACATTCAAAAACCTTCAAAAAACAAAAGAGCGACATTTGATACGCGGGCTTGAGTCAGCCCAATTGGTCGGGCCGGAACACACTTGTCGTCCAGCTAGGACCAACTACCCTAGCTACTCGTACTTGAAGATCGCAAGGATTCCGAGGGAAGAAAAAAAGGACATTGAGCCACAATCTTCCAACTCGGTTCCAATTGAAGAAATCTCCCCAATTCATATACAGTTAGATGCCTGTCAGAAGAAAACAGTTCATGCATCCGCGATCGCGACGATAACGCATGCTCAATTCGTCCCAGGTTGACATTGTCATTTGCATGTACATACAGTCAGTACCTACATGCATTGTGCAATTTGTCAAATACCAAAAAGCAAAAAGCAAAAAAAAAAAGAAAAAAAAAAAGATTAAGCAAATAAGAAAATCAAAGGGTCAATAATGTAGAGTAACTAGACGCTCGGAGTTCGGGAGAGGAAGCAGTTGAGCTAAATTTTAACTGGCGGATCCACCCCTTTTGATGGGCCTTCCTTTCCGAGCCATTGCAATTATCGTGCATCTATGGCGAATACCTCTCTACGGTACGTTAGCAAAGATAGGTATCAGCGATCCTAGGGGCAATTCTTCCATAAGCCCCGCTGGGGGAAGACGATGAGGTGAGGACACAAGACATTTCCCTTTTCCCACCAAGCCAACCGAGACACGTCGATTGCCCCCCACGTTAACTACCTAGAGCTGTCCGACTTTTTTTTTCTTTTTCTCACTAATGGATTCAGGCAAACACCTTGAACGAGTGGCACAGCGCTTATGAGAGGAAGGGAGAGGGAAAATTGAGGGTATGGTGGCCTCGAAATTCCCAGTTTGCTGGAGATGGGCAGGTTCGAGACTAGGAGGAAGGACGGTGATAGGACATGCCAAAAGAATTTCTGGGGGAACGGTCAGCTAGAGCTGGAAGGGGACTAGGCTTTGACGTTTCGATCCGCGAGTGGTGTGTGGAGAAGAAAACCGGGATGCGCGCTTTTGATAGGCCGTCAGCTCTCCGTGGCTTTTTGACAACGCATCAGCCCACTCAGAGAAAAATGAGGGAAAGCTAAGGCAGATACTGGGTACGGCGCTTCTATCTTTCTTTGGCGGTGAACCCCAACATGGCATAAGTTTAGCAAACACATGTCACATCCTTTTACAAAAAGCAGAAAAATTGGTCTCGGTACCGTAGAATAGGTATTTCACACATACAAGGTTAAATTGGCATTGCCCAGATGTTGAAGTCTGCTGATCTTTTCTTTGCCTTGGAACAAATGGATTTGAATGGGATGAGGGAGGGGAGAGAGTAAATGACCGAGCATCGGAGATATTCACGACACTTGGGACCTCCCAAATCCCAACCCCCTTACCTTGCCTTACCATTTTATTTCGTTTCATTTTTCATCACTTGGTGGTTCAAAAAGAAAAAATTAAAGTACTGTTCAAAGTACAACGGCGATCTGCATAGGTAGGCAAGGAAGGGGCGCCAAACGCCGCGAGCAATTAAGCTCACACCGCATCCCGCCGCACAATGCTGTGCATATGTCTCGTCTCGAGGCGTAGGTTATCTTTCTTTTTGCCTTTCCTCTTTTTCATTTTGGTCCTTGGTGAGCGTCTGACATGACGGCAAATGAGGGCCGGAGGAATGGCATTTGAAACATGTGTGCTCCTCTGGTCACCTTTTACTTTTAGATCTCCGGGGACCGGTATGGTGATGTCAGCTTCGGCGATTGAAAAAGGATATCTAGCTAGGTCTTATCTATATCGATAGTGTGTTTGAGTGGAGTCATGTTACCATGGAATGATTGGTCTGATTCATTGTTGCGATAGTGGTTACCCTTAGATCCCGCCCTGGTCCCAAGGGTATGCGAGTGTAAATTTATTCCCCCGGTCTAACCGTCGCTCTGCCTCACGGGGACCATGGGAAAAGTGCGGAAGCAGGCGCAGATGATCTTAACCTCTTTACACTCTCAACCCTCAGCCCTTTGTTTTTTTTCATTTTTCATCTCATTACTTAATCAGGATCAATTTGACGCTTTGTCTTTGCATCTTGATAGCTTGGCATTGAGATTGTTTGCGACAGGGAGGTATATCAAGGTCATAAGAAGGCTGTGTGAATTGAGTCGCAGCTCTTGCCCGGAAAAGGGGTTGGTGGGTGGTGGTGGAGTGGGGTGATATTGGGGAAGGGGGGATGGCAATTGTGGGGACAGAGTCGAGCCGAGCCAATGGGGTCTGAACACGTTAGTGCTATTTCCCACTTTCTTCTCTTTTTCCTCTTCTTCTCTCTTTTCTTTTCTTTTCTACCATCAGACTATCACTTTGGAACGAAGGATTCTCTTACTTCTCTTACCATGATATCTTACTCTATCGGATCATGACAACTCTGGAACTTACTTTTTGACTTTTCAATCACACAATACAGAGAGAGTTTCACACACACCTCCCAGCCCCCTTCACACCCACACCACTTGGTCAGATTTGGTACGGCTGTGCATTATGCATACTAAGTAATCATACATACCTTACCCTACTTGCCGCACCTCCCTCAATGGGTACTGTCTGGTACTATGGATGGATAAAGTGAGGGACGATCCTAAGCATTTAGTGCATTGATGAGCAAAAGGAAAAGGAAAAGGAAAAAGAAACGGCTTATGCAACCCCTCTTCCCGGCTATCCTTGCCTTATTTTCACCCGTCTGACTGGCTGCGGATCCTTTCCCGAAAGGCTATAGAGGCAGCTAAAGCATTAGGGGAAGAAAATCATAAGGTAAAGTAGGTAAGTATCATGTACCTAATTATTATTAATAATCAAAACGGTACAACATTTTAGTACGGTAAGGTATTTACCTTTTGACCTTTAATCGATATTAATCCTGAATACTTTAATGTTGAGTGCATATTAATTATGTTATGCATATGCTCGCTGTAGTCGGACGCCGCAGGAACGGTACCTACCGCAAACCGTATGCAGGATCATACACACACACACTTGAAACAAACTCGAAAAACACTTGAAACACTCCCTCCACCCGAAACGACATCTCTTCTACCATATACTCTACTACCTATCAACCATTTCCCTCCTCCGACCTGACCGTTACCCATCACTGGACAAATATCATCATCTTAGGATCATAAGGCACGGAATGGAGGCGGACATCTGACAAAAGGCTGAAACCCAATGGTTTACATAGCGTCAAGAGCACTCGGAGCACAAGGGGCTGAGCTCATACACCTTACGGCCGAAGCACCTCCCCACCCAGTGGCGGCGGAATCCGTAAAAAAAAGGATGCTTTCATTCTACATTGTAGTAGGTACACGCGCGGTTCCAGTAACCTTGATGCACACAGAGGCAATCCTTCAAGCTGCGGGCGATGTCGTTCCTCGAATGCCATTAGAGTGCCACTGAGTATTTGAAGAGTGAATGAGTTCGGCTACACGTCTACAGTCGGAAAGACTAGCGTCTCTCCTGGCTTCTGTGCCTTGTAGCCGGAATATGACAGTAAGGAACGTCTAGTAGTATATGGTGCTCAAAAGGCTCACAGTCTGCGCTGAAATCACGTGAGCAATGGGTAAGTGGAAACACGATTTTGCGGACCCATTTCTTGGATCCATATGTTACATTGTTTAATGGGCGCTTGCTATTTCAATCCTCCCATGTGAACTTTTCTTTGCAATCTCCGTCATGTTCGTTTTGCAGCGTGCGCGATTAATCGTCTCAGACCTCTTTCCGTTCCTGCGGAGATATGAAGGTCGCTAGTGGGCCTACCCCGATCATTACCCTCTTGTGGCGAATTCCAGCCAGTCCATTCAAGAGATGTTTTGCCTTTATATTCATATTCGCCTATCCTGCTTACAGCTCTTCCCCGCCAATCATATGGTTGACCGACCCTCCGTTAAGATTCATGTTCTCTATCCCTGACACCAGCTGGTCTGTGTGATTGATCGAGCCTCTCTGCAGGCTCATCTCCGCAGTAGCGGTCACCTCACGAGCGCGCGTATCCGCCAGCCCGTGAAAAAGTCTCCCAGGACCCAACATAGAGCCCAAAATACCGTGCAGTTGTCCCCTTGTTGACGTAGATTCAAAAGGAGCAGCCAGCAAACTGCAGCCTCCAAGCTCAGCGGCCATGCCAAGGTAGGTTTTCTCGAGCTTGTCTGCATATGTGTTCCAGAGACCGTGGAGGTGCGTGAGATATCTATGCGGCATCGCCCTCATGAACCAGTCTTCGTGCTCCGTCCTCTCCTCGACCGCCCGTTGGGCGGGCCTGGCCGGGTGAGAGGCAAACATGTGGACGAAGCGGATATACTCGTCCTCTGGGACGTCCAACTCTTCCGTTTGACAGCCCATCCGCTGAAAGACTTTCTCGACACAATCAGCCCATGCGTTCCAAATGTCCATGACTGCTTTGGTGGCCTTGAAAACATTTGCTTCGCCATTCATCACTTCTTCCGCCGGCCACGAAGGTCGCAGTGGTAAGGCGGGGGCCTTACGCGGATCTGAAATACTCAGGGAGGCCATCGCGTCGGTGACACCGGACCAGCTCATTGAGTTGCGAGAAGATTGTTGGTGGGTACCGTGGAGAGAAATTTCGACTATGAGAACTCTGAGTGATCCGAGTTTGCAATTGGGGCGTGTCAAAGGGTACACAAAGATGTGTTGACAGAGCCTTTGAACGAAGTGTTGACAAAGCCGTTTAAAATTGCATTGTTGAAAAATGTCTCTAATACGCCATTCTCTGTGACAACAAGGTGGTATAGATTTGCGGTGGTGATAGACGAGGGTCATTTACCACACGCCGCTACATTCTTGAACTCGTGCTTAAAATGGTACTGGAAAGCAAGAAGACGGTCTCCCGTCTCCCCAAGCTCTTACCGACCCAACAGCGGGGTGGTAAACCGCAACTTGCTAAGGTAGTCGTCATTTCTAAATTTCCACACGGTAACCTGGTACATCAAGCACAGTCGGTGTCAAAAGTCACCATCCTTCGAGTCTAATTCCGCCGTAGGTAAAATCAATCACAGTTTCTCATTCAATTCTATCAACTTATTTGGGATGCCTTCACATAGAGTCTATCGTGGTTAAGGGTGGACCTTGATTCATATGGTAATGATATGGGATTTGATCCAAATGTTCTGGATATATCAGGGTTATAGTCCTGCAAAGAAACATTTTGTCACTAAACTTTCCTCAACGGTTTCTTTGTACCTATTTCAAATGATTTATTATCTTCAGTCCTAATGGTAAAGTATTGGTCTTTCGCCCGCTCTGGAATGCGTGAAATAAAAGGAAACAGAACTACGTAAAAGAGAAATCTTCGTGATTTGGTACTTCGATTATAGTCTACTGCTATGGCCTGTTACAACTTCTGGAGGATGATGACTTATGACATCGACTGTGAAGCATAATGTTGAGACTTCTCTACCGCTAACTCAATTACTGTACGTCGAGATGCCAGTGGAGATTGCCATGACGGATGCGCAATTGGGCAACACAGAAAGCTTACCAATGTCCTCCTCTTGTGATACAGATTTTCGGCTCCAAAACCCACAGCACAAAGGTTGCACCTGGGTAACAACCCAAGTACGATGAGGTAGGCATCGCCGTCAGAAGCCCATGAGCTGCATATCAGCTTCCAAGCCCGTTTGCGGGTTCTCTGGCTGCTCGTCAGGTTCGCTGGCCGAGTCCAACATCTTATGCAACAGGTCCGTCAAACCGTCGGTCTTCGGCAGATCCGACGAAGCAATGGACAGATTCGCCAAGCCAAAGTCGTCCCCATCCCGCCCGGCAAACCGCAGCGCCTCATATTCGCGGCCAAATATTCATAAATCTCCTCCACCCTCGTGGCCCACACGTGCCACACCTTCTGAACGGGCGTCTTATCCAGATGCGGCATCGCTTCGGGCGCGTACTCGTGCTCGTCGTACGCGTTCCCTCCGAGCACGCTCGGCAGGCTCGGTCGGTGCGGGAAGGCTTGCAGCGTCCGAGCGAGATCGGTGTACTCGTCGTCCGGGAACATCAGTCGCTCCGTCTGCGTGATCATCTGGTGTAAGACCTGGAATGCCTGGTCAGCAAAGTCGTCCCAGTGGCCGAATATCACTTCGTCAGCCTGCCTCAGGGAGACGGTGTCCTGGTCCAGGAAGAAGACTGCATCCCACAGGCGGAATGTTGTTCGGGGGGGCAGGGCTGGGGCTCGGCGGGGGTCGGGCTTGTGTACGCTGTAGACCGGACTCATCGCTAGAGGGTCTGAAGAGGTCTGCGGGTGGGGTGCACGTAAATGGAATATATGTGGATGGCCAAATACAAAGGACTGGGATTAGCGGCATCGAACAATTGACCAGGAGCAACTCATGGCCTGGAGTTTGTCAGATGTGGGCGCAAGGGCTCGAAGGAGGTTTGTATGAACAAGTGTTTACAAAGAAGTGTTGACAATACCAATGTTGATCTATTGTCGCCTGAAAGCTGCGTTCTTTATGGGGTTCCTTCTTCAACTTGAAAGAGCGCCCAAGTCTTTGTTGCTTTTGTTGACACTTCCAGTCTCTTCCGACTTTTTAAAATCCTTGCTGCCTATATTCCACCGTCCCTCTCTCACCAACAGCAAACCACTCATCTCACACTTACACCAAAAAGCTGCCATCGATCCACACACCCAACCCTTCCCCCCTTGAACCAAACCAACCCCCCCATCCGCAATGTCCCCCTCCACCCCCCAACCTTCCCCATCCACCACACCCAGCACCCCAGCCCCAACCCCAACCGCTCCCCCCCACCGCACCGCCGAAACCGCTCCGCTGGCCCGGTACACCTGCTACGACACCGCCACGTTCCTCGCTCTCATCATCGTGGTGGCCACGACGCGGACCGTCGACGTGGCCGACGAGGCGTTCGAACACGGCGAGGCGGCGTCGAGGGCGCACGGCAGCATCGAGATCACGGACGCGCACGAACGGTTGGCGAGGCGGGCGAGTCGGAAGGGGAGGCGGGGGACGGGTGAGGATGAGAAGAAGGATGGGCGGATGCGAGCTTGTGTTGGGAGGTGGTTGGAGAGGGTCGTAAGGAGGGTGAGAGGTGAGGGGGGACTGTCTTGATTTTTTTTCTAATCCAAATGATTTTTCTTCTGCTCTGACTGAATTCATGGGGTTGATACCTTTCGCAAACTTGAAGACAGAGGGTAAGAAATCTCTCATCAATTGCACACAGAAGGTAACAAACTTCTACTCTGACTGAATTTATGGTCCTGACATCTTTCGCAAACCTAGAGATAAAGGATAAGCAACCCCTCATCCATGCATGCAGAGGGTAACAAACCTCTACTCTGACAGAATTCATGGTCTTGATATCTTTGGCAAACCTAGAGATAAAGGGTAAGGAGATCACTTATCAATGCTTACAGAGGGTAAGTTATCTCTACTGTATCTAAATCCATGGGTCTCGACATCTTTCGCACACAGAGGGTAATAAACAGTCTGACTGAATTGATGGTCTTGATATCTTTCGTAAACCTAGAGATAAAAGGCAAAGAATTTCTTATCAATGCCTACAGAGGATAAAGTACCCCTTCTCTATTTAAATCCATGGTCTCGATACCTTTCGCACACGAAGAGACCAAGGTAAAGCAACCTCTCATCAACTGCACGCAGAGGATAAGACACCTCTTCTCTGTCTGGATCAATGGTCTTAACACCTCACACAACATCAGAGAGAGAGGCCAACAAATATCATTAACGCGCAGACAGAGTCTAACAATCTCTTAAACGCACAGACAGAGGATAACCAACCCTCTCCTCCGTCCGAATCAACAGTCTCGCCCCCTCACCCAAAAATCAGAGAAATCCAAAGAAAAATCACCGACCGAACCACGACCCAGGCGCCAACCCCCTCACCGCCCACCTCCCCTCCCTCCCCATCATCCCCACAATCTCCTCATCCATCAAGCCCACCCTCACCCAGGCCGGACAATCCATGCCCGCAATCACCTCCGCGTCGACCCCCGTCATCGCGTGGACCGTCTCGGCGCTCTTGGGCGCGCGGATGAGATGCGACGCGACGCGGACGGCGAGGGCGGCGGCGGCGGAGGGCGAGTGGCCGACGTAGCGGCACCAGCAGCGCATTTCGTCGGCGAAGCGGTGGGCGATGGCGATGGCGTGCGGGTGGAAGGTGAGGTCGAGGCGGTAGCAGTAGGTTGTGCACATGATTTTGGTGGTTTCGAGGTCGGGGTCGCGGGTCGAGTCTTCTTCTGCTTCCTCATTATTGATAGATCTCTCGTGCATCTCTTCATCGGCGTCGTTGTGTGTATTCGCCTGCGGACGTGGAGACGGACTAACCATGTTTGCGATCTCGTGCTCGTCAGAATCTCCCACCATCTCACCCCCATCCTCGTCCCCCTCCGGTCCCCGGCTCCCCTCTCGACGATCGGAACGCCGATTCACAGGCACCCACGGCGCGTAATTGTGGTAATGGTCCGACGGCCCTGCAGCGTCATCTCCATCACTGTCAGCCCCATCACGCTCATCGTCCTCGAAGCTCCCGTGCTCGAGGTACGGCCGGGGCCGCGCGGGGAAGAAGACGTACCGGCACAGAGGGCAGGAGTTGTGGGCGGCGCCCGTGGGGTTCAGCCAGGTGGCTATGCAGCGTTCGCTGCTGCTGCTGTGCGGCTGGACGCGGTTCTCGATTCGAAGCAGCTGGTTGAGGAAGGCTTCTGCCATTGTGAGGGGAGGACTTTGGTTGGACTCGCTGTTCGGCTGAGATTGAAGGCTGGCGGAAATGTAATTGGGTTGTTGGTCTGGAAGGGTGGGTTAATGAAGGCTGGTCATGGGCATGGGGATATAAAGAACGATTTGCATTGGATGGAAGTCAGTACGTGTGAGTGCAAAGTGTTAAACACATGGGGAAATGTATTGAGCACTCGACACAGAATTTTTCAGAATAGCATTGTGTCGAGTATGGCTTTATTTCTCTTTGTCGAGTCCTGGGCTACTAGCTCTTTGAGTCCTCAACTCAATAATAGACCACGTAGGTAAGAGAGGCTTTCGTTTTGTTAGCCTCTGTGCGTTGATAAGATGTTGATTGGGAAGGGGGTTGGGGAGAAGGGGATAGGGATGGGAGGAGTTGTCTGCTTGGGTTTGGGTGATTCTTGTTGGGGTTGATGGGTAAAGAGTAGGGTTGGATAATAGTCTGTAAAAACCTAGATTCTCGAGGATGAGATCGTTCTAGGTAGCATGTTAGCACATTTTCGTTTGACGATTCACAAAGTGCGAGAGAGGAGAAAAGATCAGCTGTGAACGTAAGAAGTTCATTGATTAAGGAAAGAGAGCAAGTCTTCAAACCATTATTATATATAACCATCACTTCCCCATCTGCCAACTGCCAACTCCCACCCCCTCTCCCTACCACCACCACCACCAAATAAACAACCCTACCTACCACCCCTCTCCACCCTAGCTCTCTTCCCCCCACCCACCGCCGGCTCCCCCATCTTTCTCTTATCCCCCGCCCTCGGCCCCTTGTCCACAGGAACAGTCCCATACCCAAACACGTCCCAATCCGCCTCCTGCACGCTCCTCAACAGCTCGCGATCAGGCCACTGCTTCTTCGCGCACGTCCCGTACCGCCCGTATGGGTAATCCTTCAACGGGTCCATCATCGCGCCGGCGTCGTCGAGGAGCAAAGGGCAGGTCTCGTCGGCGGCGATGGCGCGGCCCGTGTGGTGGTCTTCGCAGTCGTACTCGTCGTGGAGGCCGACCATGCTGGCGGCGACGAGGGTGAAGGAGACGAAGAGGGCGAGGGTGAAGATGGTCAGGCCGATGGCGTAGGGGTGGGTGTTTGAGGTGAGGAGGAGGGAGTCGAAAAGGTTGGACATTGTTGTTTTGGGGGTTGGTGTCTCTCTTTTGGTTGGATGCTGGTTGCTGGTGGTTTGGTATGTATGTAGCTGGAGTTGAGAGAAGTGTGTTGTTGGAAAGGTAGAGATTGTAGAGCTGAGAGCTGGGGGACGTGAAGATGGGGGAGGTGCGGAGGATATTTAAGGGCGTGGAAGACAATGCTGGCTCATAATGCTTTGTTGAAACTGGCTGAAAGAATATACTTTGTACTGGAACATGGCGATTGTGTATTTCGACAAATGGACAATTGACAATGAACAATGGGCAAGGAAGAGGGCAGTACTTGAAAGAAATGTAAGTATTTCTTTGTTGATCAAAGCCGCCTCTCCGATGCTAGCACTCAAGGGGCAGCCAGATGCTGAATGAAAAGATAAGATTTGGGGACGAGGATAAGATGACGGCAAGAAGGTTCTCGAAGACCAGGCAATTCAGCAATGATGAATTTCCTCGTAGGACATGAAGATCTGGAGGCTTTCTTAGGAAAAATGGTACCGAAAATACAGGCGTGAGAATCTTGATGGCATTTCCTCTAAAAATGTATGAAAATACTCTGTTAAGCCCCGCTGGCTTTCTCTGTAGCTTGACCAGAGCACGACCTACTCAAACAATCCTAAATCTCTGAATCAATCTGCGGACCGCCTCACCTTTGTCATATGGAGGAAACCCTTAAGTGCACATGCTGAACAACTTCGGAAGGGGACCTCGCCAATCCCCACCAGGAACGGCCACCGATAACGGGCTTTTAAACGCCGCACCCGACATAGGTACGTAGGACGTAGGCCAGGCAGATAGCGGCCGCCGACATGAAGACCAGATGGGCGGATAGGACGAGCAGGCCAAGAGTCAGGAACAGATCGAGGGCAAGCGAGAAGTCCATGCTGTTGGAGCAAAGTATGGAGCCGCGATGTTTGACTTGGTGCCTGATGGGGTAGTGAGATGATCAGTACCCTCGAAGTATTCAAAATTGATACTAGCACGGATTGGTTGATAAAAGGCATCGAGCGAGCGTTGTACTTGGCACAAAGGCGTTGTGTCGAACACAAGGAGGCCGAGTGTGCGAATCAATCACTCCTTTGACAAAAGGGGTCCAAGCGCTTTGTTCGACGAGAGGTCCGAGACGAGGGAAATGATGGCGATTGATTGACATTGACACGCCGTATAAAGGCTGACCTAGCTGCGATTATCACAAGACCAAAGAACAACACTGTAAAGAGAGGATTATCGTACCGGATTCGCAGTGGCTTGAACTCATACCGACTGCAAGATCTTGCAAGGTTTGTCGGTGCTGCGGAATGCGTACCTGATGGGTGAAGCTGATGGTTTCAGGCCCGCCTGATGTACATCGAAGTGCTAGGTCGTGGCCTTTCAGCGAACAGTGGAGTAGCTAATGATCAATCAGTGTTGTAACCTCAAGATTTTGCTGGCTCGAGGCTATTGATATGAGTATAGCTGCTATTTGCTGCTGTCAAAAGGCTATCGACATACTTTAATTTTGCTTTGGGTAGGGAACGGAGTCGGCCCAGATAGGTGCAAATAGTGTCTAAAAACAAGGTGTAATCATAAGGTGTTATTGAGACTCGTCAAAAATGATCAAGATGGCTCAAGTGCTCTGAAATATATGGTAGATATGACAGAATCAGGCTGTTGATTCCTGAAGTGGTGTTCCGTTGAGGTAAATCCCAGTATGGCGAAGACTCATGTAAGCCATGGCAATGAGAAAGTGCCAATCCACTCTTCAACTTCTCTCCTCAGCTCGACAACCTCCCGTACTTCATTACCATCACCGAGGAATTCCAAGAAAGCTTTCACGCTCCCGGGAGCCTTCCGTCCCTTCGCCTCGGACTCTTCCTTGGCCTTTTTGTCCAGGTGCTGCGTGATTGTGACGGCGCGATCGACGATTTCAGCAACCCTCGTAAAATCTTCAGGCAACAGTCCTCGAGTGGTCATAGCAGGTGTGCCCATCCGCAGCCCGCCTGGTTTCATTGCTGATTTATCGCCCGGTACAGTGTTCTTGTTGCTGGCAACGCCTACGAGCTCAAGCACACGTTCTACGCGGGCTCCATCAACGCCTTTGTTCTTAAGATCGACAAGCACCAAATGATTATCGGTGCCTCCTGAAACAATATTGTATCCTAGGCCGCCCTTCTCCTTGGAGTTGCCCAAGCGCTCGGCCAACGCTTTCGCATTCAATAACACGGCTTTTTGATAGTCCTTAAACTCTTGGCTCTGCGCCTGATGTAGAGCAACTGCAAGAGCTGTGATAGTATGGTTATGAGGCCCTCCCTGATGACCTGGAAAGACAGAAGCGTTGATCGGATCTTCGAGGTCATACATCTCCGGGTTGCCTTTTTTGTCTTGTCTACGGACACCCTTGCGAAAGAAGATCATGGCTCCTCTCGGACCTCGCAGCGACTTGTGGGTAGTTGTGGTGACGACGTCTGAGTGTGGGAACGGAGAAGGTATGACGCCTCCCGCTACAAGGCCTGATATATGCGCCATATCGCTGAGAAGATATGCTCCCACCTTTTCTGCAATCTCCCTCATCTGTGCATATTCAATGAGTCTGCTATACGCTGAAGTACCGGCGATTATGATTTTTGGGCGAAACAGCATTGCTAGCTCTTCAAGTTTCCGGTAGTCGATCAGACCTGTCGACTCATCAAGTCTATAAGGGAGGGTCTCGAAATATTTCGAGATCGCGGAGATCTTCTTGGTGGGTGTCTGGTATCCGTGAGACAAGTGCCCGCCGTGAGGGAGGTCAAGACCCATGATTCGATCATGGGAATTAAGAAGAGCAGAGTAGGCATAGAGATTTGCGGGTGATCCGGACAGGGCTATCAACTCACAAGTCAGCATATTACAAAAGTCAAGCCAAGTCAGTTGAAGGGCATACGTTGCACATTGACTCCCCATTCTTCCTCGCTCAGGCCAAACGTCTCCAAAGCTCTTTTTTGACAGAGTCTCTCTGACTCGTCTATGTGCTCGTTGCCGCCATAGTATCGAGCTCCTGGGTACCCTTCCGAGTACTTGTCTGTTTTTCAATTGCCTTTCAGCTCTCAAATCTCCTTTGCAGGACTTGTATAGGCCTACTTTGCATTACACTGCCCAATGCATCTAGGACCGCTTGTGATGTGAAATTTTCTGAGGGTATGAGGTTGATGAAGTGTTTTTGCCGTCTTTTCTCCTAAATCTCAAGCTTTAGTAAAAATCCCTCTGTGACTTCCTGTGGTAAGCGGTCGTCAATTGGAGGATGGCGTACCCTTTGAAGTATTCCATAAACAGCAGGATCTGCTTCTTCTAGATTTGCAGCCAAGAGCTTGAATACCGTCAGTATCATAATACAAGCAATGTCCCAAAAAGGTATACCTTCTGCTGACCTTCCGCAGTCATTGTGGCCATGCCTCGCCTTGATAGCCATTGCCACTGCTGGGAGCCCTGGAACGGAACAGATGGAGACGTCCGGGCAGCGGCATGTAGCGTACGAGACCAGCATCTTGTACACACGGACATGTTCATGTTCAACATGGTACAAGCATGCAAGGTTTCTCCCTCACAGTCAACCTAGCATGTCTTGAATGTATGAGTGGCGAGGTGGGCTTATTCTTAGCCCCGGGATCTCCCGGGAGGTCTAATACGTATCTGTGATCGTGCCTGTCTTAAAATCCTGCGCGTCTCATTCTCTTGTCCAACAAACAACTACAATCCAAGATGATGAGATGACTTCTACGGCTGTTGCAGCACTCACTTGGACAGTGCAAGCTGTCTGATGTGGGCTATGCTGATATGTTCTGGGTCCAACTCACCACCTTGAAAGGGACAATATGAGACTTTCTGATTGGACATGTTGTTGTTACTCCTTTCTCAGAGCCGCCAGAACTGCTGGCTCTTATCCGTTCCCTTTACCTCTTGTATACCTCTATTGCAAGCCCAGTCAGAATACGGGTATGCAGCTATGGAATCCCCAGCCCTGTCTAGACCAGCAACTTGTCCCTCTTCCTCTTCTACCGTGGCATCCAGTTCAATCAAAACCCTATCCATCTCTTTATTTTCTTCTGACTTATGTTTTCTTGCGTTTAAGGTTGCCTAGCCCTACCATGTGAAGGGTTCGGATGCTCTCACGAAGTCTATTGTGCCTTATGCTGTCTCTGGCGGAATTCGAATGTCTCCGAGGAAGATGAAGTCTGGTCCTGCCACGTATCGAGCTAGCTTCGGAAGACTGTCTTACATGTTAAGTCTCTCAGATTGTCAAACACCCCATGAGTATGTGTAGCTTTATCTACCGTGCTTGTCGTCTCTGTCGTTTGCATTGCATGCCTTCTTTTAATGGACGGAGATAAAGAACGAAGAATAGTGTCGTTACATTCGACTGCTATTCAATCAAAATTCAATTCCTTTCTTTCTCTCTTCCCACCCGAGTTTCCTATCCCATGGCCGTGGTTACGCGGTGGTGAGGATCTAAAGAAACCTAGATTGTTGTGAAGGATATTCTCATGCCTTCCCATGGTCATTAGCTATTTCCAAGCTTCCGACACTCATGCATCACTTACTGAACCCTTGTTGGGGGAATTGTGATGCGATGCTTTCATGAGTATAGGTTGGTTTAGCCTGCCAAGCTCAGGCCATGGAGAGATGAAGATACCTAAATTTAAGCCTCCCTCGGCCACTAACGGAGCCCGCTTTGTGCGACTTGCCGTTCCTGCTACATACATCCATCCAACACTTACCATCAACATTTCATAATCCACATCTGGCAATCACAACCACTTACAATCATCAACCTCATCGACTCCATCACATCCCTCGTTCTCACCCTGTCATTTTGTCCAGCCGTTGTCCCTAGAGCTGATTGTGAATCAAAAGCGGTCGCCACCGTACCTCAGTAGCCCAAGGTGAACGACCATAGGCCTGTTGACAACCCTCAGCTTGTCACACGTATGCTCACACAAAATCAACTGCAGATGATCATTCATGGTCTTCCCACTTATATGAAAGATTCTCACGCTCGCCAAGGCGTTATGACCCTTGGCAATCAAGCAAGTAAGAGGAAACATGATTCACAGGTAGATTACTTCGGCCTTCAGGTCACACGTCATTTTTGACTCGCGCCATAGGTACCGGCCATTGCCACTGCAATGACGAATCTGCGTGACGATAGGCCCGTGCGTTCAGCAAAACAAGTCCCACTAGCACCCGGATATGTGGATTCAAGCACTTTGCTCTTCGACAGCGATGACGAAGGTACCGACCATGACGAGAGCGAAGGCGAGTATGACAGCGGGGACGAGGGCCAGAACGAGGTCGATGATGGAGATCGCCACATCGCAAAGAAGCCTCGTCTCAGAGGAAAGTTCATAGCTAAAGCTAAGAAGGAGGCATCCCCTACGCCGCCAGACTCCTCGTGCTTGGCTTACTACCCATCGACCTTCGAATTCGTTCGGAGATGGAACCAAGCGCTCGGTCTACCACCACCTCAACCAATGAGTTGCGTACCCACCAGCGAAATGCCAAAGCGTGAGATCGATACGCCTGAGCCACCCGTTGCGGAGAAAACCTTGGTGGCCGTTGGATCCAGACCCGTTCAAGGGGTCATCAACGAAAATGTGTCTTATGATGAGACAAAGGCTGGGTTTGACAAGCTTCCAGGAGAGATCCGAAGTAGGCGCTCCCTTCTCTTGCTCCATATTGCGTACCACTACAAATACTTCCCTATGCAGCACGGTCGCCGCTACAAGGGTCGAGCTTATTAAATCTCAACACTTGAAGTCATGCTCCAAAGTTCCTATCTAGGGAAAGAGATGCTAAAACTGGGGTACTACTTTAGATAAGATCTACGCACTTGTTTTCAAGAAACGTGCGCCCATTGACTTTATGAACCGCAGCGGCTTTGCCCACTCAGCTGCTTTTCTTCGCGTCAACAAACGCGTCTACAATGAAGCTCGCGTGTTCATCTACAGCGAAAACCGCTTTGTCTTTGGTCACAGTTTTTCCAAAACCGGAAAGTACTTTGGTACGTACATTCGGAGAACACTCTTTCTATCTGTCACTGAATTTAAGCGCAAGTGTTGTTTGGGGTACACTGACCTGCTCTGCTTTACAATTCAATCGTCTACCTTCAAGAGCAAATGCTGACCACCAAGCGTGCGTAGAACCTGTGTGGAAAGAGCTCGGTTGGACCCACATTCGTAGCTTCTTGACAGATATCGGACCGGAGAATACCGCCCTCATCCAAAACATCGGTATAGGCTTCTATGACGCTAGTCCATCAGGCAACCCAAGTATGTTACTATATCAATAGTGATGCTCCTGGTTTTCTTGAAGCTCTTACACGACTCAAACCTCTGCTATAAGGAGTGCCGTTTGTGTCAGGCATGCTAACTCCTGATTACCAGACACGAATATGAATCAGCGTCGCTATACCAACAACAAGGATCTCCTTTGGATCCTTAATCATCTGGGGCAACACTGCAAGATTTTGAAGATGAAGTTGGGTTTCTGCGGCCGTCGCAACGTCAAGATGGGCACTAGAGATGGTGACTTCCTGAATGCTTTAAAAGGCGTCAAGACGGACAAGCTCGATTTTGGAAATCCTTGTTACGAGGATCTTTCTAGATCTGACGTACGTTTCTCACAGCCTTATTTTCACTGTGTCAGTCCAGACTGTTCTCTCAGGCTGGGATTCTTATACATTCAAGCTAACACCGACTAATCTATAGTGGATACACTATGGCAGACTCGATCGACTAGTCGAGGAGCTGCTCAAAGGTGTCATGGTCCGTCCTCTACCGCTGAAGGAACTTGACCCACGGCTGGAATTCTGAGGTCAAGCAAAGAATCTCACTACCGCCAACTTGAAAGGTGTCTCTGCAGCCTTGATACATTGACAGCGTCCCCCTGACCTGCTGCAGTAAAGCAAATGTGTCCTTCTCTTCCTCGGACCCGATTATCATCCCTACCATTCCTTACATCTTCAACAAACCCAGAACAGCTTGCTCTGCATTTCATTTTGGTTCCAGAAACCATGCATCAAAGTTACACCCCTCCTAGTCCTGCACGAATACTTCGAGCTGTTCAATTCATGTCCTTCTGCTCCAAGGCTTTTCACCTCAATCAAAAGCCAGCACATATTTACGATCACAACAATTTCACTTCTGGACCGGGTCCTTGACGATGTTTAATTACTGGCTGCTCTTTATGTTACGAGAAAACTATCCTACACTGCCTGCATTCACCAGAGGAACGACGATAGCTGGCAGATTAATTCTTCATCTTCACAGAACGGACTCATCCATGGATGGCACCAACTGCTCCTCTTTTTCCCCGTATGTACAAACCTTTCACTTCTTTCCCCTCGGTGTGTACCTACGAGGAGGACTCGTCCGGCAGAAAGCCCTGGTCCGACAGCATCATCCACTTCCTCCTCAGCTGGCAGGCTCTTCTTAAATGGGACACGCTACATGTACAATAAGAAGGAATAGATAGAATGCTACATGGTCACTCAAGATTGCTCGCGCACCCACAGACTAAGCGCCGTGAGCTGACCGGCGAATCCCCCCGCCTTGCCGTGCCCACCTGCCCCATAACTACGTAGTGCGTTCCTTCCTCTACACGTTCGCATTTCGAGTACACATCACCAAGCACGATCAAGCACTCATCAAAATAAAAGAAATATTCCTTTTGTAATGCGAAGCACACTGCCTCGACTAAATTTTAATCTTTAACTTGGTAATAAAGAAGCCGTCGGCTCCGCTTGAAGAATCGAAGGTACAGTTTTTTTCAGTGTATGTAGAAAGCAGAGGGGATCAAAGCGACCCAGGGATGGGGCCGGAGGGGGAGGGGACGTCTGCAACGACGGAAAGCAAAAGTCGCTATCCCATCGTCAACGCAACAGACGCCCATGGAAGGAAGAAAGGTAGAAGAAAAAAGCGAGAGAGCGAGCGAGCGTGATGCAATGCAATGTAATGCAATTGATGCCTGTGTACCCATATCCATCACTCATGACCCGTCATCAAAGCTGCCACCTCCGTCTGCCAATCCACAGAAGACGTTCCATACGGAAGCCACTGTTGCAATGCCGATGTCGAGCCTGAGCCATCATCCGAGGGGCCGCAGGGTAGGTAGGCCTCAGCCCTGGTGGGCAAAGTCGCCGCGGGGAACCTGTGTCGAAACCCATCAGAATGAAATTCCTCCAAGCCGTTCAGGCACGTGGAAAGAAGAAGGGACGGGCGAACTCACGTTACGCTTGGGTTTCCTGTGGTGGTAGAAGTACTCGGACGGGATTCCCGTGGGCGCCGTGTAGGTGAGCTTGCCGAAGGACGATGGGGCGGACGCGAGGCCTGTGGAAGCGGCGGTGCCGCTGGCGGCCGTGGGCTTAGCGGATGGATCCCCCGTGGATGCGATGACGGTGGCGTTGCCTGAGAGCTTGGTGGAGACGGCGGTGCTAATGGTGCCGGATGGGGGAGGGTAAGGTCCGTGGGTAGGGCCGTCCGTTGGGTATGCTGAGACGCTGGCGTTGTAGGTTTTGTAGGGAGCACCGCTGACTGTACCGTAGGAGGTGGCGTTGGCGGATGGAGTCGGGCTGCCGCTGACGGGCGTGGTGCTGGGATCGGCACTGGTGCCTGGGATTCCGGTGGAGAAGGGCGCGATGCCTGAAGGGAAATAGGAGCTCGATGAAGAATTGCCGTAAGGAGCGGATGTTGGTGGGACAATGGTGACGGGATCGGTGCCTGTCGCACCGGTCGAGAGAGTGGGCGGACTCGTCCCAGTTCCAATAGGTTTCAGACTAGGGAATGGGTAGCCACCATACCCATAGTAACCTGTGAGGATGTTAAACCTGAGTCTCGCCCAAGAGAAGGACCCGATGGAAAGGGCACAGAGTGTCTCGATCCGGCAAAGAGTAGGACGAAGACAAAAAAAGACTCCTCCACACACCTTGCGGCTCTCCAAACGCCAGGGCAAGGAGACCCAGCCATGTTAGCCTTGTGAGTTGCATCTTGAAAGATTATTTTCTTGCTTTGTTGGTCAGAGTTGTCGAGATAAAAGTGAGCCAGCAGAAAAGGTTAAGCAAGACTTGAGGAAGCTTCCTTTATACGCCAAAACCCACAGCTTTTGTCGGCCGAACAGGGTCTGCAAAAGCTCTCACGCAATCCCGTCTTCCCTCACTTGCACAATAGGCGTGATGCCTTAGAGCAACGATCAGCGGAGAATTGGTTTGTTGGGATTCCAGATCCATCTCAAATGTAGCGAGGACATAGAAACTGGGAAACGGACATTGGTGAGCTGCAACCGTCCAGGCTGATTGGCATGAGGAGATGCTAGAACGGGTCCACACCGAGGGAAGCCTTAACAAACATCGATGGCGAATGTTAATATCAGTTTTTGAGAAATCATACTTGTGGGTCCAGCATGCATGACATGGAACAAGCTCGTGCATTAGCGCTGCATGCTTGGCGGCATATTGCCAAATTGCAGTACATAGCCGTTTGCACCTGAGAGGACAATCATCAAACTTGCAGAAAAATCTTGTTTAGGAGACGGCAGGCGAGATACCGAGCTTAACGAGACTGTGCATATTTGAATTGTCACAAGTCTTGGGTACCAAAAGCGCCGGGATCAGAAAAATTGATGAGACAGTCTGTTGCCCAGGAACAGCTTAGCCGGGATTAGCTCTCTACCTTCTCTGCCTTCCGAGTGGAGAGGAATGGAGAAGAGAGCCATCGGTTTGAGGTAATGTGCTCCGTATCTCTCTTGCAATGATGAGAGCTCGGCAAGACTTGAAAGTTGCGGTAGGCTGCGTTTAGAATCGTAGGCGCAAATAGTGGTGAGAATCCACAGCAGTCACGGCGACCGAGGTCCAAATGAGGACCGTTACATTCAATTCTAACATCGGGATGTCCGCAGACTTTCCAGACCAATCATGATTGGTTCCTGTAATTGTTCCGTCGCCAACCACAGTACGGACGAGGAGGGATCCAAGCCTATGGATATTTGTGATCATCTGGAGAGTATTCATTCTAGCACGGCTGCCAACATGATGCTTAGTGGCCGCTTTCGGACTCTGCTAGCTTTTGCTCTGAGTGGTAAGGCTTTGAGTTGGATGCTGGCTGGATGGCGATATTCGGGCAGGATCAATACAGATGATGCTTACTTCCTTCTGATGAAGCCATCATCACGCCATTGCCAAGGAAGGCGTACTCGTAGGTAGCTGGAACATGAAACTGGTTTCGGTTAGTTGTTCATCATTCTTTTTGGTGGCGAAGTTATTCATTATTGTAGAGGTAGTCAGTGATTTATGGTAAGGATTGAAAGTGTGAAGGTGTGAATATTTTGAGATCTTCGCCCTAGCTCCACGCGCGCTGCCGAGACTATCTTCGGGTCAATTTACATCCAATCGTCCTAGCATAAAGGTAAGGTACCTCTACACATCCACAGTCCACGGTCTACGGTCTATCGGCACACGCTTTAAATTACGCAGTGACCAGGCACCTCCGGTTGCGCTCAGGCCGCACGCCCTATATCCGCGATTTTTGACCAAACCTCATCTGGCCTCAAAGGATCAGAACCCGTCCAAAGTCCCGCCGGAGGATTTAAAGTGGCGGATCAAACCCCTGACATCGGGAACCTTCGGGGGTTGGTCCTTCGTGGCTGCTTGCTGGAGCTGGACAACGAAGACAACGTCATGAGGTAGACATGGGCAAGTCAATGAGCGGGACGGAGCGACACGGCCGTCAGAAAGGTACGAGGACGCCGAGGATGAATAATCCTGGGACTTTTCCCCGAGAAGGGAAGTCTTCCACGGCCTATTACCGCTATCTTCAAATAGTAGTCGGCGTGCGTACTCTAGTTCATTTGATGATGGTTTAGGACGGGTTATCAAATGTTCTGGACGGTTGAGGCCCATGGCCCAAAAAAGGTAGAAGTCGTCACCAATCTTTCCTCAACAGCGCTCTTGTATACGATATCTTCGCCAAATTAATCCTTCAATGTATAGATGAAGCCGGCTTGTTTAGGGTCTGTTGCCCGAAAAATATTCGCAAATGAAAAAGGAACCAGCTTTGTAGAGAAGAGAGCTTCCATCTCTCTGGGACTTGGAGCATGGGTTACTGCTATAGCCCGGCAGCCATTAAAGGATGATGACTTTTGACACCGACGACGTTGGAAAGCGTGCACGAAGGCAGCCAGATAGGTATGTTGGAAACTTAGTGGCTTGGCACCACATATGTGGAGTAATCAGACCATTTCTTTCCTGTATATTGCCTCATTTTACTCCAGGTTTAGCTGAACAAGCCATGGATGGTCTACAGATGCCTCTTCAGGTAGCTAGCCCCAGTTTTGAGACGACGCAACAACATCTACACGATTCCAGCGGTCTTTGGTGACTGTACAGGATGGTATGTGAAGGCTAATCTCTAGATAGACGTTTATCGCCCAAATTTGTAACATTATCAGCTGCGGGCTACGTATGTCAACATATCAGAAAGACTATGCTTGATACGGACTGTAGCAGCCTTCATATCAATTGCTCTCAAGGTGTATACTAAAAACAGGATCAAAGGGATGCGTCTAGGAGAAGGGAGCCTTTGACCAACATCTTCGAAGATGGAGAAGAGCCGAATTGATATAGAGCCTGTGAACGTATGAATCAGTGTGATTCCCGTCGGGACAAATCTGCTAATAAACAGCAATCACTTCGTGGGAGGAAAGCTGACTGAGGTGGTCGAATGTCGCTCTGAGTGTATGTAAATAAACTAGCGGATGTTCAGCCCTACCCCAAATAAATATCTTTCATTCTCGACAAGATCCTTCTGCTTTCTTCAGATATTGTGCTCTGATATCTCGGATAGACTTGAAAGGACCACAACACATTCATTGTACAGATCGTCGTTATTACCTTCTCTGTGTGTAAGGTATTCGTGAGTCGACCCTGACAGTAAAAATGGAGTTTCGACAGAGCAACGGAAGCACCTTCCGTACGAAGCCTCACGTCACCCGCAATTACTTCGTTGTTTTTCATGCCATCCCCAAACGCAAAACTTCCTCTCGAGATTTCAATCACAGACCGAGAACGCTACCCACTTGATGGGCACACGGTGGTGAAGGTGGGGATCTGGACGTGTGTGACAAGGCCAAAGGTACGAGATTGATCGAATCCCATTGCAGTCACTATCAATTCATTTGCTTGTACGCTGGCTGGACGCAAAGTCCAAGCATCTCTGCATCCTTCCATGAATCTGGCTGAATTAGGGTTTCCACTGCACTCTGCTTGCTTTACATTCGTTTCCTGATCTCGTATAGCTTCTGGGCATATCAGGTGCTCACGGGTCGCTAACCGTGACCGTGCTTGAGTTTTAGTGACTGTCAAGATGGGGTTCATACCACAGGGAGACTGAAAGGCATGGTTCGGAGCAAAGGCCAGCAGTAGACGAAATCCTGGCAACGGCCCATACCAAGGAACCTACACCGGCCCTCAGCAATCTTCGTACCAAACGATAATGGCTCCTCATCCATACCAATCGCAGTCAACGACGGTCGAGCAACAATTCGCTCACTTCCAGCAGTTCTGTCGGTTCCAAGAGTTTCAGAGGTTTGGAGATTTTGAGAGATACAGAGCCTCACAGATGGCGTGGGCACCGAGCGTAGATCTCTCCGGTTATACACACATGCAGCCTTCTCGAAGCGTTGTTGAACAGACCGCTCTCGTACCTGGCATTTCCGACTATACACACATGCAGCCTCCTCGAAGCACTGATGAACAGACCGCATTCGTACCTGGCATTTCCGACTATACAGACATGCAGCCTTCTCGAAGCACTGATGAACAGACCGCATTCGTACCTGGCATTTCCGACTATACACACATGCAGACTCCTCGAAATACTGTTGAACAGAACGCTCTCGTACCTAACATTTCCGACTATACACACATGCAGCCTCCTCGAAGCACTGTTGAACAGACCGCTCTCGTACCTGACATTGGTGTGCACAAACGGAAACCTTCCTACATGAACACAGAAGCCACTGGATCGAAGAAAGCAAGGCACCAAGACTCTGATGTCGAGCCAGATGATACCAAAGCCTACTTCTCGCCGGGCAGATATCAAATTGCAACGTTGCCCTTGGCAGTAAGTCCATTGTCTACCGCAGTTGACCCACAGACGACCACCATATCGTCTTCAGCATCATTCAGCATCGTTTCTGCATCGGATGTTCCAGAAGCCAACAAGCCTGCGTCTTGCGGTAGTACCATCGAAAACGGCTCTACTCTCGCTTCAATAGCTCGCCCTACTCCGTCCAATGGTCCGTCGAGAAAGGTCCTCAACATGACCGCTCACCGACGCAGCTTCGGATTGGCACTCTCCAAGTTGGATGATCTGCAATGGGCTTCTGGAGTGCCGCTCGACAAGTGCATCTCTTTCGGAAAAGACCAGCTGAAGGCATTGAAAAGTCCACATTGGTACTCGACGCAGGTGGTACTCGCCTGGCGCGCATCTTTAGCAATACCAAGCAACTGGATCATACTGACACCCGAAGAGAGGGTCAAAAGCCATCCGATACCTAATGGAACAACTGATATTGCTGAGGTGGTCTGCTATAGCAATCATTGGACACTCGTACATCTCTCGATTGAGGGATTGAGTGTGACCTACTACGACTCGTTTTTGACGAAAGATGTCCAAGCCAAGGACTATGTCAATATGATGGTGAACTGCAACCGACTTGTCGAGGATGTGCGATCGGAACACGAAAAGGGTGAAGAGATCACAATACCAGCATGTCCACCTTCCATGTCGATTCGGGTAAGTTGAGATGCAATCCGCTGTTGACTGCGAACTAACTCATCGTTATCAGTGTACGATCGAACAGAAAGATCATCACAATGGCGGTCCATTCGCTCTGCGAGAGGCGGAGAAGCTGATGGGCTTTGATGTTGATGATGACGGAGAGTGCCCAATTGCCATCCGGACCAGACATATCGACTCTATTTCCAAAGCGATCAGCAAACGCATCCATGAATTGGCGACCTCCCCACGGAATCAAAGCACCAGCCCAGCATTTGTAGAAACGGGTGCACGCTACGTCCCACGCTCCGTCCCAGAATTAACGGGCACCAATTCTACCCCAACGACCCCGGGACGCTGTCTACCAAAATCGGACTCGCAAGCCACCACGACCTGCTCAAGCCCTGAATTAATGGGCACCGCTTTTCGTCCAGAGACTCCGAGGCGTGATCAATTCTTGAACACCAGCAACCCTTTCCTATCAGCATCTCTAATGCAAGACAGCCTCGACGATTGGCCCATCCCCGACATGTCAGAGCGAAGTACGCCACCACCGAGCTTGTCGGATGACTCTGAGAGTATAAACTTGCTGCGCCAGAGACCAAGACCTAGTTACACCCAATTTTTCGGTCGCGTCGCTTTACCAGGTGATGAAGACGAAAACCTGAGTACGAGAGAGACTGATGATGACGAGGACTCGGAATGGGTGCATTGAGAAACACAACATCGTATGGCTATACTGTTTGCTTTTGCTTGGGATTGCTAAAACTTAGAGGGGACTGGTCTGCAGATGGCTACAGCATGTACGGATAGAGCGCAGATAATACAGTGTTTAGCTACTAGCTTTGAGGAAGTCAGTATACTAGCTATGCCCTATAAACCTGCAACTGTCTCCAAATAGACCTGAATTATCTCCTACTCTCTGTAAGTACGTCAGCGCTGGGATACCCAAAGAGGCCTTGAACCATCGATCTCTATGCCTCGCTGCCGTGCTGGCGGACAATTCCGTCTAAGCTTAGACGTCCATTCCAGCGTTAATGTGACCTAATTAGAACCAGTTGTCAAGGGATCACAACCGTGGCGTTTCCACTAATCGTTGGGCCTTGTGGATGAAGATGGTTAGCCTTCCATGGTTACACTCCACGAAGATCTAGCCATCAGCGTAGAAAGTCCCCTTTTTTTAATATAGTCACGATTTTGAAGCCCATTAACAGAGATACACAAGGGCAAATTACCGAATCATACCGCCAAAAGGATGAATCCTTACCAATTAATACCCCAGATTAGATTTTCATACCCCTCCATCTCCATCAAGGCAAAGGGTGTGAACCGGTAAAACTTGATGCTGCTGGGGTTTTTCCCCCTCCAGAGTATCCCAAAGGCCCCCCGAAGAACCACCCCCGGAGAGTGCTTTTAGAATAGTACCCCTAGAAAGTACGTCTTTTACATGTTCATACCCCAGCAGCATTCAGTTTAACTGATTCATATCCCTAAGGGGTATGAAATGGTAAGGATTTAACCCTTCGGGGCATGAATGAGTAATTCGCCCCATCCCCGTAGAAAGTCGCATTTTCAACATAATCACCATTGTGAAGCCCATTAATAATATTCAGATAAATAGTCTGTGCTGTATCCGTTCAAATGGAAACAGAAACCCACGCATACATCCGCAGCAACGGTCAAAAGCTCCAGCCAAAAGCGCTGCTCTTCGATGCAAGCCCCGAGCTTCCCCCCCCTCACGCTCCATCTAACCCCAGCCCAGGTCTTCGGCACCGTCGTCGACTGGCGTACGACCGTAACCGAGCGCCTCGAAAAGCGGTCTTCCGAAGCCCTCAACTCCGGCTCCCGTCCCATCGCACCCACCGTCCGGACGAAATGCGCGGCAGTGGACTGGCCCACCTTCGCCCAAGAATGGCGGAACTCCTACTACGCATTCACACGGGACCAAGCCCGGCGCAGAGACGATGACGAACCCCTGGCGTTCAAGACCGTGGACGAGCACCACCTCGACTCCCTGCGTGCCCTGCTCGACCGGTATGGGATCGCGGAACTGTGGACCGACGGCCAGGTGCTCGAGCTGTCGCGGACATGGCACCACCTCGACGCCTGGCCGGACTCGTCCCGCGGCCTCGGGGCACTGAGAGAGCACGGTTTCGTCATCTGCACGCTTTCGAACGGCAACGTCGAGTTGCTGACCGACATGGCCGCCCACGCCCGTCTGCCCTGGACGCACGTCTTCAGCGCCGAGATGTTCGGCGCGTATAAGCCCCATCCTTCCGTTTACACGTCTGCGTGTAGGGAGTTGGGGCTGGAGCCGGCGCAGTGCGCGATGGTGGCGGCTCATTTGGCGGATCTGCAGGCGGCGAGGGGGTGTGAGCTGCGGACTATCTACGTCGAGAGGGCGCGGGAGGAGGCGTGGTCTACGGGGGAGGTTGAGGACGCGAAGAGGAGAGGGTGGGTGGATATGTGGGTGAGTGTTGGTGATGATGGCGTGGGAGGAGGGATCCTGGAGATTGCGAGGAATTTGAAGGGTGAGGAGACGCAGTAAAAGGAGATCACTGCATTTTCTTTTCGTGCTCTTTTATCTAGGGAAGAGACGGTGCTGTCGCCAGATGATGAGTGAAGACCCCTTTCAAGGAGTCGCTTGCTTGTAGAGGTACTAAGAAAGACAGCGCATATAGGATACCAGCCCAGTGAAATGCCAGAACAATCCCACTATCCCCATCAGCTATCCAAGACCAAACAACGGACTCCCGCTCCTCATCCCCACCCTCCCCAGTACTAACCCAAACCATGTTCCCTCCCCACCACCCCCCTTTGCCCCGGGTTGCGGAAAGTGACCATCCATCGCCCTCGAAGCCACGAAAGCGTCGGTATGAATCCGATGAATCGCCGTCCAGTATGGCTCGTCCCCCATAAAGAAATGCAACTCAAAATCATTCGCCCCCTTCGCATCCACCCACGGCTTATATTTACGAAACAGAACACTGAATGATTTACAACTTCGCCCTCTTTTCTGTCGCTTTATGCAGGTTAGCCCCCTTTGTCTGGAAATACTCCTTTACTTTTGCCCTCGCCACCTCCACTACCCCTGCATCTTCCACCGTCGCCGGCACCTGAACGTCCTTTTCAAACTCATCGTGCACAGCATTCTCCACCAGCTCTCTCAGCACTCTCCTAAGTGTCTTCCCCGACCTCGTCTTCGGTATCATGCCTTTTCCTTGGATCATACCACCGAGTGCCGCTATAGCGCCGATTTGCTCGCGGATAGACCTTTGGATTTCTTTAAATAGTTTGTCATCTGGAACCGCAGAATTTGGATGGTCCGCTGTAGAGAGCGTGACAAATGCGAATGGTAAATGTCCCTTCAACGCATCTGGAATTCCCACCACGCAACATTCTGCGACAGTGGGGTGAGAGGCGACGGCTTGTTCAATGATCGACGTACTGAATCGATGAGCGGCTACATTGATGATGTCGTCTGATCGCGCCAGTACATGCACGTAGCCATCCTCGTCAAGCATACCAGAATCCCCAGTGTCCATCCATTTGCCATCAAAACGCTTCATGTAGCCTTTGTAAAATCTCTCCTCGTCGTTGAAAAGCGTGGTGAATCCTGTAGGTCCAAGCGCTGCTAAAACGATGTTTCCCATCTCTCCCTTTCCCACTTCTTTTCCATTATCGTTGACTACCCTCACGTCGAACCCTGGCATGGGTTTGCCTGCTGATCCGGGCTTGATGGGCAAGATCTTGTGGGATTCAGTACTAGTGAAGTCTTTGCCAGCAGCGGCGTGTAGAGCAAGCCCTGTAATTGGAGAGCCAGACTCTGAGGACCACTGGATTATGATTTCGGGGTCAGTCTTGCGTGTTTGGGGGGGTTAGCGAGGCTTGAAACCCGCCTAGAGACCAAAACACTCCCAAGAAGTGTCTCAAGACTCAAAATTTGCTTCAGATGAGGGATCATGAGCTCGGAAAATACGTACCCAGTTGTCGATAACTTGAGCCCCAGGCGCACAGTATTTCCCGAGAAGGCCCTGGTACATGCGTACTATACTCGGTTCGCTCCTCTCACCAGCGAGGAACAACCCTTTCAGCTGCTTCATGCCTCCTCGTTGACCGATTTTCTCGAAGAATTTATTCTCGGGGTCATCGCGTCTGATAGCTCTGAGAGCTGTGGGCGCTGTACTGAGCACATTGACTTTGTGCTCTTCAACTATCCTCCAAAACGTGCTGGCATCTGGCGTGCCGATGGGTTTTCCCTCAAAGAGAATGGTAGTGGCCCCAGCAAGCAAAGGTGCGTATAGTATATAGGAATGTCCCACCACCCACCCCAAATCAGAAGTACAAAAAATGACATCTCCGGCACCATGGATTCCGAATAAGTACTTGATCGAGAGGTTCAAACCCACAGCATGTCCACCTGCCTCTCGAAGGACTCCTTTGGGTAGACCTGTTGTGCCACTTGTATAGATAATGTAGATTCCATCGCTACTTTTGACGGGGACAGCCTCCGCTTTGATTCCCCTATTTCTTGCGCTTTTCACGAGACTCTGCCAGCTCCTCTCCCCCTTTTCTTTGAGTACTGGATGCCACCTCAACTGCTCTCTTTGCCATACGATAATCTTTTCAGGTTTGTAGCTGCTTTTATGCAAGGCTCCTTCGATGAATGGCTTATAGCTCGTGGGACCTTTGGAACCTTCGATTCCACATGACGCGGTCATGATGACCCGAGGTTTAGAGGCCTCAATTCTCTGTGCCAGTGATGCAGGCGCAAACCCTCCAAACACGACGGTATGAATAGCGCCCAAACGGGAGATTGCGAGTATTGCGAAAAGTGCAGAGGGGATCATGGGCACTGTGAGGGGTATCAGCACGGATGCATGCCCACGTATGACAAGAATCCATACTATACACAAGCACGACATCGCCTTTCCTCACGCCTTCTTCCCTCAACACGCTGGCAAGTGATTCCACCTCCACCAACAGCTGGCTGTATATGTATTTCTCCTTGCTCCCAGTGACCGGCGAGTCCCAAATAATAGCCGTCGAATTGCCATTGCCATTCTTGACATGCCTGTCTATGCAATTATAGGATGTTGATATCTCTCCATCTGGAAACCAAGAAAAGCTGGGATGTGAGACGCCATTGGAGAGACTCTTCCTCGGCCGCGCCAACGCCCGTGAAGGCTTTTTATGCCAATGAAGCTGTTCTGCTTGATGTGTCCAAAAAGATTCGGGATCTTGAATCGAATGGGTTTGGACTTCGTCTTGCGGGTGCGGGGGTTCTGGCGCCATCTATGAAGGAAGGTTCAATCTAGGGAGCTTTGAGATGATTGAATATGGACTGCTGGGACACTCGTAACCCGCAATGTTCGAGCAGCAAAGGAAGGGCATTCAATGACATGACAGATGCTCGTTGCAATTTGGGTGATGACTCGATCGGACCAAAGGCTCCTCGAGCATCTTGCCCCGCGTCTTTGACCCCAGCTGTGGCCCATGCCCCGGCCACATGCGTCTACGCTAAGGCTTAAAAACCCTTGAGTCCAAAGCCCGTAAGGAAAACTATGATTCTCAACATCCTCTGGGTCTCTCTGCTTCTGTTTCCAAGCATTTTCGGTTGACATCCTATTCGTTGCGCCAGATTAACTTACACCTGAAAATGTCTCGGATCGTTACACTACCTCCCTCCCAAGACGGTTAGTCTCGTCTTCGGACCCATCATATCCCATTGATTTGTGGCTACCGCCCATGACCGTGATGTGCGCCGCTGCTGTTTGACCAGCGGACCAAAGGCTCCTTGGGCATCTTGCCGAGAAGCATCTATCTTGCCCCACGTCTTTGACCCCAGCTGTCCAAAGCGCTTATGGTCGTCGGCCATCTTGCAAACTTCATGGCGACTGATTTAATAGCTCAGCGAGACAAAGGTTACCAATCTGGAGCGAGGAATTGCAAAAGAAATTGGGTTTCCAACGCTGAATCTCTCTCTGGCGCCGCCAACTATCGTGGTAAGACTCGGTCTACACCTCGACGCAATATATCTTCGAAGGCTAAGTTGATGTTGCTTGAATTGATGAATTTCAACTGTCTTCTATCTATGACGAATCTCAACCATCTATGACGTACCAACTTACGTCTGTCGCCGTGAAATTGCAAAGCTATGGATCCGCCCTTGCCAGGCGTACTGTCGTTATGCCGTCGTCGGAAAGGGATAGAACCCGACGGGTCGAGCACAGCCAACGGCCCTGAGCCTCAGCAAAGGGCAAACCATTTGGCAGGAAGAGGCAACGCTGGCCACTCGTAACGAGCATACGACATTGCAGCGTTTGGGTCACTGGGAGAGTAATCTGTAAGTCCATCCCAGGGGAGGGCCAACAGCTGTGGATAGACGAATGGTATCCTCATGCTTGAGCGCGTGGGTGCTTCAGAAGGGATTTTTGCCGCTTCTAGTATGTTTGCACGGTACAAAAAGATATCCCTTATCAGGTTCCATAGCTTGGCCCGCACGAGGCGACTCCTCAGAAGACTATGAGACACTCACGGCCCAAAAACAAATTGGTGGGAACTAGGCAGAGTCATTAGGCTTCTCCGATCGTTCGTAGAAATTTGATGAAAGCTTTGAGGAATTTATTGCGGTGAAAGCATGTCAGAAAGGACGAAAGGCAGTCCCTAGCTTACCCATCCCACGCCGAGATGCCATCTCAGCCGTGTCTTGCGGCTGGCGTGGGATACTTCCTCCCTAAATGCACCTTCCGATCCGGGCCCGCGCAGGATGCCGTGGCATCTTCGATATTTGCTATCTCTGCTGATGAATGGCCCAGGCCGTGTCATTGCCTGTCAAACTAGCCGAAGGTAGGGAGCTAATGCCCAATGGTGCGAGAAATACCCTGTGCGCGGAAAGGGCCGTGTTCCTGGAGGAGCTGTCCTTGAGGTTGACTCAACGGCATTTCTGCTCCTTCTTATATGTAGTACCGCACGACTTGCTGTCGTGGTTGCCTCTGGATATCAATGTGTAGTCACTTCAAACGGAGACGATCCAGCAAACACCCTTCTCCTTTAACCGACTGCAAGAAACGAGGGTTGGAGGAAGTCCCTGCAACATGGGAAAGATCTGCATAGTAACAAGCCACACTGGCACAGCAAATAGCCTCTTAGATGTTGATGCAGCCCAGTGCAACAGTCGATGGGTTACACGTGAGCCTGGCGGTGGTCCTCAACGTGTTCGAAAGACTATTGAGGCTGCTCCCCGTGCTTGAAACGGAAAGGATACGAGTGTCAGGACGAGGTACATGAGTGGGTGCCATGATACCAGGGCTGATGGTGGACTACCTTAATAGTAGGTTGTCGCTTTGGAAGGGAACGATTCCAACAATAGATTGGTTGAAACTAGATGTTGCGATAGATAGTTACTCTAGGCGACGCCTTTTCGAATTCCTCAATCCACGATCCTCTTTCTCCATGTTGTACTTGAAGCCCCACGCTGATTGGAACTTTGTCAATCTATCAGACCAAGACCATTAATAACGGTAATCGATAATCCACAATGCTTACTCATTTACTGGCAGGGAAAGATGGATGGACGGACCGTTGTGGTGACCAAAAGCCGTTTTACTCATCTCTACCTACCTACTCTACTTTACTCTACTCTAATTGCTCTGCCGCCGAATTGACAAGACAGAAATACAGGAGACATCAAGGCCAATTATCGTGTACGAGTAAAGTAATCGAAGCATGCACAGATCCTTGAAGTTGATTTTAAAAATAAAGAAATATACACGTGCTAATCGCGTGGTCGATGTCCAGGAAAAGAACCCGAGGACCCTTTTCAAGAAACAAGCCTTACGAGGTAGAAATAATAAATAGGTACTCCGTGTCCGTAGGTAGTTAATAAATTTGGTTACTCTAAAAAAGCACGGGCCAGAACCTCTAGAGTAATAATATTAATGTAAAGCCAAGCTAAAGCAATAAAAGTATCTTGTCTTGCTCTCTTGTATCCCCAAAAATCATCATCTCATTATTTATTATTTCCCCTTCCCTTACCTTACCTTACCAATTCACATCATTGCTATCTTCATCCCTCATCCATACCTATTTGCTATCTTCTACACCTTCGTCCCAACCTCATATACCCGCCATTTCCCCGAACCTTTCCCCAGTTTACCGCCTTGCATCGTCACACAAGCCTCTGGACCGAGCCGGGCCAGTCTGCTTCAAGCACACACTCCAAGCACGCATTATTACTGGACCCAACTGTTCCACTGCAAATCCCACAGTGAACGCCCATTGCTTCGACACTCATCGTCAGTGCTAAGGATAACTTCGCAAGCATTACTCTTTTGGGCCCATCCGCTGGATTGGTTGGCCTGCAACAGTTTATATCGCCGCCGCAGTTGTGCAACGACAGGCCATCTGCTCGGTATAAGAACCTGACACACTACCAACATCCTTCTCTAGTCATAGAAGACTGCGATCCCAAGCCATACAACACCGTATACACCGTATACACCGTACCCTTTGAGAGCGATTAATTCTCGACCACTCGCGGGCTTCTCAGCCTCTGAACCCTAGGGTTTCTTTGAACCACTTCCAAGGTGATCGAGGCTTTCAATAAGGAGTGTTGAGTACTGTATCACAGCCAAGATGACGGGGAAGATGACGTTGTACAAATTGGTGGTGCTTGGAGACGGTGGGGTCGGCAAGACTGCCTTGACAATACAAGTAAGAAAGTCCTCATTCAACCGCGCGAATCACAACTGACGGATTTGCAGCTATGCCTCAATCACTTTGTCGAGACCTACGATCCCACAATCGAAGATTCGTACAGAAAGCAGGTAGTCATCGATTCGCAGTCGTGCATGCTAGAAGTACTAGATACTGCCGGCCAAGAAGAATATACAGCTCTACGAGATCAGTGGATCAGGGACGGCGAAGGCTTCGTTCTTGTCTACAGCATCACGTCGCGATCATCCTTTACACGAATACGGAGATTCCATAGCCAAATACAAAGAGTGAAGGAGTCGTCGAACGCTGGCTCCCCTACAACCGCCGGCTATCTGTCATCACCAGTCTCTCAAAGCATGATGATGGGCGGAGGGCAGGCGCCCGTCATGCTTGTCGGCAACAAAAGTGACAGGGTGACAGAACGAGAGGTATCTACCCAAGAGGGCAGTGCATTGGCCAAAGAGATGGGCTGCGACTTCGTGGAGGCATCAGCGAAGAACTGCATCAATGTGGAGAAGGCATTCTATGAGGTTGTTCGAGCACTAAGGAAACAACGGCACGATACCCAGCTCACGAGGACGGGAACAATTCCTGGAAGGAGTGGTGGTCCCATTGGCATGTCGGATTCGCGGGATGGGAAAAAGCGGGGACCGAAAGAGTCAAAAAGTGGACACAAGCCAAGATGCGCCATATTATGACCGTGACATGCTTTGCTACTCGAAGCCTTGACCGGCCTCAGCTCTAGTGTCACCGCTTGCGACATCCCAAAGCTGACTAGCTTTGACAATCCCTCACCGGCATCAGCACAATCTACCTAACCCAGCACTTTCCTACCTCTCAATGTACAGTCACTTCATATGCAATGTACAGTCATTTCATATGGGCATGCATCAGCGCTTTCGTGCCCCGGGGCTCAAAGCACAGCACGAACACAGCACCCAACTCTTCATAGCCACTACACGTTGACATCGAAGCATTCGGACACCAAGCAATTCTCTCAAAGAGCGACGGGGGGAAAAGGCTGCATCTAGATACCAAAGGCGCACTAGGAGTTTTTCTCTCTACTGGATAGATAAGGGGCCGCCCAAACCGGAGGGGATCTCGGGGAGTGGCGTTGTTTCGTAATTTCAGTCATGCGGGCAAGCAAGCGAAGCTGGGGAATAGGGGAGCAGGATACTGTAGAGATACCCAGGGGCCATCAGAGAGTCAAATATAGAGTTATTCATGGTTGACTGACTGACGTTCGATGCTTTGACCCGCAGGCTATCCGAGCTCTCGCCTCTCCTCGTGTCCAACTGGGGTCACCACTAGTCCTTCTCTACTGTCACTGCCATATCTAGTCCCTTCTTATGGTCATCTTCAGTGGGCTTCTGCACGGGAGTACAGCGAGGCAAGCAACCGGGTGAGGCTTCCCACAACGTCAAGACTCGATGTTGTAGCCAACAAATCTCTATACGTATAAAGTCTAGTAAGATCCTTCCCTGATCGAACGCCGCGAGCCAAGTAATGGTACATACACCCCCTCCGATTTTACAGCTCGCTATGCTCCATCCGAGGCGGCGGCCGTCCACTGTCCTTTGCCAGATTCACCCCGATCTTCTTCCGCCACTTCTCCCACAGCGCCCAAAACTCCTTCTCCATCGGCTTCTCCGCCTGGTCGGGCAGGACGACCGTGTACTCCACGTGCAGCTGGCCGTACTCCTCCTCCCCGGCCCTCGACTGCTCCTGCTCCTGCAGCCAGATCGGCATGCCCTCGTTGGCTAGCACCTCCACCTGGTTCGGCTGTGTCACCTCTCCCCTCTTCCGTCCCAAACGCACGACGTGCCCGTCCAGGTGGGTGAGGTTCCTCTCCCAGTCGCCCATCCATGCCTCCCTCAGGCTCAGCACCTCTTTCCAGAACATGTCTCTCCCTTTCCTCCGGAAGAACGTCCCGTCCGTCCTTTGCCCCTCCTCAGCGAGGACCGCCTCTTTTTCGAGGACGACCACGATGAGATCGCCAGCGACCCAGTCCGGGCTCTCGTCCGCTTCGTTCTCATATACGATTCTGTTTCCCTTGGGCATGCCCTTCTCGATGTGCAGCGCATGCGATGTCGTCTTCTTCACCACCCTTGAGCCGCCGCATACCTTGCACGGGTGCTTGATGGTCTTCCCTTTACCACCGCACTTATCGCATCCCATCTGCACCTGCTGGAATATGCCCGGTGCAAGCATGTGCTTCTGGATCACCACCCCCCTTCCACCACACTGCCCGCACGTCTCTACAGTCCCGTCTGCGCTCCCGCTTCCCTCGCACTCATCACAGATTTGCTGTTTCTCGATATTGAATTCATGCTCGTGTCCATTGTAAAAGTCACTCAGAGGTACCGAGATTCGCACTTCCATATCAGGCCCTCTCCTTTGTCCAGAGTGGTGTCCGAAGTGTCCTGAGCCGCCAAAGAAGCGGGAGAAGAGGTCGAATGGGTCATGAGAGCGACCGCCTTGTCCGCCTTGTTGGTGTTGTTTCAGGCCTTCGTAGCCGTACTGATCGTAGATGCGGCGGGTTTCGGGCTCGGAGAGAGCGTCGTAGGCTTCGGCGATTTGGACAAATTTTTCTGAAGCGGATTCATTGCCGCTGCAGAGACGCAGACAGTCAGCTTTGGTGCTCGATGTAGAATGAGGTTTAAATTGTTGCGCTTTAAACATTGAACGAAAACGTGATAGGGACGAGCTCACGGATTTTTATCAGGGTGGTATTTTTTGCTGAGAAGGCGGTAGGCCTTCTTAATTTCTCGATCTGAGGCTGATTTGTCAATGTCCAGGAGTCTGTAGAAATCTTCAACGCAGAGAACGAAAGGGAGGAGAAAGCCCAAGATGAGAGCTGGAAGGAAGAGCATCTTGAGGAACAAGGCGAGAAAAAAGCCTCATAGGCTGACAAAGAAGGGGATGCAATCCCAGTTGAGGATCTGAATGGGTTCTGGGACCTTGAGCTGGACAATGAGAGAGCTCACGTATTAGCAAAGCAAGATGCTAGGTGGCTACTTTTTTCGCGGAAATATCTGTCTTGGCAAAAGATTAGATTGCGCTGCTACGAGTACCGCCTCGTACCGTGCGAGGGTAGCCAGAACACCTGCATTCCGTTCATTGGGTTTATAAACATATCTATGTTGTTGTCTAACCGTCACATTTTCAGCATTAAGCTAACTATTTTATAGTACCTAGACCGTTAGAGTTTTCACATGCTTGTGTGCTTTTGTTTGCTGCGACCCGAGATGGTTCCTGCACGCTGATTCCACAATTAACTGTTCTTTTCTTAGTGTCTTCTGGAACACCTCAGAAATATGTCTCACGCAGTCATAGCTCAAACTGCCTTTTGCTTCATTTATACTCCGATTTTCCCCGAGAAACTTCCAACAATCGTCTCGTCACCACGCTGAATTCCCTAATAGCATCCAACGATATGGACATGATCTTGCAGGCCGTTCAAGACATCATCGGATATCAATTCAGAGAGCAACTGATCTTATGGGAGGCAATGCAAGCCGCTGGATCCAACGTACGCTTCGCAGGGGGCCGGGAGTTCGTGGATGGCAACAAAAGACTCGCTGTGATTGGGGATACCGTGCTCCAACTTGTCCTTGCAGAACAATGGTATAGCGGTGGCACGTCCAGAGGTATTCTTGACGGCGAGGACGCAAATAGGTACAAAGCGTACTAATGCTCGCAGCAGAACGATTCAGTCAGACATTATCACAAGTTGCTTCAAATGCCAACCTGGATAGAATCGGAAGACAGCACGGACTTCAGATTTATGTAAACGGCAACCCGTCTCAGCGTCAATTCGTGTCGCCAATCACAATGGCTGCGACTATGGAAGCAATTCTTGGGGCGGTATATCTGGATAGCAATTTGGAGAAGGTTGGAGAAGTGATGCAGACTTTAGGTCTAGGTGCCCTAGCTTCCCAAGATGCATAGACGATCAGGCACATGGCGCTTGTCAAAGCAAGAGATAATTACACCTAAGTCACTCAAGCTCAAGCGATCCTGTGCCTCTTTATGCCACTTGGACATTACATACGCAAAACCGCTGTACAGCGCCGGTACTTGCAGGCATTGGGATCCGGACAGTTATAAGTAAAACGTGTATGATGATGACAACGTGGCTTCTTCCTGTAGTTGGATTTTGTAGTTTCAGTCGGAAAACATACTTCAGAATGGCCGGAAGCCGACTATGGTACCAATCAAATCCACGGCAATTCTTCGAGAAGCATGCAAGCTGTATCAGTAATCAATACTAGCTTGCGGTAGGGCTGACATCAGCTATCAGCTATCAGTTACATGTGAGGGAAAAGTGCTCTTATTGGACGTCCTTTAAGGGTACGTTCAATTGATGTTGTCGCTCTGCTGCTCCGGACTGTGTTTTAAAACTTGGTAGAGGATAGTTGTCATTATATGCAGGAAGGCCTCATCGGGCCTTCAAAGAGCTGCAGTCTCGGAAGGTCGCAACTACTGACCGCCAATCATTGAAGGTCTCTTCCTATGATCCATTTCTTGCCTTTGAAGCGCTCCAGCCATCGGGTGACTTCGGTCACCGCATAACGCAGTGGGGCCCGAGCGACCGCTGAATCAGACGGATGTTTATCAGTCGCTCTCGATTCGTCGCGATGGCAGATGACTGTCTCTAAAGATCCCTATCGTAAATCGCAGCTCGTGCCCAATTCGTATAGTACTTCATTTGAGCTCGTATCTGCGCGACAGACCTCTTTCAAAGCTCTTCTGCAGCACAAATTTGACATCTTTGGTCGAATAATGATATGAGAATAGCTGTATATTCGCGTTGGCGGACGGACGCTCCCTGACTTCCTTTCTATTCAGGGTTCGCGTGTGTGCACAAGATCTTTCTGCAGTACAGAGTAAGGTCCAAGCTTTTAGGTGCAGCTGGCTTATGCACGCCATCCTTTGCGCAGAGTGACATGGCATCTTCATAAGGCTGGCGCTTGGCGCATCCCAGGCGATCCCAAATCGCTCGGATCCGACGACCTGGTTTCGTTCAGTCTCTCACACATACCTCTTTTCTACCCCTGGCGGCCACGATTGTTTTCTTGGGCAAGATTTAGGAAGACCTGTCCGATCGAAGAGGTGTGATGCGGTTCTGCGAAAATACGCCGAGCGGCCAGAAAAGGTGACATCGCCAAAGTAGGGAAGATACAAGAAAGGATGTGAGAGCTTCCAGTGCCTTCATTGCTATCAATGTGAGAAAATTTGCAGAGAATGCAACGGTGACGGCCACAAACAAAGCATTTTCTAAAAGTCGTTAGAAAATTTTGCACGCCAGTCGGCAGTCGGAGAGGCATCTCGACTCAAAGTACTTATCAAGGTAAAGTCAAAAAGATGCCTGCTGTGTTTCACAGATTTATTGCAGCTGTACAGTATTCTCACATAATCGCCGCAATTTCCACTCTCTGTACCTATTCTCGTTGAAGAACACGATGTCAGTACCCATGACTGCCACAATCCTGGATAATTCGCGTGCGCAAAGGCGATGTATAATTTAAGGTCAGTCTGAAAATGCTCCATCAAGTACTCTCTCTGTATCTACCGGGGTTAATTGCCGGTAACGCCCAGGGCTAACTGCCAAGAGGCGTTGAGGCCTGAAGCCTGCTAGCAAATAAAGTCAGCTTGATCGTCATAAGACTCGATGTTGGTGTAGGTATTCGAATCCAGTCTTTTGCATGGAGGACACTTCCGTGGCTTGGGCAGATACCAAGAAGATCTGTGGTTCTCCCCAAATATCGGTGAACCTCGAAAGATGCATATCATCAAGCTCGCCTAGGCGCGTAGGCGCCTCATCGCCGATCGGAAGCCGGCAGCGAACCCCCAAGCGAATGCTCGCAGTGGCTTGAGCATTTCAATGAATGAAGCCACAGTCGGATCGTGATGGCTTTTGGGACAAAAAGTTTACCCCCACACATCTGCCCAAATCCCCCCACTCGGGCATAATTGCAGGTATTGACCGTCAGGATTGGTGGACCTGACACCACGAGTACCGAAGCGTTGTGGATATCCAAATAGTGGCACCACCTCTTCTCGAAGTCATCGGGGGTGAAAAAAAGACGGATGATGCCGCAACTGGTGCGGCGTATCAGCTCTTGGCCTTCGTTTGCCTCCCAAGATCTATTCCCGAAGACCGTCCAGCTAAGCGAGACACAATACATACGACAAACGATTACAAGGGTCTTGGGAACTCTCAAATGAAAATATAGTACGTACATCCCTACGTAACGTCTGAGTGCGCAAGATCAGAGCAGGGGAAGCCTGGGGTATACATATGAAGGAACGAACGAACTAGACAGGGTATGTAGTTCTTGGGAATTTTAGTCTGTTTGGGTGGCACCTGCGCTCATCTCGTGCTGGACTATCTCGGTAGTTGAAGATTCTCGATTGAATGGCACGATTGGCCAATGATGGCGTTGGAACAGCCTTCACTGAGACCAAAGTGCCAACTGCGGACGGTCAGATTAGGAAAAGGTGTGCTGAGGCGAAGGCAAGGCCAGCCTCATGCTTACCTTATGCTTTTACTTGACGTCTTGGACTCTTGGACAGAGCGGTCTGCTGTGTTGGAAGACACGTGAGAATGACCGTCTTTGCTCAAGGTTGGTGCCTAGTCGCTGCAGTCGACCCAATTAGGGAGAAGCAGACAGTTCCTAGGTAGTGGAGGGAAGAAGCAACGGAGAGGAAAGCGAAGAAAGCAGGAGGTGCTGGGGCCGGGAGGGGGTTCAAGGAGGCGACAGGGTTTGATCGACGCGGAAAGAGAGCCAAGCATGGCACAAGGAACGAATGAAAAGGCAGGCATTCGTTGTAGCGAAGGAAAAAAAGCAAAGTAAATATTGTAAATAAAGTAAAAAGTGAAAGTAGTACCGTAGTACGTAGATATTTGGGGGCTGATATTCGAGTTTGTAGGGGATGGAGTAGTGTTATGGAGGCTATGGATAATGGTGGGCTTCTGGTAGCGCAAAAAAAGGTACATCGGTGGCTTGTCTCCCCAAAGCTTGGAGAGGAGGAAGCGAGCAACCCCTCGAACCCTGTAATTCGTTCCCAGTTCCCTGGATACGATTTTTACTTTTCTTTTAATGCTCTTAATGCTTCCTGGTAGTCTCCAAGTACCGAATTGACTTGACGCCCAAGTGTCAACGCGCCGTTGGCAACGATCGTAAATCGCAATAAATAGCTTCCATAGCTTCCATAGCTTCTATAGCTTCATGAAGATCTGCATGCAAACTGATGCAGTAAACTTCCCTCTCCGTTCGTATCGAGAGAAAGCTTCCTCCTCATTACCCCATTGGGATTTGGACAGTGATAGGAGCAACATCAGCCATGTCATAAGGAACATAAGGAAAACATAAGGAAAAAAAACATAAGCACCATAGGGCGAAAGACACGAAGCGGTCATTTCAGGATCAATAAACATTTTTTTTTTCCCCGCGCTCTGCGGTCCCACCTACATACCCTACGAAAACAATCTTTTACCACTTTACCATAATTGTACATATCGTCGGCTTTTTCATCTTTGCCTTTTTCACTACCCCAGCAGCCGCCTGTCAGCCAACCGTCGGCATTTCATCCCCCCTTCGGATCTCTCATTGCCACCCGCACATCCAAACAGAGAGAGAGAGAAAAAAGAGAAGAGAAAAAGAGAGTGAGAAGCGAGAAGCGAGAAGGCGAGAGATTATTGTCAGAGTAGCGGGGAAACCTCCAAAAAGCCCGTCCAGCTCACCGCCGCGCCCATTTTCACCCTTTCCCACATCAAAAAGGCTTGACATACACACCATCCCTCATATCGCATCAATGTTCCAATGACTCCAAAGCTCCACCGTCGAAGCACTTAAATCCAATCAAACCCTTGAGGGCGGATACCTTTGGGGCACTGCGCATGGTGGCATGCTCGATAGAGCTGATGGATCTGGTCGCTCATGAGGGTCGCAATCAAAGAGATGGACGGACCGGGTCCGGAACCCAAAAGGCAGCGTCTGGATTACCATAAACCGCACTCGCACGGTCATTCCACCACTCTCCCACCACCACCTCACACCTACCAACCGCCACAGCAACCGCCTCCCCCTCCGTCCCCCTACGATGTCGGCCCTCACGATAATAGAAACCTTTCAGACCCCGGCGGCCCCAACCCTCATGCCTATGTGCAAGAGCATTCCGGCACGAGTACTCCACGAGAACAGCGATTTCCGCTTGACCCAGGCTACTCTCGACGGGATAGCGCCTCTGTCATCCCTCGGTCTCCAGATGGTCACCATCAATATCCACCTGGACGATCTTTGAGTATTGCTGAGGGACCGCACTATCCATCGCAATATCCCGTTGAACCCAGTGGCTATCCGTCTCACGAACCGCCGCCGAACGGCAACATACACCACGGCCTGCCAATGCACCCTTTTGAGCAAGCCCACGGCTATCCTCCACCACACCACATCGAATACTCCCAGTCGCCGGTCACTGCGGGTCCTCCATATGGAAGTGGAAGCTATGTTGGTCACTTCGGTCAAGCAGGCGCAAGGCCTCTGAAGAAGGGTAATCGGGCAACGCAGGTATATCTACGATTCTCGCTCTTCAAAGTCTACCTGCTGACTTTTTAGGCGTGCGATGTTTGTCGAACAAGGAAAGCAAAATGCGACGAAGGTAGACCTGAATGCGGCTTTTGCGTGGAGAACAACATGCGATGCAATTATCAGAGTGTGGCCCCAGCGAAGTACATTGCCGTCCCTTCCCTCTCAATTCCACAGATGTACTAATACTTTTCAGGGCTGATCGTGCAAATCAGCAAATAATCGACCAGTTGTCCTCTCACAAAGACGAAATGAAAGCGCTCAAAGACGACTGGGGCGGAAGATTCGACAAACTCGAGCAAATGATCCTAGATATGGGCGGTGGACGAAACCTGAACCTTGAAAGACCTGACACGAAGCCACCGCTGCTCAAGTTGGAAGAGCCATCGGGATCTGCGACTGGCCAATTGCCTGCAGGCGTTGACAATCTATCGTTAGAGTCCACCGCTAAAGATGTGGCGATCGTGAACACAAGTCCCAGCGCTTCTTTAACAGAGTCGACAGGTAGTGATCCTGTTGCAGCACGGACCAATGAGATCTACATCGCACACAACACCGCAGCCCAGAAATTGTTTCGCTGGCGATCTATTAAGCATTTGTTGCGACAATCCAGTAAGCTCGATAAGCTTGACTTGCCTGATCGTGCGGAAGGCTATGTTATGGACCTGGAAATCAACAAGGGCGTAATGAGGATCTATGGCAAAGGCCGCCAGCTGCGAGACGTTCGAATCGGGTCTCCTACGAGCGCAGCTGCCGCCAGCCCCACTCCTAGCAGTGTCAGCGTGGTTGGGGACGAGACTTCGGCGGCTAGTAGTCCGGCCTCTTCGACATCAGAAATCCTCTGGGGTACCGGTTTCGCGCCCAATGGCCCTGAGTTCAGAACCCCCAGCGATGTGGGTGGCCTCGGCCCGGACAATGCTTTGAAGCTTGAGGCGAGAACAATTTCTCGCCTTCTTCAAAGTTACCTCGACAATATTCACATCCTACATCCTTTTCTGGATCAGCGAGAGCTGACCCGGATAGTTGACCATTTCAAGCGTCGCCACAACCCGCACGATACGAATTCCTCCAAAGTCGGATTTGCAGTCCCTGTCAACGCTAATCTCGATGCTGTACGAGACTCGCATGCGATACTCAACAGAGCGCAGAAGCGAAAGCATTCTGACGGACAATTTCATGGCGTATTAGGCGAGTCGAGCCTGGCGCCAAGTCCGATGGCCCCCAAGGTTCTTTTGGAAAAGTCTCCAGAAACGGCCCTTACGCTGCTTGTGATGGCCTTGGGAAAGATCTGTGAGTTTAGGGCACCACTTCCAGGACCAGTCTTGGAAGGCAATCCAAATCACGCATCCCAATGTTATTCGCCCTCAAGAGGTCAGACAGACTCGCCCCCGCCCCCTTATTCTCAACCGATGCGACATTCTCCATCTGCTTCATCCCAATCCAATGCTAGTGCATCTGCGCCTTCACCAATGAGCGCTGGTCGATTGGCTGGGTCAAGTCCAAGGTCTTCGGTCGGCGAGCTACCTTCTGGTCTTAGGAACGTTGACGTGATACCTGGACTGGCTTACTACGCACAAGCTACAGACATCTTGGGCAACCTTACTGGACTTCATGACCTGACCTATGCGCAGTGCTGTCTACTTGCCGGTCTATACGCTGGTCAATTGGCGAACACACTGGAGAGTTTGACGTGGATACAGATCGCCAGTAGGATATGTCGTTTTCTTGTCTCGGAGTAAGTATTGAAGTACGTTGTGATTGGGGCTGAAACAAACTCACACTGGCACCTCAGGGAATCCTTCACAAGAACGAGAGAGACAAAAAAGGAGGTGATCAAGATTGCGTTCTGGTCAAGCTTGCAACTGGAAAGGTAGTACAATTATTTTGTGGCAACCTACGATCTGTTCTGACCGATTATAGTGACATATTGGCCGAGCTTGATGTCCCTCCAAGCGGGATACAAAGCGTACAAACCCCTCCAGAGTATCCGAAATCAATGGCGGATCACCCAATTGCTGTCTATGATGACCCGGGTAAAGCTAAGGTCATGACATATTATTGCTTCCAGCTCATGATGCGGAAGTCACTCAACGACATTCAGACAGAGCTCTATAGTAAGCCTTGAGGAATTATGCTTGGTCTCCGCCAGCTGGGCAAAGGCTAACCACTGCTCAGAGGCCCCAAATTTTGAATGGGTAACTCGTTCCGCTAGCCTGATCAACGCTTTCAATACCAACATATGGGAGTGGAGGAAGATGCTCCCTCAAGACCTTCAATGGGAGGACACTGAGCCACCAGCCCGGTATATCAATGACGCTCGTTTACGTGGAAAGTTCTATGGCGCCCAGTACATTATCCATCGCCCTTTTCTCCACGCTGCACTAGATTTTGACTTCAGTACATCCGACGTTCCATCCCCCAACCACGAAAGTGTTGATGGGCCTCAACAGAACGCACAGCATCAGCCGGTGCTCAGTCCTGATGCCCAAGCCGGCATCATGGGACCGCCAAAGCCCGTTTCCGATCCGGGACACCACCGTCGTGCCGAAACCATCTCTTTCGCGGTCAAATGCATACGAGCCGCCGAAGAAAGCACAGTAGCCTTCGATGGGATCCTCGATCATAGGAGATTGATAGTCACGAACATAATGGGAACTGCCCACGCCCAGTTCGGCAATATGCTCGTACTCTCAGCAGCATACAAATCCAAGACATTGGGCCAGTACGTGGAGCGTGGGAAGCTGAGCCACCTCTTTGATCGGACGATCAAGATGCTGGGTGATCTCGCCCCGATCTCACAAACGCTGGCGAAAGACTGCCACATACTGCAAGGCTTGCGGAAGGTGGTTTTTGAAGGCGGTGATACCTTGCGGAACTCCTTCTCGTCCGAATGAAATCCCCCCACCGCTTCGAACGACGACGTTGGTCATACAATTAAGGTCGTTCGTACTCTTGGTCAGAAACCACATGAGTCTATCGAGCAGCTTCTTCATATCTTCATCGCATCGACATACCCTTATCTTCTATTGCATCATGTCGTACCGGGCAGGCTCTCTCATCCAATGCATGATTCCCACGGCGGGCCTACATATGTTATCACCATCATTCTCGCAGTAGATACCACTTATGCCGAACAGGCTCTGCGCTTTTTTAAAAAAACATTTACATTCCCTCGCGCTTGCTACGTCCGCGCTGAAGCTCTCTCTAGCCGTTCCAGTCAGCCACCACATACATCCCTTTCATATGCCAATACTGTCTAACCTACTCTTTTGTCTAGAGTTGTCTGTTTATATCTGTTTTCTTCCTTTTTCATATGCCTATTTGATCCGGGGGCGTTTTTTTCTGGGCGGGAGCAAAAACTGAGCGACGCATACCATATACTCACGGGGTCGGCTATCTGTTTTGTCTGGTCTTGTTTGGTCGGTCTTGTTTTCGTCTGTGGTCTAGACACCATCGTCGTAGCTGTTGTCGCGCGAGCATTCCCGTGGGAAGATGGGGAAAGGGCAGAGAGAGCACACCATCTTCTGGACGGGTTCGGTTGGGTTCGGTTGGGTTGGGGTGTGGCGGTTTGCATCTGCTGGCATTGGGCGGAGCAACGGGGGGCGGCCGTTGTATGGGGTTGTGATGCATGTCTGTAGCGTATGTATGCATGTACGTACGACGGCTTGGTGCAGTGCCCAGGTAGCACTATTAGCTACCTATCCGAGTGGCATGTATATCGTCTCCTCCATTTCGCAATGAAACATGTCGCAGTAGTAGACCTTGAAGTGTCGTTGCCGTCGGCCCGCGTGACCGGAGCGCAGCCCCGGGGGAGGGAGCACAGTCGGCGTCAAAAGTCACCATCATCCTTCGAGTCTAATCCAGCCATAGGCAAAACCAATTACGGATTCTCATATACAGTCCTAACAACTTATTCAGGTTGCCTTCACATAAGAATCTAATGTGGTCAAGGGCGTACTCTGCTTCATTTGGTAAAGTAATGATTTAGGATTTGGACCAAAAAATGAGCTTGTCATTACAATTCCCTCAACGATTTCCTTTTTTACCTATGAAAAATATTGTATTCGTTGATGGAAGGAGTCGGATGTTCCTGGTCTATTGCTCGCTCAGGAATACCTACCTACGTACTACTGTTATGGCCGGTTAAATTTTTAGAGGATGGATGATGACTTTTGACGCCGGCTGTTGGAGCATCCTTCTATTCGAATCCATAACGTCAATGTTGAGCGGGAATCTCAGCGAATAGTGAGAGACGTCGTGCTCGTATGCATCCCTCTGTACTCGACGAAGGATTTGTAATGTATGGGATCCTGGATAGGCTCAGATAGCACTGCAGTAAGTATTGATGGCCCTGGTTTGCAAGAGAAGTTTGGTGATGATGGTCGATTGCTATCTCAGTCTATGACTATACGGAGTATGCACTCTAAGAATTTGACTCTGCGTGCAAATATACAATGCCAAAGCGTATGGTACAAAAGCCCCGTATTGTACAAGAGGGTATTTACAAATGCAACACAACTAAAGACCGCCGCTCCATGGCTTGTGCTACAGCGTCTAACCTGGTTATGTACCGTACGTATCATCCGTGCAGCGCTAGAGCGCCCATAACGCCGCTCCCATCGCAGCTGCAAAAACCCATGTAGTCGATAGCGCAAGCAGCGTTCCGGAGCCTTTCTTACTGCCACTCCCCAGGTTGATGCCATCGGGTAAGCCCTGGTAGCCAAAAGTGAGGTTCTGCTTGACGGTAGAGTTGACGCATTGTCCGTTGGCGATATCTAAATTTGAGAGGTCATCCTATGATGGTTAGATTCCGTATAGGCATGGAAGCGCAAGGAATGAGGCCTACAGGTACGACGAAGAACATGTACATGCTCGTATTGACATTCTTGAATCCGCTCGTATCGTAGGGGAATCTATCACCGGAATCCGTATTCGAAGTGTTGCGGAGGAAGATGCACTGTACTTGGCCTGGGTAGTCTGTGACCATGGCTGGGTAATCCTTCATAACATCGCTGTTGGAAGTATCCGCTACCAGAATGAATTTTCGTTGCGGAAAGGTCTGGAAGACCTTATCGAGCAAGAACTTGCGAATGCTCAATGTTGCACTCACATCGCTGAAATTCAGAGGACGGTCGTCGAATGAGCCTCCAGGGTAATTCTTGTAGATGAAATCCATGTAATTGCGAGTCACCTGCTCGGGGGTGGTGGTCAGATAATGGAACCAGAAGTTAGGAAGGCTCCGCGACCAATTGGCGTAAATATCTGGCATATTCAACCAGGGAGTGAAAGGCTTAGCGAAGGTGTTTAGTATGCCCAGGGATGGTTCATATATTTGGGTTACTCGTAGAATATCATCGATGTCGGATATCACACCAAGGCCAGTAGGAGGCACAAGGTAGGCAGTTGCATTTCCATTCACATCGCCCTCAGTGTAGACATTCAGACGCTGAATCGCGCTTGTCGAGTTGCCAGCATTGAGCCCAGCACTGTTGATTTGGACAAAGCCATCAAAGTCTCCCTCCGCATCCGTTGGAATCGGATACTTAATCTGTTGACTTCCACCGTTGGGAGTCACGGCTCCACCTCCGCCTTGTTCTCCAGAGGCCCCTGCAGTAGGTGCAGACTCGAGATTGAACGTCACATTCTGGTTGCTCTGCTGGATGATGAAGATCTCAGCAGTCAGGTTTCGAGCCTGCGAAGCCTGCGATGGTGGAAGCTCTTCGACGGAAGTGCCGATCAAGAATACGTTCGCCAGATCATCTAGTCTCTGTTCGCTAATATTGGGCTGCTTGAACACATTACCATGGAAACGGAGATTCCAGCCCTGCTCCGTCCAATTGGCATAGCCGCTGTCATAATCAGTATATGGCATGTGAGCAATATGTGCAGCATGGCTCACGGTATGTTCAGCACCTGTGTCGGTAGCGCTTTAACTTGAGAATCGTTGAGCGTTAGACTACTCTGCACATCGGCTCCAGTTGGAAATCCCTGGAAGAAATTGGGCACGCCTGACGCGACATATGAGGGTATGTCTGAGCCCAAGCCACTGAGTATGGAGTCGACATCCCCCGCAAGATCACTGATCACGCCTCTCTTCTTGTATGTTTTGGTTGGATCCCAGCTGGCTGGCGAAGGGGTTATTAACGGCCGCTCTTGAGCTACTTGGCCAGGCCTCGGGATACTTCGACGGACTGCTGTTGCGTTGGCTAAGGGGAGGAGGGCGAGGAGTACGGTAGGAAGTGTGATGAGAATCATGGTCAGGGTTCTTAGGTCCTAGGTCCAGCTTTGCTCTCGAGTAAACAAAGCACGTCTGTAACTTCTTCTCAAGATGGGAAAGAAAGGGAAGGAAGCGAATAATGAATGTATGTTCTGAAGAAGGTACCTAGTGAATGACACTTCGTGTTGTGTACTACTCCATGGTCGGGTGACGAGAAGACTCTCCCTCTCCTATCAAGAATTGGACGAGTCCTCCTAGTCCTGCCAAACAAAATGAAGCAATCCAAAACAAGGAAACCATGCTTGGCAGCTTGGCCAAGGTTTTGATTTCACTTAGGGTTCAGGCCCTCATAAGTATCGAGGGGGCGGAAAAGGTTGGTGGTAATTCCTATCATTTTCGGATATAAACTTGATTTTTTCACCACACTTGCTATATACCTTCCTACAGATCCTCTTCACCTGGAAACTTCACGTCGCTGAGTGTTTCCATGTCAACCTCGGAGACGCGGCCATGTTCTCGGAACCATTTAATGACCTTGATAACCCACACGTTCTGGCGGCTGCTTCGGTCTCCATGTGATTTGGTGGCGGGAGCGGCATCAGGGCCAGCTTCTTCGTCCTCCTGAGTCTCGGCAGCGGCGACGGTAGGATAGCCAGTGTCACAGCAGGTGGTATCGCCGACCACGAAGAGATGCTGTTTCTGGCGACTTAGAACGACGTTGAGCCGCTCCTTCTCTCTCAAAAAGCCTAGATCGCCATTGTCGTTTCCGGCTCGGACAATGTCTACAATCATGATCGGCGCTTCTTCGCCCTGCCAGTACTCTACCGTCCCGACTCGGACGTTCCCAAATCCAGCCTTTGCTAACGCCTTTCTGGTCACTCTTCGTTGTGCAGCGTACGGGGTTGCGATTCCGAAGTCGTTGGGGCTGAGAAGTCTCGAGTTTGCCAATAGTCTCTCTATTATGGAGACAATGAACGAGGTGTTATGGGGGTTGACGCGGGAGCTTCCGTTGTCCTCCTTGATGCATTTGCCTTTCACATCGAAGAAGATTGGGTATATTATACCTTCCGGCTCTAACGTGAGCTTTGGCAGCAATTTATGGAGCAGGGACCGAAGATGCTTTGACATTGCGCGCTTGGGATGGTCCAGTGCGGTTCCCGGTCCAGCGACAAGCTTTGATTGATAAAATATCGTATTCGCCAGATCTTCCAAGCCAACTGTCATGCGCATAGTCTCGGTCAAACGGAAGACCGGCATCCCCAATGCGGACCAGCGCTGCAATGGTCCATGGCTCTGTACGTTGGCAAATGGGTTCTGCGTGGGGGTAGTGAGAACCCTTGTTCGGAGCTGTCTACTGTCCCCAATGAGCGTCACCGTTTCTGCACCTTTCCAAGCGCACAGTAGCTCGCCATGTGTTGTAACCGAAATCTCGTCGATAATGGTGTGCTGGAAGAAGATGTGTTTGAGCAGGTTCGTTTCTCCTTGGATTGCGGTCGCAATGATCACGTCCGCGGCGCGAAGTGTAGTCTGCGCAAGCTCCATCAAATCCTTCTTCAGCTGGGCCCATTCTTTCTCGTTGAGCCGCTGACGATCTGATTTGGCGTAAAGCTCGCGAAATCCGGCCCATGGATCTGGCGTACCTTTTTCATTTTGTTCCTGTCTCGGCTTGGTACTCCACTTGCTGTCAATGATGCCGGCAAACTTCAGGACCCAAGTGTGAATTGCAACATCGATGGATACCATGCGAGGGTCTGTCGGTTCGAAGAGCTGGACTTGGTCCCTGTACAGCCGCTCATACATTTTAATGACACCCAGGGTGGCTCTCAGCATCTCCACGTCGGATACGGGTTCGCCTTGAAAGTACTCCATTTCCGCTTCCTCAGGCTCTTCTTTCGCTTCCTCAGGTTCATCTTTCCATTCCTCAGCCTCTCCAGCAGGCTCATTGTCCCCGAGGTCATCATCGTTGATGGCTGCGTTCGACCAAGTCCGTTGAGGACGAACAGGTGGCTCATAACCCCCAGGCAACGGGTTGGCTTCCTTCAATTTTCCGGTGCGCTGACTTGCGTGGTAGTCCTTGAGCAGAGTCGCTCGTCCTAGTGACAATGCGTGCGCTCTGACGATCATTAGTTTTGACTTCGCAAATTTCGGGACAACAGCATCGCAAGCGCTGTTAGAACTACAAGCAACGAAGGTCTTTGACCCCGGATTTCTGGCTGACTGGATTTCACAAAGTGTGGCCACAAGTACTGTTTTGCCGCTGCCGAAGGGGCCCTCAATGATGTTGACACCGTTGGCAACATTGCGACAGTGTGTCAGGATGCACTGCTTCTGGCTCGAGTTCAAATTGGCGGTGAGCTCATCCATTTTGCTTTGTGGCAAACCCTCCAGCAAATCGTCACAGCGGCTCACTGACAGATCACGACCGACTAGGAGACGGCGCTTCTCATCGAAGGGCTTGGTGTTATTGTTGGGACGTCGGTGCTTGTCAATTGCCTTCAGACGTGCCTTGACGGTGACGGCCGATGGGAAAGTTTTGACATACACATTGTGTGTTGGCATTTCTTGGTCGAGGTCTGTAGCCGCGGGCATCCTGAATTTGGCATGTGGATGGCCTCCGCTTGGACGATGAAGCAAAAGCGTAAGCGGGGCATTTGGGAGAACCGCGTTCTTTTCCATAACACGAGCGGACCAACCAAGCGGATTATCGACGGGATCCTTTTCGCCTTCGGCCTTCTCTTTTAGTGCTTTGATTACCCGATGAGGTTGAGTAGTGATCAGTACATTATCCAAAGCGGAGAAGATATGCTGGTATGTCTCCCAGTCGGGAATCCATACAAAGCCGATGTAATAGTCCCCGTTTGAACCTGGAGGCGAAAAAATTGACATTTTCACCAGCACGTCTCGCAGTTGCTTGCTAAGGTCGAAGAAGTGCTTCGCCTCATATGCTTCTGCATTTCCGTACATGACAACGAAGTTGTCGAAGTCATGAAACTCATTGCGAGGAGTAAAGGCCTTTTTCATGTTGATGTCACGGGGCCGGATCCGGCCCCACTGAACATACCCTTGGGGTTTGGGAGTGTTCGAGGAGGTGTGGTAGTCAAAGAGTAAAGGATCAGAGCGTGCCGCTTGGTCTGCTATCGCCCATTCGAGATGAGACTGTAGCTGCGTGTACTCCCAAAGGTAGACATAGACAACTCGGCAGGAGGCTATGTATGGAAGTTGGTTGAATGCGGAGTTGACCTCAGCGTTTGCAGCGGTGAAAGACGAGCCATGACCGGTGATCTCAGGGCCTACGTTCCCGTCGAGCATGAGCTTGACAATGTACAGCCTATTGGTGTCACAGGCTCTCTTTCCCATTGCGTTGTTAGGTAAGTCGCGGAGGAAATTGGCTTTCTCTGTCTCGTCGGCTTTGTGATGCTCTACTGCGTACTGATCTCGAAAATGCTTGAACGTGACCGTGTGATAGGCTTCGCCATCATAGAGATGCGTGGTGTCTTCAGCACGACGGAATTTGATGCGAAGGCCAATGAAGGGATCATCTGTGAGGTTGTGTGTGCATGTGATGGCAACTTGTACATCTGCGTCGGGGTGTCTGTTCACATCACCAAGAACGAAGATGGTCGAGCCTGATGCAAAGGTGACGATGACAGGAGGAGAGAAGCCTTTGTTAGGAGTTTTCTTGGGGCCGGTGTCCCCTTTGTCAGGTTTGGGTGGCATTATGGATCAGGTGAGACAGTTCTGCTGCAAAACTCCGTCAGTTAGATACTTATGACAGGGAGTGTTTGATGCCGCTTGAAGTGTGGAATGGGCGGTGAACGACTGGTGGATGCCCATGGACGTCCGTGGAAGTCCGTGGATAAGTATGGAGAATTTGAGCTACTTCAACAGAACAGAGCTCGAGAGTGGTAAAGCTGACTTCAGTGACAGTGAAATATATTGCGAAACGCATAATCTGAAAGCTCTCAAGGTATACCCATCATCAAGGCGTGGAGTAAGGATAGAAACTCGGTGATGGTGTTATTGAGTGGTTGAATGTAACTCAATGAGTATTGCAACGGGTGTAAGACTTACCTCGTGAGCTCTGGTATACTCAAATGACACGAGGACGGTGTAGAGGATTATGTGAGATAGATACACTTCAAGGTGTCAGGAAGGAAGATGTTGACGGTGTGGATGTGAGGACAAATGAAGAAGGAAGATTTGAACGTGTCGATGAAAATTCTGAAGTGAGTTCTTTGAGGTTCACATGACGCGAAACTAGCTTATCTCCCGGGAATAGCTGCCCTGGTGAGTGACAGCAGTTGAACGCAGACTTGTACTGATTCAGGTAGGGCTTTGATATCTCAAATGATTTTTGCAACGGACGGTCCCTGCACGAACCGTAAAGAGCGCAGTTGAGAGGATGATCAAGAGATTAAGTAGGCGGTGGTAAAACACGCTAAGCCGCATTCAGATGTGCTCAGTGCACGAACATGAACATTGTCAATCTTCGAAGGCTTGCTTTCGTGCAAGAAAAGTACCTTTGCGAGATCAAATGATTAGACCTTTGAAGTCAATCTACTGAATTTGAAGGAGACCATGTAGAGCTAAGTCGCGACTCGGTCTGGGTGTACTTGCTGGTGCTCGAGTCACACGACACCATCATAACCTCTGAGCCTAAGTAGGCTCAGATCCGAATTGTGAGACGCGACATGGATATAGAAGGCGTCGATGCCTCTCACATAAGCCTTGCAGGTTGACAACGCAGGGATAATCACATAGAACACACTCACTTGCTTTTGCAATGCAGCACGACCACAATGATCATCCGTGATCAACCATAGAGTGTGCAAGCCAGGTTTAAGTGTTTTGCACGGGTAAATTCCTCAGGCCATCGCTGAGTATTCAGGTGTCGCCATTGAAGGTGATAATTCTGACTGACGGATAGCTACATCAAAAGGTACCGGCTATTGACTGGGACTTTCTCATCCCTACCATGCAATATTCGAAGAAGGACTGTGTATGAAAACATGCGCTTCGCAGTGTACCTGCAACGCTCTATCATTTGCCTTCACAGTATGACATATCAAGCCTTTACCAACCTCCTCCTACCTGGAGACTGACGAAGAACAGCACCGCTCATGCAGCCCCCAAGCTCAAGCACTGCAAAGCTAGCTAGACCTTGTATAGCTTGTGGAATTTTCGAACACCTGGAGCTGCCATTGCTTTGCGGGCGTCGAAATCATTGTGACCGCGAGAACACTTTCCCTGCTCAAATGACCGACAGTCACCGTACTGGGGCCATATGCCGCAAGATGGAATCGCCTCGGGGGTGCCATCCCAATTCGGATGATCTTTCAGCTGGAAAGCATTAGCCTTGGACATGAATGCAAAGCGAAGGTCGTCTTACATAAGCAGTTCGCAGAGGACACTTCTGGCCATCATCCTGGAGCTGGCACTGCTTGTGATTGATCGAATAAGGACAAATCGAGTTGTAGTTGGTGTTCATAGGAGGTTTGACGTATGGGAAAATCTGCTCGGATTCGTGCTTAGGCTGGGCACGGCCAGTTTGTGCGTGGGTCTTTTTCCCCTTGCTCACGATTGGCGCTTGGCCTTCCTCAAACGGTGTAGTCTCGTCGATCGGGTTTTCAGCTGCCGTTTGGACTGTTCCCGAAGTTCCCTCATGGGGTACGGGTGTGTCATTCAATGTTGCAGCTTGGTGCGGATCGACTGTGTGAGACTTAGGTGTGACTGTTCCCGCAGTTACCTCATGGGTTGTTGGTGTGCCGCCATTCGCTCTATGTTGTTCCGGATCGACTTGGTCAGATTCAGGTAGACCTAGATCGCCAATTCCCTTGTGGGATTTAGATCTGTCACTACCCGACGCAGCTTTGCAGCGTGTTAGTCATGATGAATACCCATGCAAGCAAGAACACGAACCTTCTGACGTCGCACGCTGTCGCTGACGAAGAACGGGGAAACGTTGCTCAAAGTCTTCCTCTCCGACAATAACTGGCTCTTCGCGGCCCTATTAGCCAGATGCAAAGTCAAATCAAGTATATGCACATACCGGTGTCGGCGAGCAAGACGTGAAGTTTCATTGATGCCTGCAGGCATGATTCATGCAGATGTCGCAATGTCTGTTCTCGAATTTCCAAGAATGTTGCTGAGTGTGGCATTGCTTGTCCTATATTTCGTTCGGCTGTTGTAATGTCGGCAAGTAATTTCACCAGCTCTGGGAGTCTCTGATCCATGATCGCGCTGGTATATTGAAGTTAGCATTAAGCATGAATAGTGGTGCTCTGATAGGTAGAGTATAGGTACTGGTTGAAAAGAAAAGTGTTTATATTATCAGTTGTACCCACAATAAAATGAGTTCAATGTGAACGTGACCGCGAAAGCTGCCACGGAAAAGGGTGTGACTCGCCTTGAGAATAAGAGAAAATTGGTGAGTTTACGGTGATGATGAGGATTATAATCAGAGCGCTATTTTGTGTTAGCCGAAGGCCAGCTCTTGCCTTGGCGTCCGAAGGAAGTGAGGTAAGCGAATAAGTGTGACACTGAAGAATGTAGGATGGGCCCGACACAGCAGACAGGCAGCTATGTCGGACCCGTTCAGCAAATTGGGCAGAAAGGAGTCACTGAGGATTGGTAATGGTAACGGTGAAGGTGGCGGAGGAGGTTGATGGACAATGAGCGTGCTGCCCGAAGATATTTTTGTGTTTCGGGGGGTTCCTACACGAACCCCCGAAGAGTGTGAGTTGAGGGAAAAACAAGAAGATTAAATAGGCGGCAGTGAAACACGCTAACCGCATTTGGATGTATTCCGTGAATGACACAAACAGAGACTTCACTGCGTAGTTATCTAAAAAGGATACAAATAGGGACTTCACTGTTTCTACAATTTATGCATCTTTAGACAATTACGACTTCGACAAAACATCGCTGGTCGGCGTCCAGTCGAGTTGACGTTTGTGTTTCCATCGAGTTCATGGACGATGGGAAGAAAGGGCACCAGGCAAAGTTTGATATCTATATTCGATGAAGTATAATGTGTATAACATCACAAGACGTCGCGGTAACGCCAACGGTAGCTAGAAAACTGAGTCGACGTAGACCTCTCCTCCGATGCTTGGGTCTCGGCTTCCTGTCTGGGCTCAGCCCCGCTCAACATCCCACACTTCGTAATCATTGGCTGTACCGTAGAAGACACACGTCCAGTCCTAGTCCCCAGCCTATCCAACTCTGCGATATCCTCGAAGCTTCCTTGCCCCAATGCCTGCCCAATGATGGTGACTTTGCCTTGTAGCCAAGGTGCTGCAGCGGTTGTAATAAGGAATCTGTTCGACACACTGCGATATGCCATGAGCTGTGGTTGAGGAGCTGGGAAGCGTTGTGTTGTATCTTACCCATCGGAGTCGAAGGCCAAACTACCAGCCTTATCGAGAACATTGGCTGCTAGAGGTTTCTTTTCTAGAAAGTATCATATTAGCTTCGCACATTAATTGCAGAAAAGCAATAATCTTACATGAGCTCGACGCAAAGAGCATTTTTCACGCAAAGGACATTGCTTATGCTTCAAGGGAAAGGGACAGATCGAGTTGAATTTTGTGTTCAGAAGCGCTTTGACAACCTGGTGGGTCTGGTCCTCCACGGTCGTCTGATTCTCTGCGCTCATGCCCAATTCTGCGAGCGCGACATCCAGAAGGCTTTGCTTTTCGGAAAGGTACTGAGTCATAAAATTGATACTGTGGCGTGTCGACAGTGCCTCGTGATACCGACATCCGTAGCAAACGATTTCATCTGGGCCGTGTCGTCTCGACCTCGGAAAGCATAACCCTGGTAAATGCATGGAACATCCGGCACATTCATGCATCTGCTGGGCATTCCAGCCGATCACGAGTGGTCCTCCGTTAAACGTGGTGTATAATGCGCGATCTGTACCATCGTAGTCGCCTGAGGGACGAGTAACAAAGCGGTACCAGTCATCTGGACTGCCATTTGTCATTCGGTAGATCCAGTTGCGAAAAGGTTCGTTGGTGTGAAAGTTGGTCAAGAAGTGCACTGGTTTGAAATCTTTCCAACAATGGAGCCAACACAAGATAGCGGCGCGCATATCCACATTCTTCATGGTCGACCACTGGAGAGAAATAGTGTATCGTTCATAAAGAGCAGAGGTGTAGCACTTACCCGTCTTCCGATGCTTTCGAACCCATGTTACTTTATATATTGTTATATGATTATATAAGAATGCCTTCGCAATTCCTCGTTGGATAGGAAGAGAAAGAGAAAGAGGAAGAGGATGTGGAGGATAAAGAAAGAAAAGAGGAGGAGGAAGGAGGGGGTTTATATCCACTAGTGAAATCCAAGTTGCAGAATTCACTTGCTAGACATTCACTTGCTCGAAATTCATTTGCTAATCTTAGGTAGTTTTGTTGATCGACAAGCTAGTTTGTAGAATTCACTTGCTCGGCATTCATTTGCTGACCTTAGTTGTGCCAATTTCACTTGACGACAAGTGATCTCTCGTGCAGGAAGAACTTTTCTAGAAAACTATGTAAGAGGAAGGAATGACAGGCTACTTATAGCCAGTGATGCCACTGCTAAGGCCACTAATCCTCGGTCACTTAAGTAATATTTCCAGGGGAATTGTAGGAAATGAATGAGCAAGCTAGACAGGATTTGACGCAGTTTGCCCATTCATTTCTTGCATGGTCTGGTGAAGGGTAGTCTAGTTCACACGTAGTACGTACTCAGTGATAATCAGTGTGAGTCAATTTGCTTTGGCAATGCTGGCCACCGATTCACGGTTGACTAATTCCAGCAACTTCCCTTCTCTTGAAAAGACTTCTCAACTTTGTTAGCCTATAGAATAATTAGTCCCCTTCTCCCATATGAATACCTGGCCATCTCTCTCATCTGCCTGGTTCAAAAGAAGGTCAAATCTGAAGTTGCATTCATGAGTCGAACTTTGTTGAACCCCTTTCTCTCTAAGCCGATCTTCCTAAGCCAGCTTGTAAAGTTTCCAATAGATCACACCCACCTTCGCCCATTTTACTACTAGTCTCCGTGAATAACCCACTTGATTCACGGCTGTCAAATTCGAAATGAGTGACACAACTGAGGTCAGCAAGTGAATTCTAAGCAAGTGAATTCTGCAAGTTAGGTTTCACTAGTGGGTATCTAAACCCCCTCCTTCTCCCTCTTTTTTTTTCTTTCTTTCTTTATCCTCCACCACCCTCCTCCTTCTTCTACTTCCGCTTGAGAACGAGTTGCTAAGGCATCCGTATATATTTATAGGTATGCCTATAAATATCTATTAAAACCGCTTTTCATGACATCCTGGGCACAGCAGAGAGAGGTAAGCTACACCTCTGCTCTTCATGAACGATAGACTTATTCTCTTTAGGTGCTGGGAAGACCTTGGCATACGGACCCTCTTGTTGAGTTCATTCGAACAGATCGGGAGGTCCAAGTCATGCCGCTTCGTCGTCAATAAGCGAAGCCATTTGCTCTGATCATAGCGCCAACACGGGACTTGGCAATCGAGATCCATGCAGTTTTGCTAGATCTGTGCTGGTATGACAAGGTTCGCTATTGTTCGGTTTACGGCGGAGCTCCCATAAAAAGCCAGATGGACAAGCTTCGGGAAGGATGTGACATCCTGGTTGCTAAACCTGATCGACTCTTGTCCATCTTGAGGCGTGATGCGCTATGTGAAGGCAAGCCGAACGTCATTCCTGTGATATCTCTCGAAGAGTTGACCTTTGTTGTCTACGATGAAGCGGATGAGTTGCTGTAGGGACCCAGCAAGGACGAGTCCGAGCGCAAGACTTTCAAGCTCGAGGTCGACGAGATTGAGATGCGCCTATCCGTGAAGGAGGTTCTCTACCATTGGTTCTTCTCCTCGCAGTACTCCACGGAACAGGAGCTTCGAGCGGAGAGTTTGCTTCGCGCTGATCACAAGGAGTATGAGGAGCTCGATTTCGACAACGCAGATGACTGCCACCCGGCGGTACACACTTGTCAACCAGACATTCATCCATTACGGCAGAGACGTCAGATCGAAGCTAAATCCCAACGGTTCTAGTCGCAACAATGAAGCTTTGTGGGCGCGGTTTCAACATTCTTGGGATTAAATGCCTGATCTTTTGGGACCTTCCGGCAACGTTGACTGAGTACAAGTTCTACCTCGGTCGTGTCGGACGAGCAGGCAACAAGGCCGAGTCAGTAGCTTTCTACGAGAACTTCAGCGGCATCATGGACAAGCAAATGCTGTCATTCTTACACACGAGCCGGTAGACCATCCCTGAGGGCATGACCGAGGCATTTTCGCCAGACTCGAGCGATGGACAATGAGCGAATAATCCCGAGATACCTGCTAGAGATTTCGAATTTCGAGTATGCCACTGCTGAGTAGGATTCAGGCTCTCTTGGTCGCGGTGCCGTGCGCGATGGTGCGGCTGCCGGGAACACTGCTGATGGAAGTGATGAGGATGAAGAGGACGCTGAAGGGACACAGGGTGATTGAGAATGAGAGAGAGAGAGAGGGAGAGAGCTCTGGTATGATGTTGATTGGGATGTCGAGCCGGCCATGGGGATCGATTGACTGATTTAGTCACACTATCCTGAAGTCTTGCCTGACCGGCCGACTATGCGAGTCTTGTAACCAATTATAATTCATTTCCAACCAAATTTCCTGAAAACATTGACGGGGCTACCTACCTATGTTGTAAAGTGTGGTATGATCTGATAGGAGAAGCCCGATTGCTTTAGGAGGGCTACAGCAAATATTTTGGACAATCTCAGGGACATAAGCCACAAGGGGTAGCTTTCGTCACCAATCTTTCCTCAACAGCTTCCTTTGAACGGTACTGTCGCCCCATTGAACAACCTTACACTGTAGGATTATTCGACAGATCAAGCACGATTGTTTGGGTTTATTACCCCAAAGACGTCCGCCAAGGAAAAGAAGAACGAGGTTCGTAGAAAAAGAGGTCTCAATTGTTTGGGACTTCGAACGTGGGTTCAAGGCTATGGCTGGGTAGGCGGCCGTTACTTGGGAGAGTGGCTTGGGTTGGGGGTCCTCGGTCGACGCGGATGTTCGGGTTCCTGCCGTCGAATCGAGGTTGAAATCGTGGTCTCAGCCCTTGATAAGGACTTCGAGTTGGTGGTATCAGCCTGTCCTTTTTCGAAGTCATGGGTGTAGCTACCTTCGGCAGCAGTGCTTCGTCATAGCAACCAATCCCGTCGTTACCCGACTACCTCGGGCCTTCTCCCATGGTACTTCAGCTACCAGAGTAAGCTATCCCACGGATTGGCGCCGTGGGCACAAAATGTCTTGGCATCCCCCACCAAAAATCTATGTACATGGTATTGCTTCCAAATGCTCCTTCCAACACGCAATATGATTACATATATGAATATCACATAGTTTACAGCCATGAATACTTCTAGGGGCTCGCTGTCGCCGTTTCCTTTTGTCCAAATCCCGTGGTCTGACTGAATTATTTGATAATTCCAATAATGGCTTCCTAATTTTGGCTGGATTTGGTACTTTTCTCCCCACATATGAGCATGGTACGCAGTATTTAGGCTTGTCCCCCATACGTTCTAGCCTACCATGGTCACGAGCGGGTGCCGGATGTACTCGTGTTGACAGAGACTCTTTGACTGAGCTGGGAAGACCTGTTAATCGCTCAGAATTTTCGAATNCGTGTCTCAGGCTTTTCAGGCCCTGGATACAAGAAAGCATACTCATTTGTATGCTGCACGAGTACTTTTAGAGTCTCTTCGCTAAAAAACAAGCTGAAAATAGCATAGGGATTATTGGGAGCAACGGTAGCTGGCAATTGACCCTGGCCATCAGAATATGGCTTGGTGATTTTCGTAGGGATGAACTTAGGCAATGGCCATGGCTTTGGGGGAGGTTCTTTTGGGACCTTTGTGGGCTTTGGATCCTGTCTCACATGGTCTAAATCATTTGACACCTTATTGCGAGGCATGGTAGTGTTATTAAATAGTGTTATTTGGCTATTTGGAAGACGCGTTGTTTTGATGGTTTTTGGTAGTGGGGCTGTAAGGCTGAACCCCTGAATTTTGTGCCCTGCCAATCCGTGGGATAACCCCACCAAAACGAATGACACCGCAAGAGGCACCTCAGCTTCACCAACCTTCACTGCCGACGAAGTAATTTCCTTCGACACTTCAACACACTTTCAAGTTTCACTCGTCTAAGGAAATGGGTGTGTTTACTTGCAAGGATCGTTCTATACGTCCGAGCCTCGATTGAGAGAGAGAGAGAGAGAGAGAGAGAGGGAGAGGGGGGGAGGACATTTGATGTGCTCCAAGATGAGTCTTTGGGGACTCAGACGTACTCTGGTAGCAGGATTTGGACTGTTACTTTGTGGAGCGGTTTCAACTGTGAGTGGGTTTGCGGAAGACTTTAGCACATTGGGGTTCTTGTTCGCTTGTCCAATGACTAAACAGATGCTACAGTCCGTGAGATAGCATAGCCTGGTTGATCCACTCAAATACAACCTTTTGGTTGTAGCAATCAACCAGATACTCAGAAGCAGTAGAAGCAGGGAGAGATTGGTGCTGTGCATGGTAAATTAGCTAGAGCATATAGCAGATTAGCAGTGAATCAATAATGATTAGGAGTCAAGACTCAAGACCCACTTTCCCCCACATGTCATGATCCCAGTATTTAAAAAACTACGCTAAATATGAAACTGGCCGCCTGTCCGCCCCGGCGGGATATTGCCCGGGAAGCTTTATCCTCACATTAGCGCCGTTGAGTTGATAATGTCTCCCAAAATTGGAGGTGCGCTTGCACAGACTGAGCTTGGACACTCATCACCCCGGTCTTTAATCAATCCTCAACAGCGTTCCCATTCGCCGACCATGCTCTTACTTTTTCCTGGCTCTCCCGGCTCTTCCTTTCTGGCCGGAAGCCGCTGGCGTCTTCCATTTCGCTGGCAACTTGGCAAGGTTATACAGTATGGATTGACAGGGGGGGTGGGGGAAGGAGACGGTCCCTCCAGCCCATGCCATTGCCAGCATCCCTCTCGTGCCCAGTTGACAATGACTATCGCCAGTTCTGACCGTCTCTCCCATGAGTGAGTTGATGTATTAGTCATAGGTGGTCAAAGTCGCGAGTGGTTTGTTGCCTCTATCGGTATGTACGTTCTTTCCTCCGGCTCTGTGTCACTTCAAAATCGCCGCGCCAATGGCTACACAGCGACATGCGGGGAGTGTGCTGGACAAACCGTTCGGGCTTCAGGGCAATCACATACATAAATCACATACATATTGGGCTGGAAGAGCTGACAGTACCAATAGAATTGTTCTGCAATTGCAAAGCACCAGCGCTACGCGCACCTTACATTCGTTCAATCAGTATCCGTAGCAGTCATGATAGGGGGAAATTTGCGGGAACATCAGTCGTCGTTCAAGCAAAGTACTTATCACAGAAAGCAGCTCATTCCCACTCCTCACCCGCGTACCTCGAGGATCCGAAGATCTTGATCTATATCGAGAGAAGTCCAACTGGGCGCCCAGAGCTATCGCGTTGTGCCTGAGATATGGCGCTCGACAGTGGCTACCACTTTGCTGCCCAACCCTTACCTACGCCCACGGACACACCGTATGATAGCCCTGCTATGGGTATATCAAAGAATGCCTCCCACCAGAGATCGTCGTCGCCATTCTCCAACTACTCCCCTGTCCCTTTCCCGCCTAGCGAGGATTCATATTTCCCAAAGCAGCAAGGCACCACCGATGACGGGAAAAGCGACAAGACTTCCGCTCACGAGTCTCGAAGATTTACCCCGAATAATCTCGGCATTTCACTGGTCGCCCAGATACACTCCCTGAAAAAAGAGCTTGGTGGCAAGAACAGTACGATGGAGAGTTTGGAAGAAAACCTGCACAAGAGTAGAGCAGAAAATGAGGAATTGGCCAAGGACTTGAAGAACCAAAAACTTGAGGTCGCATCTGTTAAAAATCAAATGCAGTCACTCGAGAATGATATGCTTCAAGCACTGGAGGGTATCGCAAAAGAGAGGGATACTGCGATCGAAAGTGTTGCAGATGCTCGGAAACGCTTGGAGGACTCAAAGAAGAAGGTCCGTGCACAAGAAGAAGATGCCAACAAAGCACACGCACTTTGGGACAAGGATAGAGAAAACTGGGACGACAAGAGGCGGATGATGGAAGGCAGAGTCCACATGATGGAAGAGCGCCTTAAGACTATGGTAGCGGAGATGTTGATTGTCCAGAATGCTGGACAGGATGGTCCTGGACAAGGTAAAGACGTGGATGAAGGCATACAGGATGCCTGTTACGATCAAGGCCATGACACTACTAGTGTTCGTGCCATGTCCCGTTCGAGCGCTAGGAGTCTTGATGAGCCTTACCATAGTCAATCGACTACAAACTTCAGATTCTCGAGAATGAGTGGTTTGCACGATCTAGGAGGTTCACAAATGAGTGGTCTGAGCTTGGCTGAGGAACTAGAATTCGACAAGAATGAGGACGCTGCCGAAGAGGAAAATGATGATCAAAGTGGGTTGCCTGAGGAGACAAACATGTTAAAGAGGCGATATTCAGAAGACAAGAAGGCTAGGAAAGTGATGGGCTTTCATGCGAATAGTATTGGAGAACCACTAAGAGACGAAAACTCAGGGCAGCACTCCATAGGTATCATCAATGACTACATCGACTTTCCTGGCAAGCCGCTTGAGACTCATTATACGGATGCTGGGACGCAATTTTCTCCTCCGCCGTCTCCCGCCCTACAAACACAAGAGCCAGGTGTCTCGGGAAAACCTATTGAGCAAATAGAGCGCACGGCCAATCAAAGCCGAAAGCGCATAGCCATTCCCCAAATATTTGTCGACCAAACGCCGGCTCTGAAGGCTCCGGAGCCCAAGGCTACAGAACCGAAGACTTTGTCGATGATTTCGACCGGTAGCCAGACTATTGGGCTGCCTGAAGGCTCTTCATCAACAGCAAAAGCAGTTAACGAAATTCCTGTCCCTGGCCCTGGGATTCCAAACGAGAAGAAGTCGGCATCTACGCAAACATTTGAGGACCCCACACCAATATTGAAACCTGCAAGTTCCCGTCTGTCACCTTCGCCATCGGATGTACCAGTGATAGCGATCCACCCACCAGCTTCAAGACCTTCATCGTCCCGTAACAGTGTTATGCTTCCGCCTCGTACCAAGAATGCAGCTTGCCAAGTGGTCATTGAGCTACCAAGGAATACGAAGTCAACGTCGATGCAAACCGATGAGACGGTGACGGACAAGCGACCTGCCAGAATACATTTAGGGTTTTCGTCTTCTGATGTCTCAACTCAGCCGCCTCCCCAATTGGTTCAAAGAAGGGAACAGGCAGGAAACTTATCAGGCCCAGAGTCATCGAAACGCAACCCCCGGAGTCCACCTTCGATAAGAGCAGAAGAAATACAGCAAATTTCAACGAATGCTAGGATTAAGAATCCGTATACCGGAAGTAATGATAATGGACCTTTGAATAATAAGCAGCGCCACGGCCCCAGACGGCCGATCAGATCTGAAAGCATATTCGCTGGGTTTGATGTCTCAAGCGACGATGACCCCGTACACTCGCAAGATCACTTCAGCGATGATGAATTCCTGAATGCAGCTCCTGTACGGAAGACACTATCAAAAGTGCAGAATGCGTGGAAATTGGTACCGCATCTCAAGGACTCGGTCTTGGAGAGGCTCGAGTCTGCTTCTGAGGAGGCTGAAGACGAAAAGCATGTGAACGTACCCAAAGCCACGATTGCGAAAGCGAAGGCGTCATCACAAACAACATCAAAGACCTTTCAGACGAAACCGGCAGAGAGCTTTCGAAAGGCGGCAAACAAAGGTAAGCAGCCGGATATGCGACGGAAGGCTCTTATCTCAAATGGCATTGTAGAACACGCACAACGGAGCAAGAGTCCCAGCAAATCGAATTTCTTAGGAAAGGAGCCAACAAGTGCGCCACCTTTCCCAGTTCCTACAAGATCGAGTTCTCGGATAATCCCTATCAGTGCCAGTGATGGTGCCGCCAGTCCTAGTCCGCACTCTGCGACCTTCTTCAGTGCTCGCCATGGTCAAAATTACGGCAGGCCTCCCATCAAACGGAAGATACTTCGCAAAGTTCAGTCCGCCGCCGCTGTAACACAGCCACCAATAACGCTGCGACTTCAACCAAAGCAGTCCTTATCAGCATCTTCCACGGTACCTCCAAGTCCAAAGTCACCTGCTCCGCGGCGTAATCAGTTCATATTACCGTATGATAGCGTCGCGGAGCAACCAAACCATCCCGCACCTCCTCAGATCCGTGCAGGAGAACTCGCGGTCGAGACGTCCAGTGAGCAAACCAGTGTCGTTGATGCAATTGCTCAGACAATGGTGGGAGAGTGGATGTGGAAGTATGTACGGAAGAGAAGCTCCTTTGGTATCACAGAGAACCCCCAAGCGGAATTCGAAATGGGCCGGAATGGCGATAATGGAAATGGCAGTGGCGTCAGACACAAGCGATGGGTATGGTTGGCGCCTTTTGAACGATCCGTGATATGGAGCAGTAAGCAACCTACGTCTGGGCCTGCGTTGTTGGGCAAAGGTGGTCGAAAGCGTATGTTTTCATTTAAGGTACTCATGAAGATGCGCTAATCTCGATTCCCAGTTGCGATTCAGTCAGTCCTCGACGTCAAGGACGATACACCGGCCCCTAAAAATGCAGGCTCTCAGACCATATTTGACCGCTCTATATTGATCTTGACTCCACAGAGAGCTCTGAAGTTCACGGCAACCTCACGGGAGCGACACTTCATCTGGCTGACTGCTCTCTCCTTTCTAAGTAATTCTACACGAGGGATGGACGATCTTGCCAGTCCCCCGCCTCTACTCAAGCAAGGAGCTTACCACATGCCTCCGCAAGAGCCCATAGCTAGATTCAGTCAGACACCGTTTCAAGATCTAATCAGTGTCGACAAAGTGAAACCGCGTCCGTCGATAGGCTCTCACTCTTACTCTTCACCAGTAGGTCTGATCGAGCAGGAGATTATAGAAGGAGCGAAATTGCCCTGGGAAGATGAGGGCGCTGAGTCAGATGGTGCAGCCGAGCCTCCGCAAGTGCATCGAGTCGCTGCGCACGCTCGGAAGCGCAGCAGCACTGGGCCCCGTCCAGTGCCATTGAGCGCCTTTTACAGTCACCCAAATCACCCGATGGCAGTAGCGTCAAGTTCCAGCTTACAGGGCCCTACTCCACGAGAAAGGTACGACAGATATACGCCTCACCCTCAGGCGGGATCGCGTCGCAATACTTCGCACAGTACTCTAAGTCGTCGTATCACTGAGAGAAGCATTGCCTCTGTGGTGCCGGACAGTTTCTCTGATCCTGCGGGAACGGTACGAATGGAAGCATTCGTCGACAAGAAGGAGAAGGAGTACATGTTTACTCCCAGAGGCAAAGACTATCGGACAAGGCCGGGGCGGAAGAAAGACATGCGCTTCTGGGGTTTCGATGGGTCGGCCGCTGACAGTGCGTCGGAAAGTACAAGGGTAAATGGAGAGGATCCTTTTACCGGATTCTAAAAGCCGAAATCGGGTTGATTCCCAGGCACAGTATGCATGCAATGGAGGATAGATGCATGTATGTGCATATGTATGAGGGTTGGCGCATGGACATAGGATAAAGGGAGCAAGACATCTGGCGCAAGCCTAATTAGAATCTACAGGTCATATTATTATTCTAATGTATTTGCCAATTGCCATACCTACTATATGTTCTGATTGATATCACACGGGACAAGAGTCAAGAGTGTGCACGGTTTTCTTTGATGTAACCTGGCAGCCTGGCACAGTTCAGATTCCTCTCGCTTTCAACGGAGTATTTATTTTGTAATCGTTTGCCCGCCACAATCAGCTTACATAATAAGTGAATCCAAGCTGTTCGGCCCCTTGTAGAGTACCTTGGCCCCCAAGGATTGATCACTGGGGGGTCAGCACCACGCGTCAAGACTATTTATTGTATGATCCAAACAAATCACGATTCCACCCTCCTCAACAAAATCCTATCTTGGAATTATACATTATTTCCGCATATGAAGGATGTGCATCCTGCAGGTACCACCTTAGTCTCATCAAACGGCTCATGGTGGATATCCGGTTACATTCTGGTTTGTGGTTACATCCGTTTGCATCCATCACCATTACCTACTACTACATACTAACTTTATCCCTCGGTCAATCAATCCATCCACCATTTTCGCTAAACTTGACTTTTTAAAACCAAAAGGATTTATCGAAACATGCTTGCTTACTCTTCTGACCACCACCACTTCACCACTCGGAGTCCATGGCTAGCTATCTATCGTCTTTCTTCAGGCATCCTTTCGGCTTGTATTCGGGATTTATGTGGGTCTGGCGATGGCAATGCAGCTGAATCTCTCCATCGGCCAGATTGCATGTGCTGCCCATCTGCCATCTGCCATCTCTTTTAACTGCTTTGTCTCTCACTTTTCCTCCCTCTTTGTCCTGTCACTTCCTACAAATTGCAACAAGTTTCTAGCACCTGCGTCTGTCTGCCCATTCATTCCCTGTGTTATTTCTTGAGACGCTGGTACTCTCACGCTCTTTTCATCTTACGCCCTTCTTTCTCTTTCGGCCAAATACTTTCATCGCCAGTTCCAACACGCTCGTTCCGCTGAACTCATATACCCATCGCAATGGCGTCCCTCACCATCTTCACCACGCTCGCTAGCATCCTGGCTCTCTCCAGCTCCGTCAGCGCCCAGACTGGCACCGGCACCGGGTTCCCCATTCCCTCCGCCACCCTCGGTGTCCCGTACCCACTCTCCAACGGCACCCTCCCTTACGGCCCAACAGGTACAGGCACTGGCTTCCCCTCAGCCTCCGTCCTACCTCCAGTCATCCCCGGGACCAGTCCAGTCAGTCTTCCAGGAAGCCCGATCCAGTCAGGAGCCAGCTGCCCCGTCCCCACCACGGTGACTACAACAGTGCAAGCCACCGTCACCGTGACCGTGCCAGCTTCCAGCGCCGCCGCGCCGACGCTTCCGGCGTCCGTGCCCTATCCCGTCCCGGGCAGCAGCGGCTCCCCGATCGGTACGGGCACCGGGACCGGCTCGGGATACGCGGTGGCGACGGGATATGCGAAGAGGATGGAGATGAGGGGCTTTAAGAAGCAGGAGAGGAAGGAGAGGAAGCGGGGAGCTAGGTTCTGGTAGATGCTTGGAGGGAGGGTAGTCGGACGCTTGATGGATCTCTGGTTTAATCTGGCGCCGGGACGTGTGTGTGCGACGTTTACTTTCTAGGGACTTGTGTCTTCGCTGGTTTGAGCACATGATGTATTCTTGGGTGGGCTTTGCTTTGGGGGGGGGGTTTTGGTGTTGGAACATAGATTTCATTTGTTTGGGATTTTCTGAGGGGAGATGATAGCTTCTGAATTACATTCGTTTGGTACATGATGGTTTGATGTTGACTTTTGGGTGATTGTATTGATAATGAAACGAACCCGAATTATGAAGGGAGCACCAGAGTAAAGAGTGTTGAACATGATCCGGTTTCCCCTTACCGATCCTCCATTGACCGCAAATATCCTGCCAGACGACCATTCCCTCATCGTTTCGCTCCCAATCACTATATTAAACGACCTAGCACCGTCCCATGCAGTTGCATTGTCTCCAAGGTAAAAAGCCAACGCTTTTCGCTCATTTCACCCAAGACTCCCCGCTTCACGCATGTCTTGCTCCCATGTCTTGCCTCTGAAACGAAAAGGTCTCACGTTACCTTACCCTTGCCTGTGCATGTCTTCAATCAACCCATGTCCCATGATTTCATACATAGCAGTGGATCGCGTCCCCCCGTCTGTCTCAATTCTGCAGTGTAGCAAAAATGTTCCACTCTGTGACAGAAAGCTCGCGCCGACCTTCAATCATTCCCTTGCTGTACACTTGCTAGCACTTCCCCAATAATAATGTCAAGATCGCTCACCTTCAAGCCTGCAGTTGCCTCTCTCACCCCCCCTTGCAATTTCGGCCGAATCCGGGCGACCGATAAAGTCAAACGTACCGCTAATGCAGGTACGCGCACGCGACGTTTGTTTCTGGGCAATAATCTCGTTTTTTGGGGGGGTGAAGGTCATGCCCCAAAATCTGGGATTTCTTCAGAAACACTGATACCAATAACAAATGAGTGTTTGTTGAAGCGGAAGACCAGTGAGAAGTAGATTTTGAGAGTGGTGATTGCGTGCATTGATTCCCTATTTGATGCTTTTGAAGCGTAGGTAGACATCAAGACGCTCCATCTCACCACCCATCCACTGCCATGTTCTGTCTCCACCGAGATCCTCCACAGCAACCCCAACATATCTCACGCCATCGTGAGTTGAAGTATTAAAGATTACTATAATCAATGTGTAAAAATATCGCGACCAGATGCGCCATAAAATGTGGGTATCATCGCCGGCGCACGGCCCCATCTATTCTATTTTAAAACCGCGCGGGCATGCGAGCAAAGGCCGTCAGTACGTATGCCACGAAAGCTAGAGAACTCGTTTCCGGACTCCACCCCCTTCTTACAGGAGAAAAGCAGCAGCGAGACCGAACAGAGCGGCGAGGCTGAGGCAGGAAGCGGCCACCCTGTCGGCTGCGCCCTTGAAGGTCGCCTTGGTTCCCGGGTGGGCTACCGGGTTGGAGACCGAGGCGGAGGGAGCGGATGCGGAGGCTGTGCTGCCGACTGAAACGGTGCCGGCCGAAGCGCTTCCGACGGGGACCAAGGTGGTGCTGTTGGAGACCGGGTACGGCGCGAGAGGTACGGCGGTGCTGAGGGGGACCAGGGGGGAAGCCGGGGCGGTGCCGGCGGTGCTGAGGATGACGGCCGGGGCGACGGGTGTGGAAGTAGCCGCCTCAACTGGGCTTGGGGTGGACGAGGACGCCAGGACGACCGGGACCGACGGAATGACTGGGGTCTTCACGATCGTGGCCACCGGGCCCGAGGAGACGCCGGCACTGGTTGCAACGGCGGAGTGCGTCAGGGTGCAAGGGCAGTCCGTGATGGTCAGGGTCGTGGCCTGCACGGGGAAAATGTGTTAGCCAACGCGCCACAGGTCGATTCTTTTACTATGATACTGCGAAGAACTGTCCAGCTTACCTCGGTGATGGTATGGATCTTGCCATTGATGGAGATTGACGTGGCTGACGAGCAGAAGGTGGTGAGCGTGCTGACTACTTCCGTGGTCCAGGTAGTGGTGGCATAAGAATCCCCGGCAGAGACGCAGGCCGCGAGGGCGACGGGAGCAACGATGGTTGAGTAACGCATTTCTTGAGATTTGATGCTGAGGGGATTTGGACTTCGGGTGCTGCTGGTGGTTAGGTACTTTCGATATGATTAGAGGTAATCGTTTATAATAAAAGAGCGTGCGATATGATTAGTATTAGCGGTTGGTAAAAGAGTGTAATCGGTGATGACCGGGTTGTTTGTTTGTGATTAAGTTTTGATTATAAGAGGATAGATGAAGAGAGGAAAAGAAGTGCAGAAATGGAGGGCAGCGAGTTCTTATGCGTCTGTCCGGCACCGACATGACTTCTCCTTTGTTAGCTTCATGCTCTCCCTAAGGTAGCTTAAGTACTGTATGCATTGCTCGGAGTCGGAGCCGTTGTCGCTAAGGTTAGGTGCCAATTTCCGGCGCTGCCTTGAAAGGGCGATATGTCGAATGTCGGTCCCCATCTGATTACTACTTGGAAGTGGAGTTGATGCTTTTGATCAATGATGGACCAATGGCGCCGTGGAAGGGGCAATATTAATAGTATTGGTCTCCGTACCTTGCATTAGCCTCATAATTCTACTCTACAGGAGGTACCTCACTCAGTTTCTGGAACAATCAGCTTCAACAAGGAAGAAAAGGCGATAGGAGTGGAGATTAGATGATCCACTTCTGCCTGCACCCCCATCTACTCGCATAAGACCGTAAGCTGCTTTTAGGTGTTCTGCATACCTCTCTGTACGGCTCCAATCCTTCATTCGGCTTGCTAGCGCCGCGCTAGTACACGACTCTCTAAGGTAAATGCTCCTAGATTCCAGAAACACTTGAACTTTTACGAGTAGATTTGCACAACATTTTATCTCTACTATTGTTCAGTTTGAACTTTCACTTGGATTCAGTCCACCCGAGCGCATAGATCGAGAAATCCGTCATAACTCATGCTTCTGAGCCTGCCGTTGCAAGGGTACCGAAAGGCACAAGGACATTCAACGCCGAGAAACGACATACTGTTATCTGGGCACCTTCAATGGCCTAGTGGCCGTTGACCTCACCGTGCACGAACTTCCCCTTGGGCTTCCCCATCTCGAGCGCTTGGTTGGAGTCTATTTGCGCTAGCCATGCTGGGGGTGCGATACCTGTCTGCTCGTGGATGGTTGATAAAAGCGGAGGCAAGTTCTGCATAATGCTTCGGATTGGTCCCGCACCATCACTTGAAGAGCCAGCGTTGTCCCCGGTGTTCCAGACAGTAATCTTCGGTTGAAGCCCGTTAATTGCCGCTGCATTGGCTTTGGCCAGCTTTTCGTAGGTGTTATTTTCCAGCATCATATACTGGAGTAAACCTTGGGGTCCGCCGAGAACAGTTGACAGCGAACTGTACGCTTTGGCCACTGAATAATGATCTCTGAGTCAGTCTTGCTTACTTGAGGGGATATGGCGAGCTCTTGAACATGTCTAAAGAGTGAGAGCTCCCAAGACATGTCTCAAGGCTCAGCCTTTGCTTCAAAAAAAGAATATAGACTCCGAAAATACGTACTCTCAGTCAACGCTTCCGCCTCCTTCTTCTTGGCGAAATAGACCGCTTCGGCCTTCAATGTCACCGCTTGCGCCGCTTGTCTCTCAGCATACAATTTGGCTTCTGCTTCTTTGGCCACTCGGTAATCTAGAAAATAGGGTCAGCATCCTAATCGCAAGCGGGAAGCCTACTCACAATTAGCCTCTGCCTCTTGGCGCTGCTTATACAGGAGTCCTTCGGCCGATTTGGTCTCCGTAAAAAGTCGTCCTTCTGCTGATTGCTTTTCTTTGTATAGTAAGCCATTGGCGTTCTTTGTCTCCGAGTAAAGCTTCGCCTCGGCTGCTTGCTCTGATGACTCTCTTCTAATTGTTGCCTGAACGACATCCGTTCTGAAAAGTATGTTCGAGTTAGCGTGTGTTTTACGATGCAGGTTTTCGCGATATAGGATAATGCCGCTACGACAATCGTGCTTCCTGCATCCGGAACATGTCTCCATGTCCAAGATTCAGGATTCGGAAGGGAGCATTGGCTCCCAGACAACGTACGCTCTCATTCTCTCCAGTTCCATCTCAGATCGTTTGGTTTCGACTTCTCGCTGCAGCTCAATATCCTTAACTTCGGCTCGACGAGTCGCCTGTATGTTCTCCAAATTGATACCCATGTTGAGCTTGGTCTGCGTAGTTGTCAATTGGGCGTCTGCGGTAGCCTTCTCGGATTTTCGCTTGGTTTCTAAGACTGCGGTCTCTGCGTTAATGCGGCTGATCTCCTGTTTAGTCTTGCCACGCTTCTCCGCTTCCTGCAAATATTTCCGGAGTCAGCATTCCTTCTTCAGGGCAAGAGTCCGAGCAATGAGATAGCTCGTGAGGCTATCAACATCTTTTTGCCTCCGGAAGATATGCCTTGCACCTCGAACAGTAGTCCGAATAGGGAAGACTTCGCTCAGAGATGTACGTACACCGATTTCGCCGATACTGCATGCGTTGGCGACCTGCAGCACGTTAGCCACACATCCCAGAGCCTCATAAGGGTACGCGATACGTACATCTATTTTGGCTTGATTTGAAGCACCCTCGTGTGCTTTGCGGCTGAGAAATTTAAAATACTCGGAACCAGGGGTGTCTTGCAATTCCTTGACATTGGCGTTATAAATCCTTAATCCGAATTGATTTAGTTCTGTCTGAACATTCTCGATGACCTTATTCTTGAAAAGCTGGCGCTCCTTGAAGATCTCCTCCATGGTCATTCCGGAGACGATCACACGAGTTTCGCCTTCAATGATACCTGCGTAAATCGGTCAATGTATCGTCTTTCATCGAAGTCGTTCTGGTGGCACCTTTAACAATATCTTGTACGTGGCTATGACCCGTAGGAGCCGCTTTCAAGCCTTCGGTCTTCCCTGTAAGAATTTTCGCGTATTTTCTCAACGAATCCGATGTGTCATCGGGCCCAATAGTAAACACGGCAGGTAGAGAAAACTGCAATTTCTCGCACGTCATGGCTGAGAGGACTATCTCGTAGTCCCAAGGTGAGATAGAAATGATGGAGTACTTCTGCCATGGGTACACGAAAGCCTTCTTGACGATGCTGATGTCGCTGATCCCTCCACCAGTTATCACCAAGTAGGAATTTGCGTCCGAAACGTGGTAACCGTAACCCATGATGACGGGCCTCTAAGATTATTTGATTGAAAGGAATGTGTCGGTGAAAATGACCGTCTTGGTGTGGTGTTAGAAGTATTTTCAATGTTGCAGCAAGAGAGTTATGAGACTAGGACAAGTAGAAGTACTGTGAGCGAGAAGAACGCCTTGTATTAAATAATGTTAAGCTAAATTCTCTTTGGGTGCTTGTGACAACCAAAGACAGTGGATCCTTCTGAACCGCGCAGCCTCTGAGCGGCCGGGCTTATCCTTGAGAGACTTTCTTACATTCAGCGGTAATCTTTGTTACGAAAGAAAGGGGCGATTGATGTTTGAAGGACGAGAGGGCTGTGTCAGCCCCAACCAAGCACACATTTTAGCCCGGCTTCCTTGCCAATGAGACGACATCTTTCATATGCATGACATACTTCTCCACACATGTTATTCGTGCAATGTTTTGTGTTGTCGCCATCGAGCGTCTTGGGCCGGGTTCAAGCTCGGAACTGAACAAGATAGAGATTCCAATCCAGAAATTTCGCGAAGTGCTACCAAGTCTTCGTACGCTTAGAGGCTGTCGCACCTATCTTTAGTCGTGGCCTATCCAGTCTCATGACAAGGCTGGAAAATGCCTCAAATGTAAATGTGGCACGAGACCGCTGGTTAGCAAACTTGAGATTGCCTTGCCAGGCTTAGTGGTTCGGGAGTAGGCAGACTTTGATTTTCTTAGTCTCCCCTTTTCTAAAGGACGTATTGAAGGCTCTCTCAATATCTTCTACAGCCTCAACGCCGACATGGAACCAAGAACCACAATGGAGTGGCAGGCGGTGGTCCGTGAGAATATTAGAATGGTGGGATGAGCTAGAGTAGGGTTAGGGTTGGATATAAAATACCTTACCTACCTTAAGGTACCTTACCTTAGGTACCTTGCAGACGGCTTGACGAGAGGGCAACAATCTTAGCTTTCTGCATGCACAACATACCTACCTCTACTTGCGTCATGCGCCATGTGTTCCACAGCTTGCGTATCCAAGAGGCTGGGTGGCCGCAGATTTGATAGGAAGCGGCTTGATGCCGATGCCGCAGTGGTCTAGTCAGCCGCGATAAAGGCATTCGAGGCATTTTCCAGCCTTGTGGAGACGGAGGAGGCTTGGATATTAGTTCTGATTCTCCTTGCCATAAGGCTTTTTTTCTTCGATCCACCATCTTGCTCATATTCTGCCTTCACCTGACCTGCATTGCCACTTTAGTAGTAGCCAGAAGGCTTCCGATTCGTTACTGCCCCACGTCCGCCATAATATTTGTGTCACTTGGCAATTTGGCATGTCCCTCTGTAACCAGGATGTTCTTTGAGCTTTTGTCCTTGTTCTCTCACACAACAACATGAGCTCCAAGTCTAATTCCTTCTCCGACGGCCTTCCCTCATACTCTGAGAGCGTGCGCTCTGCTCCAATAAACCCTCCCCCGAGCTACCTTCCTCAAAACATCGCGGCTGCCCGTACCGCTCTGATATCATCGCTCCTGACCACGTACATCACTCCTCACCTGCATGGGAGCGCTCTCTCTGGCCTCGCCAGTACAACCCTCATCCTCGTTCCATCAAATGTCTCTTCCTTGCAGCTGGGTGGCAAGGTCGGATCGAAAAGCCCTTCGGGTTGGGAAGACGGTTCCCCAAAGGAGACTGTCGTCGGTTTTCCTAGCGGAGAAAATCTTACGATGATACGGCTGCATGACCAGGACCACATCATAGAATTTTGGCGCCAACTCACCGTTATTCAGGAATTGGGCCAACAGCTGCGGACTTATCTGAGGAAATCAGGGCATCAGGTCATCCAAGACAATGAAACTAACCTTCAGGCGCCCAACCCTCCCACCGCTGACTGGAGGACTCTAGAGATGGAGACTTTGGGCAATGGCGAAGTGAGAGTCCGAGTTGAGGTAAAGGAAGTGTGTTTGAGGACCGAAAATGAAATGGGCTTGTACGAGACCAGGACGGGGAAGGCTATCGTTGTTACAATGGACGTTGGGAGCTGAAGCGACGCTCGTCTCTACGTGCCCTGCCGCTTTAGAAATATGCATTGTATTTATCAGATACCCAAAGGCACACAATGGCAGCCACAAAACGCTAGTGAATAGAAACGCTCTTGATCGAGATCCAGATTGCCTTTGAGGATTGATAAAGCCACTTAGACGCGCAAAGGCATGAGAACCCGAGTTCGGAGCAGCAGACCACAGTAAAGTAAGCCAAGCGCCGCTGAGAACAAACCACTGCGCGAAAAACATTGGATTGACGAAAGTCTCCGAGTGCCTCTCGTACGACCCTGCAAATCGGACGTCGTAAGACATTGCCTTCCAGCCCCTCACAAGCAAGAAGTCAACGTGTAAGACGTAGCTATCCAGAGTATTCTTGAAGCATTGACGTTGGTCTCTGATAGGATAATCAGCTTGGATTTTGATGCTACAATGATCCGGCAGCAGCTTACCGAATTTTCCTTCGATCAAAGCCAATCGAAAGCCCTCCGAGCGTCACACGTAGCACTAAAATTCTATTAGCCGATTTTGTGGCAGCCTATGCACTTCATACTAGACTTAAATGCGCATCTGCTCCTCCATCAACGCCTCCTTTTAGCCGAAAGTGCCAGCCCTTTTCCTTTCAGAACAGCGACCGACCCGAAAGGCGGATAGCGTTCCCATCAGATGTCAATACTATCATGACGACGGTCTTACAGGACAGTAGGATGGCTGGGTTTCCGAGGAAGATGGCTTGCGTTTCGGCTAGAAAGGCCTTGAGCACTTCGAGAGGCGTAGCTTCGCGCACGGCAGCACCGAGTATGAGAGCCATCCGCAAATGGGCCAACGGCACAAGTCCCTCCAGCACAAAGCAGAAGTTTCGGAGGCAGCGAACATTCTCCGGTCCAATGGCTTCAACGAAGGCTTGGACTTGCTTCAGGGCGGTCACCATTGAGGTAAGCGACATAGCAAACCAGTTGAACGAATAGTAGATTGGGGTGACTTCCAAGTACAGCCGTCGGCAAGTGAAGGCGACAGCAAGGCGGGAGGGAACCAGCCGCCTGTCATCCTCGGCATGGATCTGTGTCCCGGACCGTAGCAAGCTAGGAGCGAGTTGCCCGCGAGTGTGCTGACTGCCACCCTGCTCGAGCTGGATGGCTTCAGCCGCTATGACCGTGTATCCCCATATGAGATTGCGAATTTCTGGGGGAAGCTTGAAGATTGGGAATGATGATGAAGGTTTCTTGACCTCTGCCATGACAACTCGTTGATTGCGGATAGATGAGTTGTAATAAGACTGCAACGAGTATAACATTGGTTGATTGACAAGCACTATTTCGAAAGAGACCATTCACCGGGCAAGGTGTCAATGACGGCGATAGTCGAAGCAATACAGACCCTCGAAAACATGACCAGAGCAGCACCAACAAAGGAGGTGCTCGGCTAACTAAAACACTTGCTGAGGCAACATCTGTGTGGGTGACAAATGATTTCGGGTTGATGTCCAAGGCAGCGTGAAATGAAAAGGGTAGAGCTCGTCCGTTATGTGTATTATGTAGATGAGCAGGAAATCGTTAGACGGTGAGAGGCAGCAAGAATGACCAAGTAAAACAGACAGCTAACGAAAAGAGAGACGGTGACATGGCTAGTGAGGAAATCTGTTTCACAAGTAGCTCAAACGGAACGGAATCGAATCTATGGATTCCCTGAATAGTCTGACTACATTGTAATCTTTTATTGGACCTTGCAGGAAGATACATGCTTCGCAGCAATCGCCGTACGCCTCGCTAAATCTCACGAATCGCAGCAACCATGATCTCCTATCCGAGAGCATAGTAGAAGGCCGTCTAGACAGGTAATTGTACCGAACCAGGTGACCCATTTTTAGTAGCCCCTTAACTGCTGTCTTACTGCCATAATCTGAGCTCTATCGGCTGGAGCCAACTGGTCGATCTGCTGCTGAGGCATGGCGAGGATCTGCTGCAATAGTTCCTCTTGATTAGCTGGCTGCTGCGGCGGCGGGGGTAGTGGCTGTGCTGGTGGGGGTTGGTATAATTGGTTGTGTACTGGTGGTGTGGGCACGTGCATTTGACCCGATATCGGCGGATACTGAGGAAAGGGTTGCTGCACTGGAGGCTGATAGGCCGGAGCTTGGCGAGCAGGAATCGGGTGTGCCGGGGGTTGTACTGGATGCGACGCTTGTTCGACCACTGAACCTAGGACTGAAGTGTCGACTAAGCCCATAAGCAACAGTGCTTGAAATATAGCGTAGGCCAACTGAGGTGCTTGTTTGAGGAGCTCGGTGGCCTTAGCTGGGTCGCCCATCACAAGTCCCTTCATCTGCGAGAGAATATCGAGCAACTGGGGTGCTGGGAGGGTCGACAGGGTTTTTGATATGGCATCAGGGCAGGTGATGTTTTGTTGAAGATCGATACCTGGAGGCAGAGGAGGTAGAGCGCCTGCTACCGGAGGTTGGTACTCATTAGGCGGTGGGTTCTGTGGAGGGTGTTGTGGGTTGTATCCTGATGGAGCCCCGTCGTCCTTTCCCCCAACATGTGAAAAGTCCACGCGCAGCTCACGTCCCATTATTTCGTGGTTGTTGAGATTGCGGACCGCGGATGCTGCAGCGTCCGTATCTGCGAACTCAGCGAAACCAAAACCTTTTGGCTTGCCAGTATCGTTGTCGTAGACAAGTCGAAAATTTAGAACTTGGCCAACCTGTCCAAATATGTGGATTATCTGTTCTTCCGTGAGGCCTGAAATATGTCAATCTCGTTCTGTGATTCGTGTTGAGAAGACTTCGAACCATAAGGGATATTTCCTGGCCCAAGCCAAGTCAGTATCTTTTCGCATTCGGTCCTGGAAGTACTCACCAATAAAAACTACTCTGCCAGCTTTGTCGGCCATCTTGCCAAAGAAAATTCTATCTTCGTCTGTTCATAGGGTGTCAATGCTCTTCGTTCGGTTTGGAAGTATCCTGTGAAGCCAGACAGATTCAAAAGATATTCGGATTGTGAATGTCTCGGGAAGATAGATTTCGACTGCTTTGTCGTAGGTTGGGCGAGGGTGGTTGGAAACAGCATCGGGCATTTTGCGGAGAAGAACGGAAGATTGATTTCCCGGGTAGAAAAATGAGCTAAACCTTCATGAACTACCTTACCTTACGCGCACCAGCGAGTTCTTTTATTACCTGCACCGCCTTGCACCCTTTTCTGTTCAATTCGCCGTAAAGCTTCAAGATGGCACAAGACCCGAAGGAGATGTGGCGGAAGCTGCAGCAGAACATACAACAAAGGGGCAGAGGAACCCTGCCAGGCGGTCCTAGGAATTTCTTTGGTGGAGCTGCCGGTCTGCTACTGCTGGGAACTGGTGTGGTGGTGATCAACAATGCGCTATTCAATGGCATGGAAGACTATGCTCTACATCACGATCGCTTTGACTAACTTTCTCCAGTGGACGGTGGTCATCGAGCTATCAAGTACACGAGAATAGGTGGTGTACAGAAAGAGATTTACAATGAAGGTACCGCTGTCATGGCATGACACGGTCGTTCTAAGACGCTTACACCACTTAGGAACACATCTCAAGATCCCCTGGTTCGAGACTCCCATAACCTACGATGTCCGCGCCAAACCTCGCAACGTCGCCTCCCTGACTGGAACCAAGGATCTGCAAATGGTCAACATAACCTGCCGTGTCCTCTCTCGCCCTGCAGTCAACGCTCTTCCTACAATATACCGCACTCTGGGTACCGACTACGACGAGCGAGTCTTACCCTCCATCGTCAATGAAGTCCTTAAGAGCGTAGTCGCCCAGTTCAACGCAAGTCAGCTTATTACCCAGCGTGAGAATGTTGCGAGGTTAGTTCGGGAGAACCTTTCGAGGAGAGCTCAGAGATTTAGCATCATCCTTGATGATGTCTCGTTGACTGTACGTTCATGTATTCGTTCCTCCGAACTTATAAGCTAAAAATGACTTTCACCCTTTAGCACCTAGCGTTCTCCCCTGAATTTACTGCAGCAGTCGAAGCCAAACAAGTTGCCCAGCAAGAAGCTCAACGAGCTGCCTTCGTCGTGGACAAAGCTCGCCAAGAAAAACAAGCTACAGTCGTACGCGCGCAAGGTGAAGCTCGCTCTGCGGAGCTCATTGGCGATGCAATTAAGAAGAGCAGAAGTTATGTGGACTTAAGAAGGATCGAGAACGCGAGGAACATTGCTACGATCTTACAAGAGGCGGGCGGAAAGAACAAGTTGTATTTAGATGCCAATGGGCTGGGGCTTAACGTCACGGAGGCTTACGAGGAGAAGAAGCCGCATTCATAGGACGGAGGCACATGGAGGGGACCCGTGAAGGGAAGCGTGGAAAACTCATCTCCAATCCTAACTTTGAGCGTGAGCAACGCTTAGCGCTCAGTATAGCACACGGCTTAGTATTGGTAGTGGTCTAACTGTATAAAAAGCTTGTTAAAGATGGTAATTGTTTAATATGTACTACTGTGATAAAGCTTTTTATGTGCGCCGGCCTTCGTCAATTGGTGTGCCCCATGCCTATTGCTTTCGGTGCTTTTATGCTTCCTCCCTATTTCAAGATGTCACATCCTTAAAAACCTTTTGGGCTAGCGCAACAGGTACTATACAGATGCAACGAGGTGAACGGGGAGCATGAAATCGACTCCCCTGAACTTACTGTCCCATCATAGCAGTCTGAACATCGAAAATCTCATTCCTCCATCCGCCACCCACAGTGGCGTCATCCACCCTTTCTGCAGCTTGCCTTGCTTCTTCTTCGTACAATTTCACCACACTTCCCGGGGCATATACGCCTTTGAAGACGCCCTTGCTTGGCGTCACGCCCATAGCTGTGTATACGTCTGGGTCTTCTGCCGGTGTCAATCTCGTGATGATGGCCTTTATGAATGTGCGAACATCTTGCGGATCCGAGATGCGTGTAGCACGAAGTCGTTCGCGAGCAAAGAGCAGTTCGCGGTTGGCGGCATGCATACCATCCGCGATGGCGGTAGCAAGTTGCTTTTCCAGAACCTTGCGAACAATAGGACGAAGAATTGGCTTGATGATCCACGCCAGCCAGGAAAATTTACTCTTTCGCAGGGAATAGGACAATTTATGCACGTGTACACGCACGGCTTTGAGAGTCAGAATCTTTTCAAGCTTTTCTTTACCGATCTCGACGTCGAGAGCAATATCAATGCCACGCTCATCAAGCTGGAAAGAAGCAATGCCTTCGTCTGCGAGACGGAATATGCCGCTATGCGCGCGCAGCCAGAAGCCGACCTCATCCGCTCGGACCGAGAGACCATTAACTGCGACCGTGACAAGAGAGGTTGTGGATGTGGTGGTGCGTAGTGTGTGGGCTTTGCGAATTTCGAGGTCGTTGTAGGTTTCGATGCGGAGTTTATAGGGGAGGAAAGACGTATTGTTGATAGTGCGGCCTGGTTCAATAATCAGGTTCTCAAGAAGAAGGTCGATCTCTGGAACGGAGATCTCGAGGCGTGGTATAGGGATGTATTGTACAGCTTGGATGAGTAGTGGAATGAAAACGTGCAAGGAGTCCTGGATCAGGTCTTGATTTGTAGCAGCATGGAGAGGAGAGAGGATGTTGAGAATTTTAGTGGTTGTCGTGATCAGGTTCGAAATATCAGTATCTTCGAGAACGGCATTGAAGGTGATTTGAAACTGTGAGAGAGCCTCGTCGATATCTTTGCGGAGGTTAGACTCAGTTCCCACCTCTTTCGCTTTCTCGCGAAGTTCTTGAATTTTCTTGTCCGCAGATTCGAAGAAGTCAGGATCGGTTAACAGCTTCTGTACAGAATTACCGACGTCCATCATCAAATTCTCGAACTCAGGGTCTGTCTGAGAGTGATCCATGACCTTGTTGACCTTCTGCTCTAGTGATTGCCATTGTTCCCGATCACCGAAGGAGCTGACAAGCGACCAGAAGTTCTTTATAGCTTTGTCGAGTGCGTGATTCGTATTTACATCGTCTTGGGCGGTACTAATAGTCTTATCCACGGCTCTGGAATAAGCTAAGGCGTAGCGCTTGATCAACAGCCCAAGAGTCGATACGGAATCTGAGTAGTCGTTTCTTTTCCGCAACTTCATAACGGCCTGTTTCAAACGGTACAACAACGTCTCTTTCTGCTCACCGGAGACATTGTCCTGCAAACTTGAGAATGCATCATGCCCAGTCTTTACCAGTCCGTTGCCCACAACCTTGGATATATCTGCAGCCCCATTCCCAATATCATTTGCTGTAGGTGGAGGCCCTTCCTCTGCCCCTGGCTCCTTTATTGTTTTGCTCTCTTGATCAGAAGGCTCCAGCTTTTTTCCAGCTTCTTCGGCGGCTTCTGATAAAGAGAACGCAGTATCTGCGAAAATCTGACGACCAATGGTGCCCAAGTCACCGAGGAATATTCTGAAATCTGAGTTTGTGAGGAGAAGGCTACCAACGGTACGTAGGCTTTCGAAGGCTTAACATATTGTCAGTCAACGCCCGAAATGGCTTCCTCTATTGAGATATTTACCAGCAGTAGCATCTGCCTTAGCCTTGACGTTTGAAGCAGTTTTGGCAATATCTTCGGTATCCAGTGAGATTCTTGATTTGGAAAGAAACCAAACGAAATCCTGAATTTGATCGCTGTCATTCTTGTGACGTAGAGCTTCGATAAACTGTGAGAGCCATCGCTTGGAGAACTTCGACAGCAGTCGGCCAGAGTCACTGAGATCCGGGTTCTCTGGGTTGAGAAGATCCGATGCCAGGAGCGTACGCAGATTGACTATCAGCTGCTCTGTAGATGGCATGAAACCAGTGGACAGGGCTTTCTGTATCTTGTGTTACAGATTGTTGGGAAAGAGAGAGGAAGAGAATTTTACTATCATCTGGTAAGTGTGCATCTTCTGGTGTAAAGACCTCTGCAAGCTTGTGTCATCCGCATATTTGGGGAGTAAGGCCTCGGTATCCTCGCTTTTGGACTTGCGGAAGCCAAAACAGGAAGACATGGCTCTTGATTTCGTGATATAGTGCGGTGCCACAGAAAAAGGCCTGACAAGGATTGGAGTACAGAATCAGTTGGAAAGACTGGTTGGAAGACAGTATGTCAGCCTATGTACATCAAAGAGAAGAGAATTAATGAACAGTGACCTATTGAACTGGTGGTGAAGAGGGGCAATACATTTGAAGCGGAGAAGGCGGTTAGGGCTTGTTCAGTAAGGTACCTTATGGGCCAAACCTGATTCATAGAAACGGTTTAGACATGGTTCGCACATGATTAATAAGCTGGAATAGTGGTAATGACGGGATCCATTTGTACATGGGTTAGATTACGAAACGTTTCTGGTTTTCTACCATTGAAAATAAAGTTAACTGTTTAATTTACTCTATGAGAACGTGTATTTCGGTAAGCTTAGCGTGTATTCAAAATTTTCAGGGTCCACCTCTATCGAGGATACATCTTCTCACCTCCACCCCACCCTCCTCAACCCCCCACATCGACGTTCGCTATATCCCGAGAACGCTGTCCCCGCGACGAAATCGTTCAAATCGATCGATTCTAAAGTCTTTTTCTTTGCGACGTTGATGTAAAAAAGCAGACAGAGATTCCGAGTCTCTCGCTTAACCTTAAATCATATAATTGATAGTATATATATACACTTCAGTCTGTGAGAATCAACCGTCAAGATAATTAGAATCATTGGAAAAATCTATCGTATCTATTTCGTTGATAAAAAAAAACAGTTTTAGTTTTTTACTCATTGAAAATTTCAAATAGTGGTAATTTTTGAATAGTTTAAATACTGTTTTCACTAATTCAAAGCATGTCTATATCGTTGGGGTACAAATATCATTTGAAAACCGTTCGTAAGAATCAGGTCTTTCCTATAAGGTAAAGCCTGGAATTTTGGAAATGTTTGAAGTTAAGGTAGCCAAGACCGGGCAGAGCAATTACTCTACTTTACTCTACGTCACTGGCATGGGGTTGGACTGCATGGCTCGCATGGTAGCGGAGATAACTCGTAACTACATTAGTCCAACATAACCCCAGATGTTCCTTTTGAAAAAATCTATAACCAATCAGGTAGAATAATTCGAGTGATCAAATTTGGTGTCTACCTACAGAACTACAAAAAGCAAATTTATGAACCCAAGGACAAGGCGTCAAGTTCGAGTACCCTGTAAACTTCTGACTTCTGAGCCCAAGTGCAGAGAGCCAGGCATGAGAAAGGTTAGAACCGGCGCTAATTGCAGATCTCTTTTTTCTTTCTCCACGTTTATGTATTATTGCTTCGTTTGCTCGCCCTGTCGCGTGCTTGAGTACATCCACTTAATCCGAAAGCAGCAATCACACGGGAAAATGTTGCCATTTATGATCAGTAATCAGTCCCATCCTCAAGTCCACCGTCTTCTTGCTTAGAAGTTAGGTACCGATTGAGTACTAATCGGTCACCGATCATTCGGCGTTGTCCTCGACGAGGAAAATCGCCGACACATTGTAAAGTGCAATTGCTTCCTTGCAGTGATAACGTTGTCTCTTCTCTCCTTCTTGAGGCAAATGCAGACTCTTGGGACACTTCTTTTACGACGATCAAGCAACAACACTTGCACAGCAATCCGCAACGCCTGTCGAAATTCACATAACCTAAACCATCTTGCTCTATTGAATAAAATCTCGATACACTCGCAAGGGATAATGTCAGCGGCACATCCAGCACCAGCGACGGGCGACTATGATACATCCCATTCTACCGCCGTTCGCAAGTACAATCACACGTACGGGCTTGTTCCCCCAGCAGTCGAGACCTTAGACGCCCAAGCCTCGAGATGTCTGAAACAGCTAGAACGAAGGCCGCAGAGCATCGACAAATATCTCTATCTCAGCAGCCTTCGTAACACCAACGTCCACCTTTTCTATCGCTTGGTCACCCAGCACATAAAAGACATGGCTCCTCTCATCTATACACCGACTGTCGGCGACGGCTGCTTGCAATGGTCTCACAATTACGTCCAACCAGAGGGTCTATACATATCCTATTCTGATCGAGGTCACATCGTTTCGGTACTGCACAATTGGCCGCAGGCAAATGTCGAGATTACCGTTGTCACAGATGGCTCTCGTATCCTCGGGCTAGGGGATTTAGGCATCAACGGTATGGGCATACCGGTCGGCAAGCTCTCTCTTTATGTGGCTTGCGCAGGGATCCGCCCGGAGGCCACCTTGCCGCTCATGTTGGATTTGGGTACTGGAAATAAAGCACTAAGGGAAGATCCACTTTACATGGGAAGCAGAAGAGAGAAGGTCTCCGCCCAGGAAGAAAAAGAATTTCTGGACGAATTGATGGTGGCATTGACGGAGAAATGGCCTGGCATTGTTATCCAGTTTGAGGACTTCAAAAACCCTTTCCCAGCGCTCGAAAGCTACGGAGGGAAATATACGTGTTTCAATGATGATATCCAGGGGACTGGTGCCGTGGTTCTTGCGGGAATCATTAGTGCCGTGAGACGAACCGAGGTTCCAGTCAAAGACCAACGAGCAGTATTTTTTGGAGCTGGTAGCGCCGGTGTTGGTGTGGCCAAGCAAATTGTAGAGTATTTTATGCGAGAAGGGCTGACAGAGGACGAAGCCCGGCGATGCTTTTGGCTCGTCGACACCAAAGGACTTGTGACTAATGATCGAGGGGACAAGCTGGCGGAGCACAAGGTGTATTTCTCACGCGACGATAACGCTGGAAAGCAGTACAAAACTCTTGAGGAAGTGGTAGACCACGTAAAGCCTACGATACTGATGGGACTTTCGACCATAGGAGGGGCATTCACGGCAGACATGCTAAAAAAGATGGGGCAATGGAACGAGCATCCAATCATATTCCCACTATCGAATCCGTCGGCGAACTCGGAATGCACTTTCGAAGATGCTCTCAAACATACCAATTTCAAAGCACTGTTTGCAAGTGGAAGCCCTTTTGCCCCAGTGGAGCATGACGGGAGGCTCGAGACCCCCGGGCAAGGTGAATGATAAATTTCGTCTATGTAAGAGAGGACGAGAAACTCCTCACGTTGACTGACCACAAAAGTAGGCAACAACATGTACGTCTTTCCAGGCATCGGTCTGGGTACGATTCTTTCGAAGGCAACCACCATTACTCAGTCGATGATATACGCCTCTGCAACGTCTCTAAGCACTTCACTGCACCCTTCTGAAGTTTCTCAAGGCTGGCTGTATCCAGAACTCGCTCGCATACGAGATGTAAGCGTCATCGTTGCGATGGGAGTCATAAGGGCTGCACAAGAAGCGGGCGTGGATCGCGAGCAGAGCATTAAGGGTATGGGGGATGATCAATTGGAAAAATGGGTGAGATCAAAGATGTACGATCCAACTACGGAAACGCAGAGGGTTGAGCAGGAAGTTCAAGGAATAATGGATCCCTCGAAAGGGGGAGGAAACCGGGGATCCCACCTCTGACTGACAAAGCGGAGTTCGTGTGTCTCGTAAAGGAGGCTTGAAGATTTTACACTGTGAATGCCCCCGAGTTTTGTGCATACTCTTACCAGATAAATTTAGACAGCTGCTGCGTGGACATAGATATCTGGTGAAGACGAAGATTTATAGTCGCCTGAGAACGAAGAACTACTTCCTCCAGGGCACCGCTGAAGCAATGGGGCAAATGACAGTACTATCCAGCGTTGCTGCTAAAGTAGGCTAGCGCTCATCACTGAGCTATCTAGCCGTACTGGTGTTACCTTGGCAAACACCAGCCAAATCGCGCTGCTCACGCCTTTTGGAGCTTGTAGATGCTTTCTGTGATTTTTGATGACTTTACGACTAGCATATTTGATACCCACGTTGAATATCGGTCAGCAATTGCGACTAGTCTCGCTTCTCCAAAGCATTTGAGAGGTACAGACTATCGTACCAGTCATACGCGCACCGTGCATACAGTGAGTCCTCACGCAGCTAGCCGATTAGATGCTTCATTCTAACATCTCGTCCAATCAGACCTAAGCACGAAAGAACAATGTGGAATCGGCTCAGTGGCAAATCAAATGATTCAAAGGACGATTCTCCCTCACAGAGTACTCGGCGCAAAGATTTTGAACAGCGACATCCTGCCAGTCGCTCCGGTCCTATAGCGTCTTCCACCTCGAATAAAAAGTCCTCTTCCCGGGCGGATGACCGTGATCCACGAGGCTTCAATCCTACGTCTACAAGCTACTCTTCTACGACCCGAGGTCAGTATCCTGGAGCGGCATCGGCTTCCATAGCATCGAGCTATACAACAGCGTCCGGAAATTCCAATGGCGAACCATACGTAGCGCCCGGTCTAGTCAGGAATGCCAGCCTCGCTGACCAGATGCCGAGGTCGAGTTCGTCGCGCGCCTCGCGCGATCAAGATGGGGCTCGCGAAGCCAGGGACAAAAAGCGGGACAAGACAGAGAGATCTGATAGCCATGGTCAAGATATTGAGAGACGGAAGACGATGACAGACAAGCGATACAAGAAGGACAAGGGCCAAAGAAGTTCTGAGAATGGACTTGGCGAAGAGCTTGGAACCAGCCGAGGTCCTGACGATTTTCCTGATCAGGTTGTAAGCTCTGGTTCCTCACAGTTCCCCGGGCAATACGACTTGGCAGTATCAGGACCCAATGGCGCCATACCCGAACATCCAACTATGTCCTCCCATGTGCAAGATCAGTTTCCCGGCCAATTTCCGACCCAGTCCTCGGCTCCCTACCGTCCACCACTGGCCGCCAGCGAAGGAGGTCCTGGACTTGCTGCTGACTACTATGGCGATGAGGGGCAATCTGTTGCAGAACAGCCTGGAAATCGAGTGAATACGCCGTCTCTTATCATTGGGGCAGAACCTCACCTTCAGCCTGCATTGGCCGTGGCAGACCCGCCACCAGAGCCGAGCGCATCTGGGGCGGTCGGTGCAGCAGCGTCCTTCTTCAGCGGTGAGTTCGAAGAAGAAGAGGCCGCATCGACCCATGGACAGCAGGATACGTCCATATACGTCGCGGGCCAAACCAGACCCAGTAGCAACTATCATTCGAATTCTGCTCCGGTCATACCCACAATAGGTGGTACAGCGATAGGATCCGCAGCTGGCTATATTATTGGCAGCCAAACCTTGGCGCATCAGCAGCGTCCAGAACATGAGTCATCGATAGTCGGAGGCCCCAGTGCATATTCTACCATCACGACTCATCACCCTCCGTCTCAGACGCAACACTCTCTTTACTCCAACACCTCTCGGCCACCGAAGCCAGGCAAGCAATCCTCTCAGTCGTCCAACATCCCAATGTATGCAGCGGGGATAGCAGGTACCGCAGGGCTGGCAGCAGCAGCCTATGAAAATAATCATCACTCTTCAAATCAGCATGCCTCGTCTACGCCTCAGTATCCAACGACCTCTATGGCTCAGCGACATCGCAACCACGGTCCCTTCAGTGCGTTGATGGACTTTTTCAAGGATCCTGAAGGAGTAGCTCAGTTCGAAGAATACTCTCAGATCATAGGCGTTTGCAGGCACTGCTTCGCTCCCGGATCCTCACCAAGAGATGCACCAAGAAAACATTTCTATGGGAGACGACGATCAAATGAACGGTACGGCAGCAGTACGCGCGTCGATAAAGATAATCGATATTACTCCTCCGAAAATGAGAGCCGACGGAAAAACAAGTCCTGGCTGGCCGCTAGCCTTGCGGGATATGGATTGGGAAAACTAGGAGAGGGCTTATTCAAGGAGGAGGAGGACTTGGGTGATACCCACAGCGTGAAAGCTAGACGCTTCTCGCCTGTTGGAAGAGATCATATAGCACGGCGTCGAAGTCGCTCTAAGGAGCGTGTCGAAACTATATTCATCAGTGATGGCAAACCGGATAGAAAAGAATCGCGTGATAATATCTCCAATGGCACGAATACGACAGCGTATAGCACTAGACGATACTCAAGAACTAGGTCTAGATCAAGTGATCGAAAAAATGGCTTGACCAAAGCTGCTATTGGCGCTGCACTGGCAAGCTCTCGACGCCAGAGCCGTTCTCCGCAGGGAACATTCGTCAGAACAAAGCACAGGAGTCAAGCAGCTTCACCTGATAGACGTCCTCTGACCAAGAAGAAGAAGAGAGACAGGGGCTTCTTTTGGTTCGGCAACGGATCATCCTCGTCTTCCTGTGTAGACTTGGCATACACTGGTGATCAAGACAAGCATCGAAGAAGTAAACGATCGAACGTCAAATCCAACGATGACAAAAAGGCCGAAACAGCTCTGATGGGTCTTGGCGCGGCAGCAGCAGCGCTCGCCCTGAATGGCGGACGCCAAAGTCACAGAAAGAAAGGCGTAAGAGATCTTGGTGGGGGGAAGGAGACTAAAGACCATCATGCGCACGGCTCCGCACAAGCCTACAGAGCCAAGAAGACGTCTGCAAATCTGGATGACGAACTTTGGGAATCAGCTGCAGAAGATGACTACGAGAGCACCAATTCTGACCTGGCATACGGTGCACCAGTACGCAGGGGCAGTCGAGCATCACTGTCTTCCGAATCATCAGGTACCAACAAATGGGGTTGGCGTTGGGGCAGTAAGATAAATCAGGGAGCGTCTTCTCCACGTCGAAAGCTATCTGACCATAGCAGCTTTGCCGCAGTAAATAATGCGGCAGGCACAGATCTAATAGATGTAGCCACGACGTCTCTAGACCAGCGTCACGGCAGTGCATTGGACAGTACAAGCAGCCTTCCTCTGCAGCATGTCTACCCAGTGCCGACTTCTGATCCCTCTCGCTTCGACGTTGGGCGAGAAGGTTCAACCGCCTCTCCGAACAGACCCGTAATGTCTTCTCGGCCAGAGGCTGTTCCTCTTCAGCATCCTCGGCCAATAGCCCCCGTCTCAGCAGCAATCTACTCAAGTCAATCCGCGTATGATCATTCTTATAGTGCGCCAACTGATCCTACTGTGTTCTCTCAAACTCCGTATCACCAGTATCATGGAACGTCTGATGATCGAAATAGCACCCAGGAAGCCAGCATACAAGGCAAATTTCCTCGCTTTGAGCCACAAGCGGACGGCAAAACTCGCGGCTCTAAAATACGGAGGAGAGATACATCCCCTGCAAGATTTGGAGAAGACTCTATATCGAGCTCTATGGCACCTCGGCGCCGAACTTCCACCAAAGACGACTCTTCTGCAGTTCGATTTGATCTAACAGAAGAGCAAGAGGAAAGAGATCGTCGCGAGAGGCGTCGGAAAAGGAAGCAAGACAAGGAGCGTCACGAAGCCGAAGAGCAAGAGCAGATGGAGAGAAATCGTCGTGTTCCAAAGGGAAAATCAAGCAAGATGTCGGGCTTGAAGATGAAACCGGAGGAAGACCCTGAAGGATCTTCCGGAAAAGCGTGGATCGGTCCCGTAGCTGCTGGAGTCGTTGGGGGCGCGCTCGGTGCAGCTGCTGCTACAGAGGCGTCGAAATCTGGAGAGACGCGAGGGGAACGCCGTGAACGTCGACGGAGGGAACGCGAACTCGAAGACGAAGAGGATGCCCTAAGCAAAAGCGAACGCAGGCGAAGGCAGCGGGAGCGTGACGATCAAGAAGCTGTGATTAAGGCACGTGGAAGACTGCCTGACGACGCTTTTACATCAAACGATTACGCGGATCGTCAAGTGTGTTCTCCGAAGAAACAGGATAAGTCTGTGTGGCAAGAAGCGGCAAGCATCAAGCGAAACTCTAGTCATGAAGACTACGGCGCATTCTTCACTCCAATCGAACTCCTCAACAACTCGAATGACCAGGTGAAGATTACGAGTGCTAATGCTGACGCTGACATCGACCTTGAACAGGTCCCACAAATTGTCACGGTAGAGCCAAAACGAATCCACGATCTCTCTGACTCGCCGGTGTTTTCGCTCACCGACTCCGATGACAAAATCGGTTCTTCGAAACCCTCATTCCCTTGGCAAGTACCAAGGCTCAGACTTGTAGAGCCGACTCCGCCTTCAACCAGGGGATCCACACCCACTATCCGACCTAAAGACGTTGGTGACGAAGACTTAAGAGAGTCCGTGAAGGAGCCTTCGCCTTCAAAGGTCAAGTGGGCAGACGATCAGATTCACGATTACCAAATCATCGCTCCAAAGGAGGACCTTGATGAGTTCATCGAGCCGCATTCTAGGGAATATACTGGTACAGACCCCGAAAATTTGTCAAGGAGCACGCATAAGCGTGACTTGCCAGATGATGGAACGCACCCCCACAATGAGTCGACGGCGGAAAGCGGCTCCACATCGTATGGTGAGGACGCCGAATTCGCGGCCACACTAGCCGCTAGTGCGGAAGACGCAGGCTTTGATCCTTCTATTGTGATCGATAATCCAATCTATCGACGTCGAGACTCACCCCCGGGGTCTAACGACCGTAGCATGCCTGGCGGGTTCGATGAGGAGGACGAGCCACAGCTCACCAAGAAAGAGCGGAAGAGAAAGGAAAAAGCTTCTAGGCGTCAAATTCAGAGCGACGGCCCCAACGAGCGAGATGATGATGCAGTTGTGCGAGATATCATAAGCCAAGTGGAAGAGTCGAAGTCCCAGCCTCCAAATCAGGTTTCCTCAGAAAACTTCGATGACGAGAGGCAGAGCACTAGGAAAACTAAATCCAAAAATCTCAAGAAAGGTCGAAAGGGCTCCGAGCCCCGTGAGAACTTCTTTGAGGCATCCGAGATCATGAGTAAGCCCCCGGATTCGGAGAGCCGTGGCGTGTACGGATCGCCTACGGAAGACGTTCGCTCCTCCATCGCGTCAAGTGCCCCAATCAGCAATGAAGCAGAGAGCGGTAGAGAACCCCCCGACGAGAAATCAGAACGGAATAGTAATGGCTTCGACGTTGCTGCCTCTACTGTGTCCTCTCAATCTACGACCGAAGCTAGCAAAGAGGCCAAGCCCAAATCAAAGGACAAGCGCAAAAATAGCATCTGGAACCGCGTCTTAGGTAAATCCACTGGCAGTCTTCCACGAGAGAATGATGCCACCGACGTCACAGAAGAAGCGATTTTCGAGAACTTTGATGAACCGAAGAAGAAAAGTACAAAGGCCAAGGAACAAGAGTCTACTCGCAATGGGGACGACGATCGCGATAGCACAGAGCGGAGCGGCATCGAAGGCAGCATCCCGCAAGTTTCAGGTAGGATCTCCCAAGACCTACCGGCCAAGGTATACACACCAGTCCCAAATGGTCGTGCACTATCAAAGGAACTGCTGATCAATTCTCAGAATCAGGCGACTAGTCAGCCCCCAACGGTTTCAGGAGCAGGTTCAGTGGCTGAACTGGGGAAAGTTGAGGAGAGGCAACCAGATCCTTTTTTAGGCATGCGCCCAGAACCACCGCCGCCGCCTGACACATTCGTCGGAAGTGAGGGGCTTTTTGATCCGTTTGAGACGACCAGCCTTCCAATCTCACCCCGCGCTGAGTCTGAGACTCAGAGTCGGCGATTTTCGGATGCTGTAACCTATAAACCTAGGCCTACCACTGCCACTCTTCCGTCTTCGCCCACAGCTGTACCTTTCCATTTCCGCCAACCGTACCGGTCATCTAGCACCGCTCGATCTTTATCCCAAACCCCTTTTTCTTCGATCACATCTTCTGATATACTTTCAAAACAGAAGACACGTCCTCGCTCCACGGAATTCATGTCTTCAAAAGAGATCAGGCCTTTGTGGCATGTCGAAAGACACCGATCACACCAAGAGCCAACGCCTGACGAAACCTATCCCTCTCTGCCTTCAAGCCACACATCGTCGAGGAGCTCTTCTGATCACTATCTGGAGGGAAATGAACGTCAGCAGAAGGGGGATCTCATATCGAACCAGGCAGAGCATGAGCCGAGTGAGGTTGAATCCGGGCCGATAACCTCCACTGATAATCACCTGATACAGCCAGATATACTTGATTCACAGCAAGCAACCCCTACTGCATCCTCTTTCCAAGATTCAAGAATGGTTCAGGAATTGGTGTCTCCGCAGGCCAGTAGAGACTCCTCTCCCAAAGCCTTCTCTGAGGGAAACTCTCAGCAGTCATCTTCTAGATTGAAAAGATCTGTTTTAGGGGCTATCCTAGGAGGCTCTGCAGCTCTCGCTATGAACGAAGCAATTCAAAACAATGATCCATCACAGCCGGATTTGCCCCGAGAAGAGAACGAGGACTTCGAGCGTGGTCTAGAGGATATGGTTCTGAACGCAGGGACTTACCAATCTATTAACGACACTCTCGATCAAGAGGAGGACTATGTTCCTCAATCTAAGGCAAAACGCAAGAAGAATAAGCGGAACGCCAGCCAATCTCAACAAAAGACAATTCAATCCTCTTTTGAGGCTAAGCCAGGCACGACTACCGTAGACACAAAGCCTGACGGCACCGAAAGTCTACGGCAACTCCAAGAGCAGGATGCTCAAGATGCTGTGGATTCCTGGGCTCCATCAGTCTCCCTGTCAAGAAAAGGCAGAAAGGGCAAAAAGGGCAAAGGCAGGGCGCTTGTTGAGAGTTTCTCGGAAGAAAATGAACCATCTCTAAACACTGTTGAGCCTCGCAGGAACAACCTCGCAAGTACAGAAGTTCAAGAGAGTGATACCCTGGCGCGAGATATGCCTCGCGAGGAAATTGTCCATATCATGACTGCCGCCGCGCAAGATGCTAAGCGGGATGGAAATGAGGCATCACAATCTGCGACAGCCGTAGTTCGAGAGCCTTTTGAAGTCCCAGAAGACGAACTCCCGCTCGACAATTTGCACCGAGAGCCCCTTATCAGGAATTACCCGTCACAAGATGAAGTCCTATACGAAACCCAACAAAAGGCTCACCCTCAGGATGACTTTCCCCAGGGCAACCTCCTGCAAGACGACCTCCTTCCAGATAGCCTCCTGCAAGATGACCGCCCTCAAGACAGTCTTGGGCTAAGCGACCTCCAACGAGAGGCTCTCCCCAAGGACGACCCACACGAAACTCAACAAAATACCCATCTTCATGCTGAAGTCACCCAAGGTAACCTCCTGCGGGATAACTTCTCACAATCACAAGGCGATCTCCAACAAGACGCAATGCTGGAAAGCAGGTTCCTGCAAGACAGTCCCCCAGGATCAACTTTATCTGCCCCAGCAGAAGTCTCTTTCATAGACCCATTTCCAGAACAGGGTCAAGAGAATGTGCTGCAGTCACCCAGGGCCACTCCGGATTTTCAAGAAGAACTACATGGTGGTGACTTGACGACAGCGATATCGCCACCCCTTGAGCTTTCTCCAAGAGCAGTACCCTTACCCGAGGAAGATGATGATTTCGACCTCTTGAACGAGCGGCTAAGAACCCCAGTCACTTCAGCTTTGGACCGTTCTGACCTAAAGAAAGTGGAAAATGATGCTGAAAACCCTTTAGATGTCCGACAAATACACGATCCATCTGCTGTGATATTTGGATCACAGGGAGAACCACAAATTTTTCCGGCCCGAGCCGAGGAAGTTGGTTTAAATGACGATGTTGCTGCTCCAACGAGGGAAAAGCCTATGAAAGGTAAGAAGGTCAACCAGAAATTTACTGTGGATAACGAGAGTACTGGGACTCAAGAAAAGTATGGGCCATCATCGAATATCGTTACTTTTTCAACGGTCGAAGATAATCCGCAGTTATTTTTGAATGATGAGCCTGTAATGAAGGTTCCCCTGGATGTCACCAAGGAGAAGTCTGAAACAGTGGGGGAAGAATGGAGAGGTACCACCAGCAAGAAAAAGGGCAAAAAGGCAAAGAAGGCCAAGCAGAGCTTTCCAATAGACAGCAGCAAGACCGCCGAGATCCAAGAAACACAAGAACCGATGCCCAAACCGGCTGCGTCTGATGCGCCCGAAGACAATGAAGCCGTGAACCTGATGCAGGGGTCTTCATTCGATGCCCCCCGACCCGAGACCGAGCCCATCGAGAACGAATGGACTGGGATCAACGGCAAGAAAAAGGGCAAAAAGGGAAAGAAGTTCAAACCGAGCAGTTCGGCTGAAATCCACAGGGTCAATGAGCCTGAGACAGAGAACGAGTCGCTGCCTGAGACGGTCGTCTCTAAAGCCCTTGATGTTGATGAAGCAAGAGACAGAATTGATGAATCTGTAATGCAAGCGCCGAAAACCGAGATGATCGAGGAGGAATACAAAAATTTGATGGGTGTACCACCCAAAGACCAGGCGCCAAAGCAGGAGCTGGTTGAGGACGAGTGGGCGGGCTTCGACAGCGAGACTAAAGGCACGAAGACTGAGAAGCAAAAGTCGAGAACTTTAGAAGCGAGATCTGTATCAGATGAAACAGATTTTCGGTACGAGGGACAATCAGATGTCGAAGGTCACGTGAACGATGGCCCTTCGTCTTTGGCCACAACACAGACTTCCCAAGAAGTCGGTGATATTCTGGCCTCCATGAAAGCCGAGCCGAACGAAGCCTCCCCAGCCGTATCTCAAGCAGAACGTATCCTACAGGAGCCTTCAGAAGATCACCTTTCCCGCAACGATGACCAGAGTCTGCCGGCGGCATACGAGCCAGAGACTCAGAATATTGAAAACACTTCTGGAAAGGCATATGATGACGAGATATCTCCAACATTAGACAGGTCAGTCGCTGATACAAATGCTGCTCAAGCTGTACAGGAAATATTGGCAGTGGAGAACAATGCGGAGTCTGATACTGATGCTCAGAGAGAACCCGTGGTGGCGTTCACAGGCATGGAAGAGCCGGCTACTGATAGACCAGTGAAAGAGGACGTGGGGCAAGATTGGGATGAGCCAAAAAAGAAGAAGGGCAAGAAAGGAAAGAAGAAAGAACCATACTCCTGGGACGAGCCAGAAACGATGCAGCCTGCAGAGATCTTAGGAACATCTGGTGCAATGGACACTCGTATCAAGCAAGAGCCTACGGCGGAAAGGTCAATAGAAGAAGATGAGCTGGATGTGGATCGTCCGCCGGAGCAGGAAAAGAGTAAACAAGGGGGAAAGCAAGAAGCATGCTCTGGGGACGAGCCCGAAACGGTAGAGCCGGCGGAGATTCTAGGTACACCCGGTGCAACAAGCACTCCGCTCGAACAGGAGCCTACTGCAGACAGGTCAATACAAGAAGGTGAGCTGGATTGGTATGCGCCGCAGAAGAAGAAAAAGAGCAAGAAAGGGAAGAAGACCGAGGTGACTTCGTCGAACCATCCTGAGATCGTGGAAGCAGAGGAGATTTCTGGTCCATCCGCTGCAATGAAGACCCCTCCATTGGAAGCAGAGCTTGCGGCCAAGGCGATCGACGAGGTCTCTTCCAAACCGTCCAAGAAAGAGAGGAGGGACAAGAAGAGCAAGAGAAAAGATCTTTCGAGAGCTATCAGTGATCTTCGAGACAAAAATGAGCCCGATGACGTCTCTACTGAGACCTCGCTCGCAAAAGATCTTCCCGCCATCGTCAATGGTTCTCGAAACGTCCCTACTGAAGCTCCACCTGGCAGCGATCGTGTGGAGGAACCTCTCGCTATTGCCAGTGAACTTCGAGAAGAAGAGTGGCCAAAGCCTCTTCTTGTTGAAGCACCGCAGGACGAAAATAAGGTCGACGATCTCCCCGCAAGTGGCATGCCACTTATGCGAGAAGAAACCGATGCATCTGGAGATGTTATACACTTACAAATACCCACAGCATTTGCTCAGGATAATGAAGATGAGAGATCTCGAGACGCAACTTCGGAGCAGGAGCAAGACTTCATGCTTCCGAGAAGCAAGAAGGACAAAAAGAAGTCCAAGAAGTCCAAGAAGTCCAAGAAGTCCAATGTGCTTTCCCTGGATGATGATGAAACGCCCACAGTTGAAGGTCGGCAAATATACGATACCAGGAATCTTGAAGGACCTGAGCAGATTATCCCTTCAAGAGACGACGTTGCCGAGGAGTTTAAAACGACTGCTCAAACGACACAATTAGGACAGGAGGAGGACTCTATGCTGCCCACAAATAAAAAGGACAAAAAAAGGTCCAAGAAGTCCAAGAAATTCAATGCCTTTCCCATAGACAAACACGTTTCCCCCGCACTTGAAGACGAGCCAGCATTTGAAAACAAGGACACTGATAACGAGGCTCCTGAGCAGGCACTACCTTCCAGTGTCGACGTCAGCGATACCAATCCACCAGATGCTTCAGAAGATCTCGTCATGATGGAAAGCGAAAGCGGGGGATCTGTGCATGGGTACATTGACCTGGCTTTAGCGCATGCCGCTGCGTTAGGAATCTCTCACAAAGACACTTCATCAGTGACACCATCTCTAGAGTACCCGGCCGAGGCATCGGAAGCGAATACAGCTAATCAGGGCATCGAATTGGTAGAAAACATTGACCCGCCAATCAAGACTGATATAGACCCTCCACCGAGCCTCGAGCAAAGCCAGGAAGACAACGAGAGGACAGAGAAGGCACGACCGTTGATGTGGGAGGACGAGATCTCTCGGGAGCCCACAGAACCCTTCGAAGAATCTAGCCTCCTGGAAAATGCGGACGAATCGTCGAATATCCCTGCCTCACGAGACAGAGGTTCTTGGTCCAAACCAGAAATACCCACTCAAAAGACCCACTCAATCGAGATCGTGCCGCCGGGTATCAGGTCGGAGAAAGATCAAGAATTTCAAGAAAGTATATTGGAAGAACAGCCATCTCAGGCAAGAGAAGACGTTCCTACAATAGTCGAGGATGAACAGGGAGAAAGCATTGCAGATGTCAAGAAGGACAACAGGGACATAGAGACCAAGAGTGGAGAAGTCTTCATCCCCGATCCAGATGAAGATCGGTCTGTTGCAGATGTAGAAGGAGTTGTACCAGTAACGGCGCCTATCTTTGCCCAAGGAGACGAACGAATGTTGGTGCGGCAACCGAGAGACGACTTCAATTCTACTGGATCGATGCTGCCTAAGCAAGATGAATCTTCGGCCGGGTTGAAAAGGGAACAGGCTCCCATTCTGACAGAACCTGGAGCGACCGACGAGGCAGAGCAAAGAGAGCTACCTTGGAATGTCCCAGTCCAGAGGGCGGAGAAACACGAAGAACAACACGATGGGGCGCAATGGAGTGAGCCTAAGAATGATAATCTGTCTTCTTCTGTAGCTCTAGAGTCTCCTGCAGAAACCGTCAAAACAGTGCAAAATACCGAACCGCTCGGAAGTCCCGACAAAGAGGAGCCGACCTCCGAAGTAGAGGTCGAAATGTTAGACGCACAAGAACAACGCGAATACGACGAGCAGTATGCAAATGAGCTCAAGCGAACAGTCCAGAATACAGAAGCTGCCGCAGGTTTCGATTCGCTGAAAGCTCCTGGCATCGACAACCCAATTCCCGCAGTGGAAATTGAAATGTTAGATGCACAGGAACAACGCGATTACAATGAGGAGTATACAAAGGAGCTTGAAAGACAATTGAGTCCGTTCCAAGGGGGCGAGCGTACAGATTCCTCGCGTGATGAAGCTGATACACCCATATTTTCACAACCGAGCGTAGCTTCAATATTGGAGAGGCCATACGAGGAAGAACACAGACCGTTAGCACGGCCTCCGGCTCTGGAAGACATCATTGAAGAGTCTGTATCAAGACCTGGCTCGGTCCAAGGTAGTCGCGGCGATCAAGAGAATGTCGTCTCCCCTTTTAAGTCAACCAGAAAGAGCAAGAAAGGCAAGAAAGGCAAGAAGCAGCAGCAGCCGGTCATCTGGGAGGACGAGACTGCTACGCCACCACTGGGGCCGGAAAGCGATCAAGGAGCAAAGCCTTCTATCAAATCCTCTGAAGATCCGGGCTGGTCGGAGACCGACACTGCTCGGCCCCTCGACTTGGAAGAACCCACAGAACATCGCTCTTCCGAAGACAGGCCGACTGCTGCGCCCACCAAAGACTTCCATGCAGCTGAAAATGATATATTAGTCGAAACCGATCCAGCCAGTGACTATTTTGCTATCCAACCAACCAGACCAGCCGAGGAAGATGTGGGAAGGGAAGACACTCACGAATTCCGTCAGGCACTTTTGGCTGAGCCGCCGTATTCTACCAGCAATCGATCTCTAGCTCGAGAACCGCAAACAGCCGAAGCTGATCATCCGAGAAATGATGCCGTCAAAGCCAACAATCAAGATGAAGAGCTTGGTTCTGTTGCTGAGAACTTCCAGAACAAATCAGGAGCAGAGCCAGAGCCCGCTGAAGAACAAGTTGAAGACAGTTTTGACTCTTCTAAGGAAAGCAAGAAGCCTCAAAGAGAAGCCTCCGCGGGAAAGCCAAGCCCTCAGATTCTTGGCCAGGCAGATCTCATGGACCGACCCGAAAACTTGGAAATTCCAACCACGGACACCTTGATTGAGAGACCGCCATCTCGGCAGCGTTCTCGACAATCTTCTCTCCATGAGGCCGAAGAGCAGTTGTCGGTAGCTGAGGGGAGCCATACCAGTCGCAGCAAGTCAGGAAGTATGGGAGGCATTGCCGCAGCAGTGGGTCTAGGCGTCAGTGCGTTAGCAGTCGAAAACCTCTCCAGGAGGAATTCAGAAGAAACACGTGGCAAGAAGGGCAAATGGACAGACTACGAAGCTGAAACAGGCAAATTGGAAGGCCCGTCCGACAGAGGAGAGCTGCCGGTGCTGGACGAAGAGCATCGTCAGATACGTGAGCCGGAAACCATCTTGAGGGATTGGCAGCATCACCAAGCCACGCCGCCACAGTCGCCGCATTCCGCAAATTATGAGGCAGTTGCAGATCATCCTGTCGTGACAGAGCTGGGCCAGTCTTCAGCATCGCCTCAGTACCGGGACAGTGCGATCTACGTATCTGGTTCCCCAATGGTTCCCGAAGAGCCATCTTACCACCGTGCCCTACGAGACAGTGGTTATCCAGATACTGAAACAAGCCCGGTTGTTGATGAGCTCGAGAATCCAGACGACCCAACAGACTTGGAAAGTGGTGTCGCTGCAGGCGAAAGGGTTCGAAGTGTGCCTAGTCGTGCACATCAGACCGATGAGCGTCAAAGATCAGCGCCCAAGAACCCGTTGGAGATATCTGTAGAGGCCAACTCGGACTATGACGTCTCGGTATCAAGACCAGAAGAGAAACGGAGACGTTCGAGGCGGAGATCAGGGGCTGCCTACAATAGTGATGATTCTGCGGACTCTGGATTTGACATCCAGCGCCGTCGTCGTCGGCAAGCTATAGCAGAAGACCCACGCGAACCTTCTCCGGTGAGCTCTACTACTAAGGACAGATCTTCGGCACTTTTTGATTCTTCGCCTTCGGCAAGGAAGGAGACAGTCATCAAAGCACGGGACCAGGACGTCGCGCCCCGTTACAACCCAACGCGCAGTTGGTCATTTGACCGCGAGCAATCACCACAACAACAATCACGAGAGCCATCAAGGGAAGGTGGCTCAGAGAAAGTTTCTAACCGTGGTCCTGAACTTACGGGGAACGAGAATCCTACAGGCAATCATGAGGACACAGCAACGTTGTTTGGAGGCCCCCGAAGTTACGACGATGACTTAGAGTCTCTCCCCAGAAGTCCTCGTTCAAGCGAAAGCCGTGGTCGCCGAAGGCTGAATACGATCTCAGAGGATAGCGCGGACGGATCACCGCTGCATAAGAAAGACAAGCGCGCTGCGTCCGATGTTGGATCTCCCGAATCCGGTGTCAAGGGCCGACGAACGCGATCGCCACCTGCCGAAAATGAGGTCACTGAAGAGTATGTATCTACCTATGAGCCTATCTCACGCCAGGCTTGGTCCGCAGTTGATGAGGGGGAGCGCGCAGGAGAAGAGCGCAGCAGAAGTCGCAACTCCGATCAATTGTCAACTTTTTCGAGTCGCCACAGCGCGCTGTCAAGTGTTACTCCTAGGCATAGGGAAGATGAGTATCGAACAACGAGCGCAGCGAGCATGAATTCGGATAACAACAGCAACAATAACAATAATCATAGCATTCATGCAATTATCCAGACACCGGATCAGGTTCGATCGGCGAGTGGACTGAGTTATCATTCTTCTGGTACGCCACCACCACCGTTGCGACGTGTCGACCGTAGCGCTAGCGGCGATCTGCGGGGTGCCAACAGAAAGAGCCGGACCAAAAATCACGCTAAAAAAAGCAGCTCCGAACTTCAGCCCGAACCTCAACCTGAACTTGAACTCGACACTACTGGCATTCCATCTTCATCAACTTACGACCCCGTCACTGATAAAGGCAAATCCCGTGCCGACATGGCCGATGTTTATGTGAGTTACTCATCCCTTCTCAACTTGATAGTCACGTCCAATTGTATCAAACTGACAAGCTTTTGCAGGAGGGTTGGGGTGATGTGCGCGGGCAATCGCCAATGTCTCCAACGCGTCCACCAAGCATGCGCAAAAGGCAAAGCATGCAGCTCCTGGACCTCGAGACTAGACTTGACCAAATCGTCTCGGAAAACCGACTACTCGCAAGTCAGAAACTGACGGCGGAGAGAGCATTGCAAGAGCAAGCACGTGATCACAGCCAAGAACGACGGGCCTACGAAGAAGCCATGCAAGAGCACAAGACTTATCTGACACGAAAAGACTCGGAGCTAAGCGAACTTAAACACATAATCGAACAATTACACAACCAGGCAGCTCATCTTACAGAGGCCAACGAAGAACTGACCTCTTCCCGCCTTGTGGACGAAGAGCATCATCAGAGGTATAGTCAACTACAAGCTGAGCACGCAAATGCCCGTGAGCAATGGCAACAGTCCACGAGAGAGTTGGAACATCTCAAAGAACAGCATACGCAGCTATCGACCGGCATGGAGGACATCGTTCGCCACGAGGTGACTGTGGCCCTCGAAGAGAAGAACCTTGAGTTGCGCCGTTTACAAAGTGAGCTTGAGAACGCTAAGCAGCAAGTCCGAGACCTGCAACAGCAATTACTAGTATCCAGGAGCAGTGATGATTTTATCGAACGAGACGAGGATTACTTCGATTCCCAGTGTCAATCACTTTGCCAGCATGTCCAGCAATGGGTGCTGAGATTCTCCAAATTTTCAGACATGAAAGCGTGCTACCGTGCCAGTGAAATTCGCGACGAGAAGGTTGTAGACCGAATGGAAAATGCCATCCTGGATGGCTCCGACGTTGATGACTACCTCTCTGATCGAGTAAAGAGGCGCGATGTTTTCATGTCTGTGGTTATGACAATGATCTGGGAATTCATCTTCACCCGCTACCTCTTCGGCATGGACCGTGAGCAGCGTCAGAAGCTCAAGAATCTTGAAAAGACGCTCCAAGAAGTTGGTCCTATAAGCGCTGTGCACAAGTGGCGGGCAACGACTCTGACGCTGTTGATGAAGCGAGAAGCGTTTGAGAACCAACGTGCCACAGACACCGAAGCAGTTCTGCATGAGATCTACGACACGCTGGCTATTTTTCTTCCACCACCATCTCATCTTATAGGCCAAATCCAAGATTCACTCCGCAAAGTCATAGACAAGGCGGTCGATTTGTCAATTGAGATGCGTACTCAGCGTGCAGAGTACTCTATGCTGCCTCCTCTGCAGCCCGAGTACGATACCAACGGTGATCTAGCCCGGAAAGTGTACTTCAGCGCCCTGACTATGAATGAGCGCAGCGGTGCCACGTCCTCCAACGAAGCTCTACAGGAGCAGCACGCTGTCGTGAGAATGGTTCTTTTCCCACTGGTGGTCAAGAACGAGGATGATGACGAGCAGATTGTGGTCTGCCCGGCACAAGTACTGACTGCGGAGGGATCAAAAGGAAAGAAGACGGTGAGGGTGATGAGTGCGCAGGGAGGGCGGAGTGAGGCGAGTTTCGCGGGGAGCGACGTACGAATGGAGGGAGGTATGATATAAAGGGCAACTAGGGTTGGCGGATCATCAGATCTATGGCAGCCTTTGTCTTTGACGAAATAATGACTGCATACCTAGGGAGTTGGTGAGAGAAGGAAAATCATGAGCTAGCGAGCAGGGTGTTTTGACGGGTCTGTGTTTGTGTGCATGGCTACATAATTGGACATAAAGCAAATGAATTGATTGATCTTGAAATTTCCCGTGATGGACCTGACCCGGTCTTGATTTGGCCCTCGGTCAACGCCCAGTGACGTATTTAGTTGCGGCCCGTGAAGAATACATGAAAAAACATCTTGCTGGATCAGAGACCAGGGCCCAAGCCTACCCCCCCTGGCCCCATCATTCCAAAGCTTCTCGCCAATTTCACCCTCCTGTCTCTCGTGAGCCGCAGTAGTTCGCGTTTCCTGCATGAACACCATATTAGACCCTGCCGCCCTCCTGCATCTTAACCACCAACCGAAAAGCGATCGAACATTATGTCGGTTGGGCTTACCTTTTCCCCCAAGAGTCCGCCGTCTTCCCCTCGGGCGGATACTCTTTCCCCGCCACCTCGATCTTGGGACCGCAGGTGCACCACTCCTTCCGGGGATACAAGTCGAGGACGTCGGGGATGTCGGCAGTGTCCCCGCCGAACCATGTCACCCCTTCTGCGAAAAGATGGGTCAGAAGGGCATCGGATCCGCGCTGGGGTAGGGGGGGGGGGAAGGTTGGGGAAAGGGAGGGGGAGGGTGGCGGGTTTCATTGACGCGTGTTAATGGGCGGACAAAGCTTACGGCAATTTGGGCAGGTTGATTTCTTGCCTATGTTCATGATGTTTCGGGGATGTTGAAAAGCCTGTGGAAATTGTGTGACACAGGGTTAAGGTAGGCTACCGAGTTATTACTCTACGACGTGTCGCGCATTCGGCGGCCTTTTCTCAGTTTCATCCATTACTACTATATCATGAAAGATTCTATTCACTACTGATGTCACCTTACATAAAGCCCAAACAAGGGTACATTCTGGAACGCTATCTCCATGTTCTATTGTCGACTTGATCTTGACATCGGAGATTACCTTGGTGCTACTGAGGAACAAAGCCAGCATGGAATGTTGACAGCTCCGTTTGGAACAAAGAGAAAGTGACGTCTCAACTTCAAGATGCTGTAAATCTCTAAGAATAGACAAGGTCCTCCTCCGGTAAGAGAGGACAATGGAAGATTGCCACGTGCACCACGTTTTCCATTTATCTCTTCATCCTCTTTCGACCCCGTTGAGTCCCTCTTCCGCCAACTCTCTTTCGACCGCTTTCTTTTGCAGTACAGATAGGACATCTCTCAATTCTATACCATAACAGACAGCAAGGAGCCGGTCTTCTTCTGCTCCATACTCGAAGCTTTCTTTTTCTTCTCGACTCTTGATCCTCTCTACCTACCCCATCACTTCGGTTCGTGCTTTTGTACAATCTTGCCAATGGTCAGACTCAGACCCTCTTTTGTACCCTTGGAGACCTCAAGTCTTCGCATACTTTCAGGTCCAAGTTCTCCTGCCAGCCGTACGTCGCCTCGCACTCCTCTACACCTCCCGAGCCTTCCAAGCCCCCGGGCAAAGCCCACAGATGCCTTCAACTTGAGCAGCCAGATCAAAGTTGAGCACCCTCCGATACCAATGCCTTGGATTTGGTCCTGCCATAAATGCCACACTCGATACCTTCTAGGGGCCACAAGAAGATGTCTCCACGATGGTCACTACTTCTGCGGCGGCATTACGGTAGACAAAATCAGCGGCAAAGTGAAGAAGAAGCATAGAGCTTGTGTTAGTGAGTTTGACCACACCGGTTGGGAAGACTTCGGTAGCTGGAAAAGAGCGACAGCTGGACAAATCGTAAAGCCTGGCAGCAAACACTGCGAAGATGAGTGCGATTTTCCTAGTTCATGTCATTGGAAAGATCAGCATGCTGTTCAGGATACCAAAGCTGAAAACCTTGATCCTGGCTGTCTCGATAAGGAGCCGGACGCCTCCTCTGCCAAGGGCAAGCTAACGGTCCAGAACAGTACCGAAACCTACATCGGCAAACTCAGGAGAGCAACTGATAAGAAGCATACCACACAAGCAGCCAAGGCACTATTGTCATCTATAGATGAAGAGGACCAGAAAGGATCAGCGTCTCTCGGTACAACGCCAAAATTGAATGGCCTGGGCCTCCACTTTCCAGTCATGGACTTCTTGGGCTCCATGAACGGGGTCAACACAATTCGTGAGCTTACGGACAGACCCCAGATAGGCCTTTCGATCCCCAAACGCTCGCAGATGTCAGCTCGGGTGGAGAACGTATGGGAAGATGATGTTGACATGACGGATTGGATAACACAAGATGCCGCAGGAAGTCCGCCAGTGTCCCCTTGCGCCCGGCCAGATGCATTTGAAGTGGCATTCGACTTCGGGCTCGATCAGGATCACGGCGCTGCAGCATCACTGACTGAGGATGATTCGCCAATTTCACCGATGCGCAGTGCGTGGAACTGGACGGCTGGCGGTATTGGAATTGCGTTGTCGCCGCCTGCTTTGCCAGTCGAAGGGGATATTTGGGAGGGAGAGGTGGAGCATGAGGGGGATGATGCAGATATGCTCTGGGACCAACGGGGAATAATGAAGGCGGATAGGGTGGAAAGAAGACTATAGTACTTAATATGTTGGTTTGTGTAATAATTGTCAGGAGACGCTTACTTGAAAGAATCAATTCGAGTAAGGAAGAAATACCTATGAGAGCAAGGCTCTACTCTAGTAGTAGTGAGATGCCAATGCTCCATGTTGACACAGTCTAACCGTTATTGGTCGAGGGGTACTAAAGGCTAGTATCACGGAGATGCACGGCCGTAACGGGAGTTTGGGGGTGGTATTTAGGACGATTTAGAGGCTTGGCACTGTCAGGAGGCAAAAGATAAGGGCGAAGAGGCAAAAAAAGAAAGATAAGGGAATGCAATTCATCCAATCACATACTCCCAAGATTATATACATTCGTAATATTCGTAATACCCCACGGGAGAATTGCGTCATGGCCAACAAAAAGATATGGATGTTTTAATTATTGTATACGGTACCTAAGGTAATTATATAATCCTACCTTACCTACCTACTACCTTCTAGTATACTGTAAATGCCGTATGGGGGCGGGAGGATATCTCCACGCTTGCGCGGCAAGCAAGGAGAATAAGTGAGATGCAATCATGCAGTAAAGTAAGGTAGGTAATAAATATTGGACTTATCATTTCTTAAAGTTAACTAAATGAGCTAAGCACTTGCTCCAATTTCAATAAAAGCCCCGAAAATGTATCTACTGACCGTGTACTATGTATGTATGTATTGTGTATTACAGATCTATCAATCTTTTCTTTGATAATTGGTGAATATTGATTGCATGGGGTCAGATCTAGGTACTCTAGCACTTATCCAATAGCGGAATGGCGCTGGATACAATGATAACGGGGATCATGGCCCATGGGAATGGAATAGACTTCACCTTTACCGAGTCTTCAACTTTGACTCGGAATCACAAAGTCTCTAACTTCTACCTAAGACGGTAACATCGGAATTATAATATTGTCCCCTATCTCCATCTAATTTGATGAATTCTCGGTCCTTGGCACCTGAAAGATTAAAAAGATTGACATGCTTTAAATTTTAATACTAATCCTTCTCCATTTTTGCCTGATAAGCCCCTCTCCAGATAGATGCATGACATCCATTATCCTCACACACAAATCAATAAGTAAATAAATAACATAACATAACATAACATAACATACATGTAAGCAATAAATCAAGGGAACATGAAAATAAGAAATAAAGAAATACTAATAAATACATACAAGGAATAAGCAAATATATGCCGTCCATGCCCCTTCGCTTTCCTTTCCTTTCCACTTTCTTTCTCTCTTCCTCACCCCGGGAGAGCTCTTGTCTCCATCAGCTCAGAACTCAATCTTCCCAATCTTCCCAATCCATCATCCGCCCCCCTCCGAGCTCGTTTGCACACGCGACCTGTCACCCGTTTGCCATCTCTAAATCTGGAAGACTTGGCACGCACTCTCAACCGTCAACATGACCAGCTATCCTGCTCCCACGGGCTTTGCCCCTTCCTATTCATGGATTGGAGCACCCACCGCTTTCAACGGCACCAATCCCCTCACCGGTGGTGATTCTTGTAAGTCCATCTTTTCATCTCCTTCACATTTCGTCGCCATATCCCTTCCTCCGCGCTGAATGAGTCGGTCTCTAGCACAACGAGCCTAGCTAACAATCACTCTAGCGGTGGAAAATCTCAATCAATGGTATTCCCCGGGCGACCAAGCGTACATTATTGTCGCTTCGGCCATGGTAGTGGTCATGATACCCGGTCTAGGATTCCTCTACTCGGGGCTGGCGAGGAGAAAATCCGCTCTGACCATGCTCTGGGTTACCATGGCCTCCTTCTCCGTCGTCACATTTCAATGGTACTTTTGGGGATATTCGTTGGCATTTTCGGCGCAAGGAACTAGCGGATTTATCGGAGATCTGAAGCACTTTGGTTTGACCAACACGCTCGGTGCGCCAAGTCCTGGCTCGCCGTTGATTCCAGAACTGCTTTATAGTTTCTATCAGGTACCCGAAGCAGTTCTCGTGCATTTCTTTAATCTCTGCTGATGTCCCCTTCCAGTTGCAATTCTGCGCCACTACAGCCGCCATTACGACAGGCGCCGTCGCGGAGCGAGGTCGTGTGCTCCCCATGTTGGTCTTCATTTTCTGTTGGGCCACCCTTGTCTACTGTCCGATTGCCTGTTGGGCTTGGAACATCAACGGCTGGGGCTTTAAATACGGCGTCAAAGATTACGCCGGGGGCGGACCCGTCGAAATAGGCTCCGGCATGTCCGCTTTGGCATACTCTCTGGTCCTAGGTAAACGCCAGGAGAAGATGATGGCGAATTTCCGTCCACACAATGTCTCGCTGATTGTATTGGGCACGGTTTTCCTTTGGTTTGGTTGGCTGGGATTCAACGGAGGTTCATCGTTTGGGGCAAATCTGAGAGCAGTGCAGGCTTGCTGGAACACCAATCTGACGGCCATGTTTGCTTCCGCAACATGGGTAATTCTCGACTGGAGATTGGCAAGGAAGTGGTCCATGGTTGGTTGGTGCTCAGGCGCTATTTCTGGCCTCGTTGCTGCCACGCCTGCATCTGGATACTGCACCGCCTGGGGGTCAATTATATTGGGCGTCGTTGCAGGAGTAGTCTGCAATTATGCCACTAAGGGTTCGCTCTCCCCGACATCATCATCTTTTTTTTGCGCGTCTAACAGGTCGCAGTAAAATACTATATACGTATTGACGACGCATTGGATATTTTCGCTGAGCACGCCGTTGCCGGTATGCTCGGTCTGATGGCGAATGCACTCTTCAGCGCAACCTACATCATCGGACTTGACGGTGTCAACACTGGCATCATCCAAGGCAGCTGGATCAACCACAACTACCGCGAATTCTACGTTCAACTCGCCTACATCCTTGCCGCAACCGGCTGGTCCTTCACCATAAGCCTCATTCTAGCTTATGGCATCAACTACATCCCCGGACTTCACCTGCGAGCATCGGAAGAAGCGGAGCTCTTGGGCATGGACGATGACCAATTGGGTGAGTTCGCCTACGACTACGTCGAGGTCAGGCGAGACTACCTGGCGTGGCAACCAGCGAGTACGGATCCGCAAAAGGGTGAGATCAACCTACCCCAACATGAGAGACACGGCATTACGGAGCAGAAAGATATGATAATGGGCAGGGAGCCGGGCGAAAGCAGCAGCCAGGACACTGGAGAGGAGCATACTGGGATCGGAGGTGATAGGCATGGTGTCACTTATGAGAAAAAGTAGGGGCAGGTCTTTGATCATCTAGATTGAATAGCACCTAGGAAGAAAGAGCAGGATGTGGATATAGGCATGAATTTTTCGCGGTCTGGGATAGCAAGCGTTCTTGGACCTGGTGGGTTGGGTCAGGCTGAGATGAAATGGGATGAAATGGGCAAAAGAACAGAATGTATTTGTTACTGAATATGTTTGGCGACTTTGGAGATGGATATGGGTACCGATTCCCCAGGCGTCGCACCTCCTGGTATTCACTGGTTCCCTTCCTGACGGGACCGAACAGTAGCGTACCCCGTCACCATTTTGATAGCGGTGATTTCTTTTTCCGCGGCCACATCACCGGTCTAGGGCCAATGTACACAAGACTTCCATGCGATTCCAAGTGCACGGGACTGACTAACGGCATTGCCCTCGGAGATGTCATGGCTCGTCCTCGAGCAGTGAGAGAGACAAAAACCACACAACTCTAGAGGACCAACCCCACGAGCCTGAGTGATTTTGGGGACATGTTCGTCTGGGACCTCAATGCTTCGAGGGACCACTGCCCCGAAGATTTGACTGAAATACTGTTTCTTTTTGGGGTCTTTGCAGAGCGTTCTGCCTAAAAGATCTTTAGAATATGTCTAGCCTCTCGTGTTTGTTGAAGATGGCTCGGATGGCTAGATTAAGCTTTTCGGAAGCTCGGGAAGGTGACGACAGCAACGGATGATGATCTGCAGCTAGTCAGTTTGTCCAACTCCAAGCTTTGCTCCCCATTCCAATTTCATCCCACAGTTTCGCATTCCCTCCATTCAATTGCCAAGTCTACTAAAACATCAAACGCATCCACAACCGCTCACAGGAAGAAAGGCGTTCATTATACTTATTTGAAGAGTCATGTCTCTCGCACGACATGTGAGTCCCCTGTCTAGGAAGATGGTCTGTTACCCTGTGGTCTTACCAGCCATAGGTCGATCCGGATCAGCTCATCGAAACTCTAGTAAGCATTCACATCTTGTAGCCTGCTCTTTCAATACAGGACGAGCTAAATCATTGTTTATCAGCGTGATCATCCGAGTGAATATCCCATCCAGACGCCTCCCAATATTCAGGAATATTTGGTAGGGTCATTTGTTGGTAGATGGATTTTGACCAGCAATCAGGCAAAGCACACAAGCATCATGTCCACACAAAGAGCGCCGTCTCCACCATGACACCCTACTCTTCCCGCTATGCGAGTCAGCAGGAGATCTCCAAATTCAAGATTCCAAAGGACGGAGCGCCCGCGGAGGCGGTTAAACAAATGTTGAAAGACGAGCTCGATCTGGACGGACGACCGAATTTAAACTTGGCAAGCTTTGTTGGAACCTATATGGAGCGCGAAGCAGAGGCCTTAATGGTCGAAAATCTATCAAAGAATATGAGTGATGCAGATGAGTGGATCTCTCTTCCCATCCTGTTGCAGCATTGTTGCAAGTCTAATCTCAACATAGGTATCCCGCTATGATGTAAGTAATCTTTTCTGACCAACCATTGCCTCTTTCAACTCTCTTCTAGAGGCCGAAGCCCTTTTCTGACTCCCAAAACATGTTTCTTAAATCTATAATTGTTTTCCAAGAGAAATATTGACTGGGAAATTATCTAGGGCTATGCACGCCCGTTGTGTAAGTCTTACTAGGATTCAAACTTCCATGTTTACCCCAAGCGATTAGGCCCGGGACACGTTTGGGGAGTAGCTAGTCTGTAGACACTTTTCGAGACTAGAAATCCTTTCTCCAACGGCAAAACTAATTCTGGGACCACTCGTTAGGTTTCCATTATTTCTCATCTCTGGGGTGTTCAGAAAGGTGAGAACGCCATTGGTTCGGCCACCACTGGTTCTTCCGAAGCAATTCATCTTGGTGGCCTTGCCATGAAGAGAAGATGGCAGGAAAAGCGTGACGCAGAGGGCAAGGATAAAACGAAGCCAAACATTATCATGGGGTCCAACAGTCAAGTCGTCAGTACATTTTTCTGGTCCATTATTCCTCTTTTGATCATGTTTTGGAAAGCGGAGGCCTTCCCCGGCTCCTGAGACATCTCTCCTGGACCTAGAAGTATCCTGGAAGAGCAATACTGACTCCGATATTGAGGCTTTGGAGAAGTTTGCTCGCTATTTTGAGGTCGAAGCTAGAATCCTAGATGTAAGCGAAAAGAGCAAGTACAGACTCGACCCTGAGCTTGTAAAGAAGAACATCGATGAAAATACTATTGGCGTGTTTGCGATTATGGGGAGTACATACACTGGGCATTATGAGCCCGTGGAAGAGATCTCGAAGATTTTAGATGAGTACGAGGAGAAGACTGGCAATGATATCCCAATTCGTAAGCCACTTCCCAGGTCTCGTCCTTCCTGTCGAGACCGCTATTCGAGTCACGAAACATTTGCTGGGAGCAAACCCATCCTGTCACTACATTTCTGTCCCCAACCCTTTTGTTGTTCATTTGACCACAGCTAGGAAGGTTGACTCTCGAACATGCTAGATGTCGATGCTGCCAGTGGAGGTTTCATCGCTCCGTTCACATATGCTCATGCGGGCGGACCAAAATGGTGGGTTATTCTCCCAGCAGGCTATCACCGTCTTAGATGCTTGCGCTTCTCTTCTATGCACACCAGCTAGCTTTCAACTCGAACGTATAACTAAGACATAGCCCATACTCATGACGACAGGAATTTCGAGTTGAATCGTGTGAAATCAATAAACACGTCTGGCCACAAATTTGGTCTCGTATATGCAGGTGGGTAGAGCTACAAGCCCAATGTGGAAGCTTTGACCTTGGCTACCGCCCAGATGCTGACAGAAATCCAGGTGTTGGTTGGATCATCTGGCGAGACGAGGCTTTCCTTCCCCGGCACTTGATCTTTGAGCTCCACTATCTTGGTGGCACAGAAGAATCATACACGCTTAACTTCTCCCGGCCAGGAGCTCAGATCATCGCACAGTACTACAATCTGATCCACCTTGGTTTTGATGGATTCAGAGCCATCATGGAGAACTGCCTCTCCAACGCCCGCCTTCTAAGCAAGTCGTAAGTTTCCTCTCGTAGCTCATTATTTCCCTTGTCATCATGCATTGTCGGCCAGAAACCTTTTCTGGCCCTAAGACATGTCTTCTGACTCGATATCTATCTTGAGAGAAAATTACTGACTTCGAAACCATCCAGCCTTGAAGCTACTGGCTGGTGTACGTACTTTCGGCGTCCATGTTCCTCTTCTTGAGCAAATGCTCAGCCTTGAGATGTGTTTTGAGAGTGTCTGTCCTTTAGACATGCTTGAAGACTGAAAGCTCAACACGCCCTTTCGAATAAGCTGTACTGACTCTGTAATCATACACTAGATACCTGCGTTTCCGACATTCATCATAAGATCAAGAATGTTTCCAACGGAGAGGCCGAGACCAGCGCGGATTACGTTGCAGGCCTTCCTGTTGTTGCTTTCCGCTTGTCTGATGCCTTCAAAAAGGACTTTGGCCACGTTAAACAAGAGACCGTCAGCAATCTTTTGCGTGCCAAGCAGGTGAGTTATGTTTTCGAGCCATTTCTTCCTGATTCATATTGCATCTTGGTTGGAAGACATGTCGTAGGAGTCAGCTCCTCCCGAGACATGTTCCACGACTCCAAGTTGGTCCCAGAAGGATATGCTAACTCGTGAAATCATAAAGTACATAATTCCAAATTATCCACTTCCTCCCAATGAGGAGAAGACGGAGATTCTGCGCGTTGTTGTGCGTGAGAGCATGTCACTGGACCTTCTCGATCGTCTAATTAGCGACATCATCGCCGTCACCGAGCAGTTGATGACGTCCGATCCCATTGATCTGTCAGCGTTCCAGCCCGGTGCCACGAGCGTTGAAAAGCAGCACCAGAGCAAAGGTGTCGACCATGCCAACAAGCACAAGGCGCAGAGACCAATGAGTAAGGGTGTTCACCGCACTGTCTGCTAGACGAAGCTTCAAGGTTCCCAGAGCAGGGTAAGAAGAGGAAACGGCTAAAGGAGCATGATGAATGGAATAGCAATTGTTTAGAGCTGTACATACAAGAGGCTATACATATAAAAGCACAAGGAATCAAAACAAGGCATATCAAAAGATACAAATGAAGAGAACGCAGGCTCTGACACATACAAAGATTGATTCCTCCCAAAGTAAGGATAGTCTGCGTCACGTTGAAATCTCGGGAAAGACGAGCGATGACAGGCTTTCCCGTCTTGTTCGAAGCTGATGTCCAGTGTCGATCTCGACCTCGATGTAGTGTCTGCGCTTGCATTGCTTGTATTTCGGGCTCGCTACGGGTAGTAGTCCGGGCCAGGGTAACAGAATGCTTCGATACTATACGTATACCACGTATAGAGTGCCATACCTAAGGTACCTTGAGTGCCTTGAATTACCCTGTATCTGACTCGCAACTCGCAGCAGAGCACGCTCATTTGGTTTTCTGCTCAACGTGTTAGTTAATTTTTCAATCATCAAGGTACTTTGATTGTATCTATACTAAAGGTGTGAGTGTTGCTACAGAAGCTAGGTATTGATGAGTGTACCTCCAGGATAAAGCAAGATGGGTATTCTATGCTCGCTAACCACACTCAAAAGAAGTCAGCTACCTGCTGCACAGTGCATCATAAAACCACGTCAGTCCTCTGCTGAGCACCGCTCTACAACTCGATCAAGTCCACCTCCGAGAAGTCAGGAGGACTCTTTCTATACACAACCCTTCCATTGCTGTCCAAGCCCGTGAATTCATTGCTAATCCAAATGTACCTCGAAAACTTTTGCGTCCGAAGGATCTCATCATCACTCACACCTAGATCGTCTCTAGGGATCCAAATCACGGGCCTTCTAGCTCTCAACGCCTCATGCTGAAAGGCTCGCTGAACGAGCTTGTCTCGCTGGTCCGGTGTCAGGTCCTCTATTTCGTCATTGATCCCCGCGAACAGAGCTTCTCCAATCGCGTTCGTTCCACTGCGTTGAGCCTCAATATCTCGTAGTTTATTAGCGGGATGGTGCTGGCGGGGGTGCTGACGGGGTGAGAAAGCCTGTCTGTCCTGTGCAGGAGAATAGGGTGTCTTCTTCCGGGGACGGTCCGCCCAGGATGATGCCTTGAGTGGATTGAGATTTGCCCCGGCTTCCGGTGCTAGGAAGCTCAAATTGCTTGGCTCCATTCTACCACGATCTTTGGGTACTTCGATTTTTCGCATTTCGATGCTCTCAAACGCCCTATCCGCGTCTGCAGGAGGTTCGCGATCCCTGAGGACCTCTTCATTCTCGTCACGCTCGTGCTCGTTCTCATTCAACATCCAATGCTTTTCTTGTGCTCGTGCAAATTCTTCATCGCGCATTACAGCCTCGTCTTCCAAAGTGATGGGTAAGTACCTCAGCAATGGACCAAATGCACCATTCAGGAGCCATTGATAGAGAACAGTAAGAATGAGAACAATTATCATGATGATACCTTGGGCCTTGCAGGGCGTGCCATATGCCTTGCCATCGCTGGAAGCATCCTTGACGAGAAAAAATAGGCCGATAAGACAAAGCTCCATGAGATACAGCCCTGTGAAGAGCTGATTGATAGCGGTGGGAAAGAGCAAGCCACCAGTGTCAAAGCGAAACTTTGTCACATAGAGCGTGTTGTACCTGTAGACTAGCCAAAATAAACTGAAGGTGATGATGTTAAAAATCATGATCAGTGGAGAGATAATGGAGTACACCAGACCTGGTAAACGTCAGCTGTTTGCGAACACGATGACATTTTCCATATTGACTTACCGATGCATGCCAGGTTGGTATAGACGGGAAAGAAAGTTCCCCACTGCATGTTGGGCAGCTTCGTTTGTCTTTGCCACTTTTGTCTGGCGGTATTGTCCAGTAGTGGTGCCAGGAGGAACCATTCGACCAAGCTTACGATTTGAACGAGATCCCCGGCGCTGACCGACAATGCTTGTAATAGCAAGTATGAGAAAAAGTAGTTCGACGCTTTGGGTAGGTTCTGGGCCAAGATAGCGGGTACGCTTTGAGGATCTTCCGTGACCTGCGTTATAACCGTGGTAATTCCCGACGATATTGAAATCACGAGGAATACCTGCACAAAGAGAAAGGCAAAGTAATATTTTTGCACACTCAGCTCTACTGTCATGCCAGTATAGTCGCCTTGAACCTTGGCAAGGAACCGTAGAGTGACGGGGAGAAGAATCAATAGGAGCGCCAGGATAGCCTGTGGTAAAACACCTTGGATGATTGAAAACACCTCATTCGGCGCGCGAGCAAGCCAATGCAGCCACTTGACTGTGCCCGTGAGCGTCTTGATTTGCGACAGGATAGCAGTGAATGACACCGGGAAGGCCCACCCAATTACCAATCCGACAATAATAACAATGACCACGGCGGGGCGGACATAGGACTCCCACCATTTCATTGACATGTTGTCCCAAATGACGTCGTCTGGCGAAATTTCCACAACTCTTGGAGCCATTTGGTTAGGTGTATGGTGGCTGACAGCTTGACAAGCCATGTGTGCAGCTACTTGATGATTGAACTGTACGAATGCCGAATTCATGAGTGGGAACCTTTCAGGGTTTTTTTGATCTTGCTCAATCTCAGCATTGAGTCGAGCGACTTCTTTACGGCAATAGTCGATCTTATCAACTTTCTGTCCCAATAGTGGCAACGAGATCATCCATTGCCAACCAAAGATAGGGAGTCTCATAGATTCGCGATCCTTTTCCTTTAGATATCTATTCCACACAGGTTGATCTTCATTGGAACCATAGTCTTCACTGTAGGCGATGGGATAATCTGTTACTTTCCTCTCACCTGCTCTGTCCTTTGGCGACTCGTTACGGAGCTTCTTTATGTGGCCATTCGTCCCTTCCAAGTCTGGGCTTGATCCTGGGCCATTGACTGTAGGTTGAGCATTACACCCCGGGGTCATTGGACTTGGCCGGCTCAATGGGAATTCGTCTTCCTCCTGACCGTGAGGAGTAGGGCTTGGAATACCATATGGTACAGTCTCCTTGCGATTCCAGAAATTGAACCTTGACTTGATTGGCTGTCTGTGCTCTCCAAGTCGCTCAGGGTTACGCAATATGTCTGTATAGCCCGACTCCTGCTTGATCCTGTGATCAATGGGGGCGCCTTCGATGCCCAGCCCTTGACCATCACGACTCGGTCTCGACCGTGAATATGTAGGCCCGTCTCGTGATGTGCTACCCCTAATAGTACTGTCGTTTGACGGCTCGCGGGACCTCTGCTGAAAGTCACTTCCTGGGCTGGGATCACGGTTCTTATATCGATACTCAAAATCCGGCGAGATCGACCGTGACCAAGTACCGTCTAAGCCAGAGTTATTTTTGTCCACAGGTACTTGGTTTCGTGGAGTTGCTGACTTTGGAGCCGTCGGAACGTAGCCTCCTGTTGTGTTCAGCCGTTCATCGACACCCTTGCCAGCTGCCTTGAAGCCTTCGAATACATTCTTTCCAAGATTGCCAATACCGTGCCCAACAGCTTCCATCCCATGACCTACAACAGGGATTGGCAATAAATGCCTTTTCCGCTCTCGAGATTGCTCCCTTGACGTTTCTTTTGGAGACTCTGCTATCGCTTCCTCTATCGTATGCCGCACTTGATGTGGATCACCGGCACTGATCCCGTCTGTCTGCGCCATGGCTACGGCTTGTTCTTCTAACGCCTCTCTGTGTTCTGATGCGGTTACCTTAGATTCCTTTCTGCCTGCTTTCTTCCCTTCCGCTTGAAGCTTGTCAAGATGTGACCGTTTTGCGTTCTTTACAAGAGAAGTCTCTGCGGACTCCAAGGAACGAGCAAGTTTGTTACGACGCTTGACCTTGTCATTCAGCTCGTCGAAATTGCGGTTGATCCAGATATTGCGGATTCCCCCCGGGAAAACATCGTAAAGTCCGTTGAGGGCCTCGAACGTGCACCATTTAGCTGGTATTGCTGTGACTAGGACAGTTGTTGCAGAAGCACGTAGCCGGTGTTGTGGTGAAGTCAGATAGGCTTGACGCAGACGGATGTAACCTCGGAGCTCATCAAAAAAGACAAAGCTTGTGTAGATGACCACGCCAATAGCTAAGACGAGATGGGCCCAGTATCTATTGTTCTTGTCAGGCGGTACATCACCCCAAGCGAGGCGATCGAGTCCTGTAACGTTTGTATAATCGTTTGAAGCGAATTTGCCTGTGGCAAAGCGTGGGCCTCTTCCGTGGACGAAGTTCAATGGAATGAGTATAGGGATAATCACAAACGCCATCGGAATGAAGATCTTAAGGAGGGTCCGTAAATATCGCAGGAAGAAATAGGCATCTAGCCCACATTTCTGTATGAAGTCTGAATTTGACGTCCTGAAAACGGGGAGGATCCATTGCCAAAGGCCTTTGGGAGGTGGTGCAGTTCGTTCTCGTTCAGGAACAAGGAATGTACGTGGTCTGCTAATAAGATATCAGTATCCGCTTCAAAGGATGTACACGAGCTTCCTTACTAGATTCGGCTGAACCTGCCATGAAGCAGTAGGAAAAGACCAAATTCGACGCCAAAAACAGCGAGGCCAGATACCAAAGAGGCAAGGAATGAGTCGAGTGAAATGCCGGCCGACTGATTCGCGTTACCACCTCGTGACAAAGCCTCACTGAACGACGTGGGCGCCGCTTCTGCTGAAGTAGAAGACATTGGGGGTAGTTAGTAGCTATGGGGGATCCTAAGGCGTCCACATGGCATGTCGAAGGTGATAGCATACAGCGCTCAATGGCAAGATGTGTATGGAACACATGGTCAGAGTGCCCTTTTCTTACAATCTGCGACTGGCATTGGAGCCACCGAAGTAGAGTGCATAAGGTAAGGTACTTAGGAAGACGCGATTGTACCGAGATAATTGCCAAGCTTTTCTATTAATTCACCATCAAACTCCTTAAAAATAATTAAACATAGTGGGCGGTAACCTCTCGTCCAATGATTATGAGGGAAGCTTTCCCATGATCGTTACTCACAATTTCTTAGTCACGACAAGTCTTTGGCCATGGAGCAGATGGTTTTCCTGCGCAAGAACACACGAAATATGCTTACTCCCACACTCCTACACATACATACTGTACTATTGTTCTACCTAGACACAGCTCCTTCAGCCTCAAACCCTGATAAGGTGGGGCTGCGTGGGGCAAAACTTGGCGGCTGTTCTGGTCCTGTCATGGATGAAAGAGGTGAAAGAAAGAAAAAGAACCGTGTCTATCATTGATAGATATTAATATTATTTATTGCTTCTTCGTCTATTGCTTTCACCCACACCCACACCCACACCCACATCCAGGACCACCGAGAAGGATCAATTGAGCGCGCATTCTTCGGGGCCAAACTTTCTCCTGCGGCAACCCCCCCGCACCTATCTTCGGACCGGTAGGACCCTGCAACGCATGAATAAACCCTTACTATTTACACTTATTGTACCCTCCTATCCATCACGTCTTAGCGCCCCAAAAATGCTGACTTACTGTCATGTAGTGTGAGGTGACTTCCGGAGTTCTCAACTTTGGAAATACGTGTGAAAACCCAGCCATTTCTTCAAACGCCTAATTCCTCAATCTACAGATACTTAAGAAACATTTCAAGAGCCCCGAAACCGTGAGACAAAATGGTTGGGTTAGGACCTCGGCGCCAGCCATCCCGAAAGGGTCCGTTATTCCTATGGGTGAAGCATGAAGCTGGAGACTGATACGGCATGATGCTTGTAGGATCAATGGCAGATGTGCCCGATGATCTTCTCGAACAGATCAAGTATTTGGAAAATATATTCACAGTGGATCAGGCTAAGCTGAAAGAGGTGACCAACCACTTCGTCAAGGAGTTGGAGAAGGGAAAGTCATCTGTCCTATTGCGCCGGTGATGAAATCCCTAACGCCTGCCAGGCCTCAGCATCGAAGGTGGCAGCATTGTCAGTAGAGCGAACCAAATATCGAAGGTCCCCCTACGATATACTGACTTCCATGACAGCCGATGAATCCGACTTGGGTCATGGGCTTCCCTGATGGCCATGAAACTGGAACTTTCCTCGCTCTTGACATGGGCGGAACTAATTTGCGTGTCTGCGAGATCATCTTACTGGAAGAAAAGGGCGAATTCGACATAATCCAATCGAAATATCGGATGCCGCAGGACTTGAAAACGGGAGAATCCGAAGAGCTGTGGGAGTACATTGCAGATTGCATCCAGCAATTCATTGAATATCACCATGAAGTTGAAGATCTGGAACAGTTGGACAAAATCCCTCTCGGTTTCACCTTCTCATTTCCAGCCACCCAAAACTATATAGACAATGGTATTCTCCAGCGTTGGACCAAAGGGTTTGATATCTCCGGCGTTGAGGGGAAAGATGTTGCCCCCCTTTTTGAAGCCGCCATCGCCAAAAGAAAGCTTCCCATCAGACTCAGCGCCTTGATCAATGACACCACCGGGACCCTCATTGCATCAGCGTATACCGACGACACAATGAGGATTGGCTGCATCTTTGGCACCGGATGCAATGCTGCCTATATGGAAAATTGCGGCTCCGTACCCAAGATAGCCAGCTACAACCTGCCACCCAATATGCCTATCGCGATCAATTGTGAATATGGTGCATTCGACAACGAGCACGTAGTCCTCCCTCGTACACCTTACGACGTTGTTGTCGACAACGACTCGCCTCGCCCCGGCCAGCAAGCTTTCGAGAAGATGATAGCAGGTCTGTATCTTGGCGAATTATTTCGTCTTGTACTGGTAGATCTGCACGATAATAAGAGCTGCAAAGTCTTTCAAGGGCAGGATATCGGCAAGCTGCGGAAAGCATACACACTTGATTCTTCCTTCCTCTCCATGATCGAAGAGGACCCTTTCGAAAATTTGTCAGAAACTGGTGATCTCTTCCTCAGAGAACTAGGCATCAAAACAAACAAACCCGAGCTAGAGCTCTGCCGCCGCCTTGCCGAGCTCATCGGCACTCGCGCCGCCCGCCTCTCTGCTTGTGGGGTTGCAGCTATTTGCAAGAAGAAGAACATCGAGACGTGTCATGTTGGCGCCGATGGCAGCGTGTTCAACAAATATCCTCACTTTAAAGCTAGAGGAGCGGTAGCGCTCAGGGAGATATTGGACTGGCAAAAAGGTGAAAAGGATCCCATAAGCATACTGGCTGCAGAGGATGGGAGCGGTGTGGGGGCGGCGTTGATTGCCGCCTTGACGATCAAGAGAGTGAAGGCTGGCAACCTTGCAGGCATTAGAAATGTCGAGGGGATGTTGTAGATGCTGATTGACATTGAATATGAAGCTGAAGCTGGCTACTAATTCTTCCAAAATGCGGCGATGTCAGCCCTAATGTAGAAACCCCAAATGCTTTGCTCTTCTCGAGCAATGATAGGACAAATGATGATTGAATCTCTAAAACAACCGGAAGCTCTTGCTAGCTAAGTGCGAAGCTCCCACAGCCTGATCTTGCCTTGTTCATTTGCGACGGCCAGCATCTCGGAAGTAGGCGACCAAGCAATAGCGGTAATTCTCCCAAGCGGTGTCGAACTCGTAGGCCAGTTCCGAAACACAGTACAACTTGGCAGGTGAATCAATCTCAACGCGTCTCTCTTCCAACGGCTAGCCATGCACAGAAGTTGTCCGTCTTGCGAGAACTCCAAGTGTGAGGTTGGTGTGATTAGCTGGTCGAACGCCCTCACGGGTCTTGGCCGAGTAGGCACACTTTCTGCAGCCCAGTTTCGTCGCTCGTAGATGTTGACGATACCACTTGAGCTGCCGACTGCAACCCATCTGTCGTTCCCCAACGTCTTGGGTCCCCCTCCACGCCCCCCTAATGCCACGACTGTAGTTCCTACAGCACCTTCGTCTATCCATGTTGCAACAGCTCGTCTTTCCCGCACGTCCCACTCGACAACTTCGCCTCCTTTACCAACAAGCATCAAACCCTCTCCATCGCCCCACCAATCAAAGTCCGCAACGCCACCTTTGCCTTCCACTCTCACCTCTGCAATCCACTGGCAACTATTTGCATCGAGGACATTGATGGTGCCACCACTTTTTCGTCCAGAGCCCACAAGACCTATCCAACGGCCACACGGACTTAGCTTGAAGCGCTCCATACTGCGCTGTACTTCGCCATGCCCAATCACCCGTGACACCTTCTCTACTTTTCCAGTGTCCAAGTTCCAAATATGAAAATAGCGGCGACGACCAGAGAGAAATACTTTGTTGCCAGCTGGTTGTTGGAAAAGCGAAGTTGTGAGAGGAGTAGACCTTAAGTGTAAAGTTGTGAGCACCGGGTTTGGATTTGGAGGATGCGGAGAGATATGGTGGAGAAAGAGCGTAGAAGAGGGACCGGAGGAGAGGAGGATAGGATGAACGGGGTGAAATGCGAGGTTGGTTATGGCGGACTGCGAGATAATTTAGCACCAACAGGAAGAAGAAACAAGAGTAAACAAAAGCTTTACAGGTTGGGCGGTGCCGACATCTTTAGTACGGTGGATGTCGATGACTTCTGAACGGAGCTTTTTGCGAACATCTGTGCTCGTAGATCCAAGCTGAACAAGACTATCGGTGTTCTGTAGAAGCTTGGCAAGCGGTTGAACTGATAGGTCGCCGGGTATCTCGTCCGCTGAAGTATTGGCTTCTGAGCTTTCTGAACCACTTGAAAGTTTTCTTCGTTTTTGTGATGCTACTTTTTTCGCCGCGGAGGGGTTCGCCCAGTCCGGTACTGGGTATAGTCGTTCGAATTGGCGTCGTAGCCGTTTACTGTACTCCTTTCCATTAATCAGGTCTTCAGATTCAGTAGTCCTGAGCTTCCGCAGTCTAGGATTGGAGGCCAGGGAGACGATGACACGTTCGTCGTCGCTATCAACCCATGCCGCGACGTTGCCGTTGTCTGATAGCGATGTTTCTTGGCCCGTTTTTGAGTCGGTCAAAAGGTCTGGGATGTTCGCACCGGACGGATCGGAGTCAAGGAAGAACAGCTGCAAGGATATTGAGCGAAAGCAAGTTCGGAAGATACATGAACTTTACAAACATCAGCATCGTCAAGCTCTTCCAAAATTCCGTCTTCCAAGCCATCTGGAGCTTGTTGCCGGTCACCATCCACTACATCTTGAAGATGAGTACTAGACTCTTTATATGATTTCAATCCTTCATGAAAGCCTGAGTCGTCACCAAAGACAAGCTTCTCAAGCTCGATTTCGGTTGCATCCTTTTCCATTGGTTCGTCACAGTCGAGTCGTTCGAAGCCATCGTCCATGGCGCCCAGCATTGGGGATCTTGGCAGCTGGACTGGCTAGGGAGCATTCAGAGAAGACATCGTTTCGCCAGGAAAATGGCTTGGGAATTCAGGACTGTACAGCGTTACGGGGTTACAGTGGTGGCCTATTAAGGGCGCAAAAACATCCCTAGCGGCGGAGGCGACTCAGCTCGTAGGGCTGATGTCGACCCACTAAATTTATTTTATATTTCACATCCACCCCAACACATGGTTGCGCCCACTGATCGATAGAGAAAAAAAAGAATAAGCTCTTCGTCAACGTCAGCGCTGCCGGACCGAACACACTGGTCCCAAGGGTCATTCAGTCTTGTGCACTGATTGATTGATTTGTTCATACTGGACACCATACAGGTTTCCCCGCAGAGGGCTTCACAGGCATCAAAGGCCCAGCCAGATACCCACTCCCTAGCTAGCTATAACTACAAGTATCATTATCAAGTGTGGATCCCCTGAGTCGCATTTGCAATAGATGACACGTTCCCAATCAGAGACGCTGTCTAGGCCATCTATCCCTTGGGGAAAAGTCTCAAAAAACCCTTAGAACTCAGAGACACTCTCGATATAGAGACAAAGGAGGGAGGTGACTATCGGCATTACACCAGTACAACCCCTAACTCTCCCCGGCCACGCATATAGTATAGTAGATCCTCCTCTTGAAGGCCGGGCTTCTGCAAGCCGCTCGTCGGTGGGCTTCTGTCGACCCTCTTTCTCTCGTGTTATAGTCGTGATCAAGGATCCTCCCGATAGACGACTCTTTGAGATACTCATCGCTCTCGTAGCCCCTTACGAATGAACGTGTCCGACCCCTCGTGGACGCGTGTCTTGTTATCACTGCGTTGCTCTCGGATCACGCGTGTTTTTTGACCACGCGCGGACTGGACCTCTGTAGGATTCGAACCCACAAGTAGCTGTATCGAGTACAGGTCTACCGTTACCAGTGGTAGTGTGTGTCAAACACCGCCGAGGTCAGTCTTGTGCACTGTGCAGTGAATCTTTCATCTCGAGTTTGTGACATTCTAATTAGAGTAACTACTCGATATCACCTATCAATGCAATACCCTAACCCTAAATATATTCGTCTTAATACCGATTTCTTTCAAAATAAAGCGCTGTAATGCTGAAACACTATAGTACTCATAAAACATCAATAAAGAGTCTGAAATATAATATCGTTGTCGCTATAGCCTGTTCCAAATGGTGGGCGGGGTTTTTGGTGGGGTTTCGGATATATTTAGGGTTAGGGTATTGCATTGATAGGTGTGTTGCATTGATAGGTGATATCGAGTAGGTGTAGATTTGAGCAGGAGTCCAAATTCGTGCTGGATTCCGAATTCACACGGTGTCGAACAGAAGCCCTTGGCATCGTATATTCATATTGTTCATTTTGGAGCCCTACGAGTATGGGCTGTAAATAGCCTGTCGGGATTCGAATTACACAACATCTTAAGCCGAGTGACCCACCGTCAGAATCCACAGTAGAAGGAATTTTTTACACTGCGCTGTACTAGTTCTTGAGGTGCGAAGTCGCAAACACCAGCACTGGGCCATGTTGATGACCGTCATCTCCACTTGTATAGTCGTCGATTCCCGGCGCCCAAATACCTGCGATGGGTAAGCTGCGGAAGACCGGGAAGGACGTGCCCAAAGCGACTAGGGTACTGTTGTCGATTAGTATCTGCAAGCTGGTCTATGCGCCTTGTTTCAGCCTCGTCACAGCAGCCAGCCTCAATTCTGGATCGTCGCGCGTTGCGGGATTTTGCATTGGAGTGGACAATATGGAGATGTCGGAAGTCTCAATGGAATATCGAAAGCGGTACAAGCCAGGGTCCGCCTTATCATTGGCATTCGAGTAATCTGTGTGTGGTAGGGCCTGGCTTCGGGAGTTTCTGATCAGTGAGATACTCGTCCCCACGCCCACGCTTCCTCCCAGTCAAATTGGCATTTGCTGCCGATAAGACGGAGGAATGGACGTCTTCTCTCCAGATGTCACTGCTTCGTCGAAGCTTGCGCGTGATTCAACACCAAGCCTACAAGGACTATTATTCTTTGATCACAACAAATAGCAAACGAACAGACACTGATCCATCTTCCCACGTGCTTTGCCGCACTGTCACAGGATCTTACTCGAGCATAATGCAATCACCACCTGTCAGAAACCACTTCTCAGGCCGGGGCTTCCTATACCTTTTCAAAATCTTTCAATAAAGCTCTAGACGCGACCATTCCACAAATAGAATCGTTCGACTTGGTGAGGGCCCCGCTTACAATCGCCACATCCTGGTCGCTAACAAATAGATGCCCTCTATTGGGGTTCCTGTAAATGATGGTGAAAATGCTGGCATTAATAGTGTCACAAGCAAAGTTCGAATGCCTCTATGTCAGGCACGTTTCAATTACGATTAGTACCTTTCGCCACGTGTGCCGGCCGGACACGAGCATTGACCATCCGCAGAAAGGGCTCAGTCGCTACGATCTCCATCCGTGGATGCGTAAGGACCGACTGGCGGCGCGCATACTGGCAATGGGCGATGTCAACACCAATTATTGGACAAGTGCTCATCGAATCAGAAATTTTCGGAAGCTGGCAAAGCTCACAGCAAATGATTTTACGAGCAAAGCCTTCCTCTTGGACGACTCGGGGTCTGTGAAAAGGAAGCTTAGTTGATGAAGATTATGCTTTCGTTCTGATGTGGGGATATTAGACTGATCTGGACCAGGCGCTATGTGGAAGGTGACCTAGCCTGCCCACGCTCGACAGATAGTGATTTCGAGGCGCATGATTTGGGGTTTCATGGTAAAATCCGGACAAAACATCACCCCAAGTTCCAAGCTCCCATCTGACCGTGCAGAATGCACCATCAATTAGCCGCGTGCGCTTCGCTATTTTCCGGGGTAGCGGCGCCACTTGTATCTGCTGGGCCCGGCGATTGCTAGACCTTATCAACGCGGTGCGGAGATTTGTTGAGATCGCACCAGGTCAAGCGACGGACGTCACAGGCTCACAGCCATCCAGTTCAGGGATGTTCTGAACTTCTGGCTTCTCATCCGAGAGTTTGTCGCCGGATACCTGTCTTCGACTCCGCTATAAAGAATGGATGGAGATTGATGAGGTCAATGCATGAGTAACTAACGTCGGCTATCATGATACGCGCAGTACGTCAGCCGAACCCCATGATTTGGATGAACTTGGGATAGCGGGTAAGTAGTAGGCAAGAATCGTGAATGGCAGGTCAGAGGTCGTTCTTCGAGGCATGACAGAGATTTTCAGACGCAACACTGCAACAGGGTCGGTTCGGCAGACAGCAGTATTCTTAGAGCTCAAAGCCAGGGATAAGGCAACGAGAGTCAGAGGCAAAACTTATCAGAGGCATATCTTTGCGACAGATTAGCATAAGTATATATTAATTCCAAGTCTCGACCACAACAAGTTCTCCCGGAAACCCTTTCAGTTTTCAGAAACGTAACAAAGAAGGGTGAAGAATTCGTTGTGTATATCCTTCTTTCCTGCTGTGCACCAGCTGTGTTCTTTCCATTTCTTGGTGTCCTCCTTCAGCTTCAAGCGAATCGTCAGGCGTTGGTACTCGTTGAAGTTGAAGGCAGGGGGCAAGGGCCTTTCTGGCCTTATCTATTTAGCGGCAACGGCTCTTCTTATCAAATCGAGCTAAGCAAGGCACGCAAAAAATGCCTTGTCCAGCGGACAGGTGTGGGGCAGAGGATGTTGTTCAAATTCAAGTCCAACGCTTTCAGTTGCTCGACAACAATGACTCCAGTCATGTCAATTGCGGCTCAAATACCACCAACAGAAATTTATTGACCGTCTCCAAACTCACACCCCACCACCTACCAATCCAAAGTCTTGATATCAACGCTGCAGCGAATCCACTAACATCAAACGGCGCTTTTTGGTCTCCTCTCAAAGCGATACCTCTCGCTTCGTACTACAAGCTTCATCGCGTGCCTTCCTTGTCAACCATGACCCAGCCCGACTCGGATGATACGCATGCGTTCCAATTGAGTCAAGGCGAACCAACCGCAGAGCCGGCGGAACAACTGTCTCAGAATGGAGTCCAAAATACAGTCAAGCTGCCTCGCAGAGAATCTACCGCAGTGCCTCTAGACAGACTGCCAGAACATGGGGTGAGCAATAAGATCTTGGAGCAAGTCGTTCGCACTCCTGGTCGTCAGCCTTCTCCGCAACCCATGCATCTAAGCGTTCCGGGCTCGGGTCAGCACAAGGTCTTGCATGAGGAAGGTTCAGGCTATATCGCTCCTAAGTTCGAGGGCAAGGAGTTGCAGATGGATCAAGGTATGCCATCCACATGCAAAGAACCTAACGAGTAACCGCATTGCTGACATGTCATTACTATAGTAATGGATCAGATTGAAGAAAAAGGGTTCATACCGCCAGAATTTGTCGAATCCGAGACCAATTGGTTTTACAATGAACTGGGCATCGATGACATGTACTTTCAAACCGAGACTGTCCCAGCTATTGTAAACCACATCCTGTCACTTTATGCGGGGAAGGTGGCTGCGTTTGCTCGAGACGATGGTCGCTTAGAGATTCGGCTTGACAAAGAGGCTGCCGATCACGCCGTATACATAGACACTAGCTTGCCCGGTGTCAGTGTGATCGATGGTCCAAGATATGAGCAGCGGATCGACGAAAAGTACGTCAACGGCTCTACAAGTGACAACAGCTACCGAGTGGAGACCTTCCGCTCCGGCAGTCATCTTCCTGGAGAGAAAGATCAACAGCTGCGGTGCTACTTCGTATACAAGTGCAATTTCACCAATCCCAATCCTGGCTCTGAAGAGACCAAGCTGGATATTATAGGGGAGAAACGTTTCCTGCAGAAGGCTACACAGAACACCAAGGACATTTATCAAGAAGTCATGAACAACGCCGTGGGAAGGACTGGACCCGTCATTGAGATGTTCGAGATGGAAGCCAGTAGGGAGAAGAGGCTTGTCATAGCATACCGACAAGGTTCTGCGATGGGCATGTTCAGTGCTCTGTCTGACTTGTACCACTACTACGGGTGCACAAGCTCGAGAAAGTACGTTGAGCAATTTTCGAACGGGATTACGATCATGTCCATCTACTTGCGACCCCTTCCACAAACAGCCTCCAACTCAAGGCATCCTCCAATCGAAGCTTCGATCCATCAAATTATGAAAGAAGTCTCACTGCTATACTGCATACCCCAGAACAAATTCCAAGGACACTTCGCAAGCGGTCGACTGAGCCTACAAGAGACGATTTACGCACACTGTGTATGGGTCTTCGTTGGCCATTTCTTGAACCGTCTGGGATCAGAATACGCTTCGCTTGCCTCTTTGTTAGACCCAAACAACAGTGTTCATGCGGAAATGCTGTCCAAGATCAAGCGTCGCCTTAGGACGGAGACATTTACTTCGGATTACATCCTTGAGATCATCAACAAATACCCAGATCTGGTCCGATCACTGTACTTGGCCTTTGCTAACACCCACTACGTTCAGACGAGAGGCGAGCAAGACGACTTCATTCCTACACTCAGCTACTTGCGGCTCAAGGTTGACGTTGTCCTTGACGATGCACAGCTCAAGTCACTGATTTCGAAGACCGCCATGAATGAGCATGATCAGATGGTTATGACCGCCTTCAGAGTCTTCAACGCTGGCGTCCTGAAGACCAATTTCTATACTCCAACAAAAGTCGCGTTGAGTTTCCGGCTCAATCCAAATTTCCTCCCTGAAGTCGAATATCCTCAGCCGTTATATGGAATGTTTCTCGTTATTAGCTCTGAATTCCGCGGTTTTCACCTCCGCTTCCGTGACATCGCCCGCGGCGGCATCCGGATAGTCAAATCAAGGAATCGCGAAGCATATTCAATCAACGCCAGGTCTCTTTTCGACGAGAATTACAATCTTGCAAATACTCAGCAACGCAAGAACAAAGATATCCCCGAAGGAGGATCAAAAGGTGTCATTCTACTAGATGTGCACCACCAAGACAAAGTCAAGGTGGCCTTTGAAAAATACATCGACAGCATCATGGATCTTCTGTTGCCTCCAACAAGCCCGGGAATTAAAGACCCGATCGTCGATCTTCATGGCCAGCAAGAAATCTTATTCATGGGCCCAGACGAAAATACTGCAGACCTGGTCAATTGGGCAACAGAGCACGCCAGGGCAAGAGGAGCGCCATGGTGGAAATCGTTTTTCACCGGAAAGTCTCCAAAACTAGGAGGAATACCTCACGACGTATATGGAATGACGACTTTGTCGGTACGGGAGTACGTCCAGGGCATATACCGAAAACTCAATCTCCAGCCCAACGCCGTCCGAAAATTACAGACTGGTGGACCAGACGGCGATCTGGGGTCCAACGAGATCTTGCTTGGCAATGAGAAGTACACAGCGATCGTCGACGGTGCAGGCGTGCTTGTTGATCCAAATGGCCTGGACAATGTAGAGCTCGTCCGGCTAGCAAAGAAGCGTGCCATGATATCCGAATTCGATGTCACGAAGCTTTCTGCTGACGGATACCGAGTCCTAGTAGACGAGACGAGCATCACATTACCGTCCAAAGAGATCGTTAACAATGGCATGATCTTCCGCAACACGTTCCATCTGCGCGGTGAAAGGCAGTTCGATGTCTTCGTGCCTTGCGGTGGCAGGCCAGAGTCAATCGATTTGAGTACGGTCAACAAGCTCATTGTCGATGGCAAGAGTACGATTCCATACATTGTTGAGGGTGCCAACCTATTCATCACCCAAGATGCCAAGCTGCGGCTCGAGAAGGCTGGTTGCGTGTTGTACAAGGATGCCTCAGCGAACAAAGGTGGAGTCACTTCTTCATCCCTCGAGGTCCTTGCTTCATTGTCTTTCGATGAGCAGGGTTTCGTGGAGAATATGTGCATACGTGATGACGGCACGGCACCTCCGTTCTATAACGCCTACGTCAAAGAGGTACAGGAAACGATCAAGCGAAATGCGGCACTAGAATTCGAAGCTATTTGGCGAGAACATCAGCAGACCGGCATCGCCCGAAGCACTCTCAGCGATTCGTTGAGTGTCGCCATAACCAAGCTTGACGAAGAACTGCAGAAGCAAGATCTTTGGCAGAACATCGAACTCCGAGACGCTGTACTAGAGGATGCGCTGCCCAGGTTACTCCTTGAGAAGATTGGTTTGAGTACCATTATCGAACGTGTAGGTCCATACCTCCCGATTTGATGAGGTTTTACGCTGAACATCCTAGGTTCCTGACAATTATCTCCGCGCAATATTTGGCAGTTATTTGGCCAGTCGATTCGTGTACGAGCATGGCAGTAGCCCCAGTCAATTCGCCTTTTTTGACTTGTGAGTTAATAAGTGGTATCCCCAGCAATCGCAGAGTCGCTAACATGCGTGCAGTATGTCCAAGAGAATGGCAAGGTTGAAACAATAGCGTGAGCTTGCAGGTAATGTGCATACATCTAAGGGAATGGGAGTTCCCTTGTAAGCTACAGTACAACAGACAGATGTGGTGGATGCGGAAGGCTTGCTGTTTGCGATTATAGTAGTACTGTGTAGTAGTATTATAAGGAAAGGTAGGTAAAATGCATGCGATTATTAGATAGATACCATACCCACAACTTAGCACTGGAATGTAGAGAATGCATACACATATCCTGACTTGTTTTTGTTTTGACACTGATACGTAGGTAATAAAAGTCGAATGATACAAAAATAAAATCGAGCCCCTTGTCCTTCCTCGTCTATTGAAACCCTGAACCTGCCTGCATCTTCCACCGAGTTCCAACATCAACAAATACTCCCCCCTCCGCATCCCTCATCATCGCCCTACAACTTTTCTAATCCTCTCAAGACAAGGAAACATACCAGGGATTCTTCTCACTCTCCGTATCGCAACTTTTCGTGAGCCCTTTTCTTCTCTGAAAGTAAGTCCCCTAATACTAAATGTAAACAAGCCCCGCAACGCGCCTCGAATCCCTTCGTCAATCAAACCTATATCATCCACCACAAACCCTCCACTAATTCACATCTCAGACTTCTCATCCTCTGCATTCGTCCATTCCGACCTCCAGCAATGGCAAAGACAAAAGAAGTTCGCGAAGGGAACCGTGAAGGGCTTCGAAAGAATCGAACTCCCCGCGTGCTTTTTGCCATCGAGGACGCAGCGCCCAAGCCTAAGTCAACCTCCAAGAAGTCCGTTGTTCCCAAGACGAAAGCGAATACCTCCAAGCCACGCACCAAGGCAGCGACCGCGGGACGCGTTGAGAAGAAAAAAGCTCCGGCGACCAAGAATAAGAGGACCCCGACCGTGGTCGACAAGGTGAAGGGGGTTGTCGAGAAGGTCGTGGGCACTGTTGAAGGCAAGCCGGCAAAGAAGGTACGCCGCTCCCGTTCATTCGTGCCGTACAAGAGCTGCAGCGCTGGATTCATGTCAATTCCCTTGGGCGCGGTTGATCGCAGATAGGCTAATGCTACCATCCAGGCCGCCGGCACAAAGAAGATCAAGGGCACTGATGGAAAGGGCTCTACCCGCGTCAAGAAAGCCTAGAGGGAAGTGCGCGACTTATAGGAAATCGTGTCATTGTGCGGAAATGGTGGAAAGAGCTTGGGGCCTATGTGCGCATTTCGTCCTAGCTTGAGCTCCATGCATGCCTCTGTTGCCCTCTCTCCCTCTCTCTTGTTGTCTCTGTGAATGAAATTAGGCGCAAGATGTGGGCGTGGTCCTAAGTAATGGCGGGGGCCTGCTATCATGTGTCGCTTGCTTACATTTCTGGGGATGGCATGGACGGCTCGGGAGTGGCGGCGTATTCTTGCACGTTAGAAATGTACGATACCCTTTGCTTATGTTCATAGGAGTATTCGATGGCTTCTCCTCCTCTTTGGCTCATTATGTTACCGATTTAGGGTCTGTCCTTTGCCCTCTTTCTCTACGTGTGATCTTGCCTGTCAAGGTGAATTCACAGTATATTCCTCTCGAAATGGACTCATCAGAGTTGTCCTTGAGTAAACACTACGATGATATCCAAAGACACGGTAGAGGCGATCCCAATCCTCTGATGGGATTATGGACTTGGATATCAGGCCCCTAGATGAGGGTATGGAGTATCACCTACTGACTCTGGTGATCAAGACACAGATGTTCGGGCCCACAACGCATTTCAGACCACCATATAATACAGCACTCAGGAGTATCATCATGCTCATTCCCAACCGCTCATTGAACCGGCGCGTCGTTCCAGAAACGCCAAAATACCACATCATGCCCTTCCCCGTCTCCGGAGCCCATACTCTTCGGCCTGAAGCTCCTTGATTAATCTCATACTCTCTGTGTCCGCCATATTCTCTAAGCCTAATTTCGCTTTAGGCTTCTGATCTGAACATACATCTGCAGTTACTGGCGACGCAGCATTTTCCTGCGCGTTTTCACCATATGAGCTACAGCTGGCTCTTCTCATTGATCCAGACTCCGGGGTGTATCGCTGCATCTGCTTAGGTGGGCTCGAGGAACGTCTCGATAAAATTGCTGGGGATTCCCATCCAACGTGTGCGTTTATCGGACTGACACTGGCATCCTCGTGTGATGAAGCAGGGGGGGAGACCAACGATGAGGCGGGCGGTTCAAAACTTTCACTAGACTCTAATGTAGCAACGGCGACTCCGATGTCAGGCGCAGGACAAGAATCGGCGATCTGCCATTGGTCTGCGGCCTTGACCGAGAGCTCTTGTATAAATCGCTGAGGCGAAATCGCTCTCGGGCCAATACTACGTTTCAGGGCGATTGTGTCAGTCATTTGCTCTTCGTGCTGAACGCTGTTCATGATATTTTCAAAGAGTGCTGGATCAAGCGGGAACGGCTCTGCAGACGACGCTTGGAGAAGCCCCTCTGGCAAGCTCGGAATGCCAGCTTCCTGAGTCACTGGACTTGCCGGTCGTGCTATCATGTTCGCGATGGGCGCTGGCCTTGTATATTGTTCCTCGGCTGCTGGTACAGTCCGCACTGGTTGTTGCTGATCGACACTGCGTTTGCGGACAGCCCCTTGCACATGCTTCTTAGGCGTAGAAGATTCTTTCAAATGAGTGTTCAACTTCCGCGCATGAGGCCTTGGGATCGCAGACTCGCGGATCTTGATGGGATCCTCATTGCCATGTTGATCGTGTATACAACGACGCTACATACTTATCAATTAAACCCGAATGAGAAACAGCGAATAGGGTACTAACCTTGCTTTTACGGCATTCATTGCATGCCTTGTGTCTTGATCGGCCTGGCAAGGCATTGCTCGAAATGGATTCAAGACTTTTATTAATCGTCGCAGGCATCGACTCCTCAATATCCGGGAACGCTGAGACGGCTCTCTCGGGCGAGTGGGAGGCCAGTTCATCTAATTGATGTGAGGATGCATCGTTGAAGCGCGCCGTCGAAGACGTTTCGGGGACGACGGCTAAATGTTCATCGTTGCATTCTGGGGATTTGCTTTTAGAAATGGGTGACATAGTTAAGTCTTGACCGTCACTTGGATCTGGCCTGAGAGACAAGGTAGGTTTCTGCAAAGCTGCGCCCAGATTTGCGGGAACACTTCCTAGGAAATCAATCTGAGCAGAAGGCATCGACAATGCAGCCTGGTCCTTATGCTTGCAGGCTCGCCTTTTTTTACGGCAAGACTCACAAGCAGTCTTCCTATGGGATGTTCCATTTGTACCTCCTGATGACGTTCTAGATTTCTTGGGAGTGGTGATATGTGTTGCATCGTTTAGGCCACGGACGATCGATGGCGCTGCGGTTCCTAAGGAATCCGGTAGCACTTCCGAAGCTGCTCGTTGAGATTGCATCCGTGCTGATTGGCGTCGGGGTGCTTGAAGTGCAGCCTCTCGGTCGAGCTTTTTCATCGCAGCTGCACTCAATTTGTCAGGCGCAAGCGTCTCGGGTTCAGCTTCTGGATAAGCCCAATGTGGAATAGGTTCATTGCCACGCTTCCAAGCGCACCACGCAGCAAACGTTTTCAAAACGTCGAGTGGCTCGCCGTGACCTCTAGGAATCGATTTCTTCACTGCGTTACGTGTCTCTACAGATATGCCATCCGCAATGCTACCGATATCGATCAACGCCGTCCTCAGCAGGTAGCGCGTCAGGTCGGGCAGTCCGTCAAGTTCCGATTGAGAGTAGTATCTTGTATGATAATTTTCCAGACCAGGCAGAGAGTTCTCACCCCACGAGTCAAAGTCATTATGAGTTGGCTGCTGGCGGAAAAAAGTACCGCCAGCATGAAGTAACTCCTTGACATTCTTAGGTAAGGGATCGTCCTCGAGATAACGTAGGGCAGTGTACCAGTGAAGCTTCTGGAAATGCGGGTATCTAAACTTCCTCGCAACCCCAGTAGCCTTCTCGACTTGAGCGACGCGTAGTTGCATACCAAAGTTGAGACGAGTGAGGAAATTACCTCCAATTACCAGACTGTCTTCGGGAGTCCACACGGCATGAATCCAGCCTGCTGGAATCAACATCGTGTCCCCTTCCGAAAGATCAACACGATAGCACTCCTTAGTTTGATCGCCTAGAAAGGTCCAATTCTGGGCAGGTGACATACACCATTCCTCATATTTCTTCAGGTGTTTCTCTTTGGGTGGGATGAAAAGAAACGTCTTTTTGCCTTTCAGTATGTGGTAGAAGACCGATGAACCACCAAAATCGATGTGAAAATCGGTAAAGCAATCCGCCACAGACATCAAACAGTAAAATTGTACTCTAGGGTATTCTCCCTTGGCTAGCAATTCCTCTGGCCAGACCGAGTCTTGAAGATCCAGATCCCGCACAATCTGTGGTCGTCTGATTAGGCGTCCGAGCTTGCTTTGAGAGACTTCTAGACTGATGACGTTCCGCACGACTTTGTTGTTCGGGTTTTCATAATAATCCGCCCATCGTTTCATGTTCCATTTCTTATTTTCACCATTTTGAGACTTAACATCAATTACTTCTACCTTCTCATCTAAGCCGTAGAGCTCTGCAACTCGTCTAACTGTCAATCCTTGGGGAATGACCATGTCGAGAGCATCTTGACCATGGTCTGATACGACTTCAAGCTCCGTGTCGGGAAAGAGCCAGTCTTTGGCAACGTCGTTATCGTCCATTGGATTTGGCGAATATGTCTCGTTGGGCTGCGTTGTCGCTGCAACCTTCGAGGCTCCTTTCGTTTTTGGTCGAGGATTGAAGCATGATGGTATTATTGTAGGTTCCCTCATGCCTGTACCTTTCTCAAAGTACTCTGCCGTCACTAATTCTGGGCGCATTCTAGCAAAGCTCTCAGGTAGAAAGGTGATGGTGCCATCCTTGATTGGTTTGATGTAATGATGTTCTGGCCGCTCATCGGAGGTCTTGATAACCCCTTGGTGCAGACCAGCATAATCGATGGCACTGTGGGCACGGGACGACTTTCGGACATATGTTGTAGACCCGTACACAGGTTTGCATTTTCGACATCTGTATTTGTCCACGCTCCGCACTTCCCGGTCGTTCTTGAAACCGGCACAGGCAAAGTGGAACCAAGATTTGCAGCCATCGCAGCAGATCCAGGATGTGGCATTACTATCGTTCTCCATGGCTTGCGAGCTGCGGCCAAACTTGCAGGACGCACAAATAGCAGCTGTGGCAACTGCTAGTCGAGGTTGACCCTCAGTTGTATTTGGCTTGGTTCGGTTTTTGTTTTCCGCTTCTGGGGCCGGTTTTCTGTCTATGACTCCGACTTGATTCCCCAAAGCACCATGCATTGTACGTGACTCATTGTCCATCGTTTCCTCTTGAGGCTCCCCAGAAGCATCAAAAGTTTCTAAATATTTCATTCTTACGCCGTTGACATGGTCCTGCCCTTCCGATTCCTGGACAGCATCTTCCAATGCCTGTAAAAAATCTCGCATTGGCTGCGTAGCAAGTTCTTGCTGCGGATCATTTGGCATACACCGCTCATCAGATGAGATCTCGTTGTCCGATTCATTGTTGATGTCGGCGCCAGAGCAATTGATCTGTTTTTCGGCCTCTACATTGTTCTGCAACTTATAAGTCACGGCGGCACCTGAATGCGCGGTATGTCCTTCAACCTCAGGCCTGTCATATGCCTTTGTCTTCATACTGCCAACATTTTTCCCAGAACCTTCTGTCGAGGTGTCGAGGTCGCTCTGTTGTGCGAGTACCGCCGGTGACAAGCGCTTGATTTCGATTTCGGATCGATCAACGATTGTATGGGGAATTTCACTGGCAATTTCGTCAGATATCCGGTGGTCCAGATTTGTCTCTTGCCGAGGGTCTGCTTCAGATTTGGGCCGCTTTTCATCGATGACTTGTTCTCCGAGCAACGACGTCTGTACCCCTGCCCTCGTTATATTATCTGCAAGGTTCCAAGACTCGCCTTCTGTGCAACCTTCCCTACGTTCTTCAGGACTTTGTACTGTAGGCCCAAGTGACGTGTTCAGTGATTTCCGAGAGGCACTGAGTGATAGCTGTGTATTGACCTGAGGGGATTCTTGGGGAGCGGACACGAGCTTGGCTGCTTCATGTGCGAAGTTGAGCAGAAGCTCTGCCTCAAGTCTCCTGCTCTCTGGTGACTGCTCGTAGCTGTTGGAATGTCCTGCGCTTGGCCCCGCCGCTGTCCTTGACCACTCCGACAGCGTTATATTTTCAGACTTCGCGCGCTTAGAAGGGCGATCTGTATCATGATACTGATCATTGATGAATTGCGCCCCAGTAGAGGTGCTTGGCCGGTGACGCCCATTCGATTTAGTAGCCAGCGCTATCGAGGCAAAGGCGTCCATTGGACCCTCCGACGGATAGACTGTCTCGCACTCATTAATGTTGTTACTGTTGTATAGGAAGAATGGTCTTTTGAAGCCCCCATTGCGATGCCCAGTGGTGCCTGCAAGCCGTTCTTCGTCCGCCGCGATCCCCGGATGGATTGGGGATATGGGCTCGAAAGCATACCTAGGAGGTGAAGGAGTGCGGTATTTAATAGGAGCAAGGTCTGCGCTCTTTTTAAATGAGGAAGGCATGACAAAAATGCTTATGGTGGATGGGGACGCGCTGTTGGGCGGCCTCTGAGGGCCTTTGATTTGCAGATCAGAGATATGCAGCTGCGCTTCGCTAATGAGAAGGCAACATTGATTTCTCATTCGCACGAATCCAACATATAGCTGTTCTGCAAAGCGAATGTTATGTAGGAGAGTCGCTGGAGTTGCGGAGTGGAATTTGGGGAGAGGGGGGGGGTAGACTCGGCACTTTAGTGAGTCCCCATTGAAGGCTCACTAGCGCGTTGTAGCTCACTCACTTCCTATCGCCTGTGCTACACAAAGTCTGCCTGGATTACAATAAGAGCCCCTGTACTTTTCACGAACACTGCAATAGAGGGCGCACTCGTCTCGCCTCAAGAGTCGCTGGGATAGTGCTCTTACACTAATCCACAGAACGCATCCTTAGCACCATGTAGGAACCAGACTCCCGGCGATAGCAGACCTTGACTTTTACTCCGGTACCTCGATTCTAAATCGTAATGGGGACCCGGTGAGCAAATTGCAGTTCGTGTATGTCGTGGTTGCCTTCCCTACGTTATCGCCCATCCTTAGCGGAGCTACAATTGGCTGTTTTGATCCCACCAATATATTTTTTACCTGTTTTCGACCCTCCGCCTATAAGAGCATCGAACAATAGCGGACATGGTCAACTCGACGAATGGTCGAAAGAGACCATGAGTGTATATCTAGTACACCAAATATCAACAAATATCAAGGGTCTTCACCCAGGAGTCGTTGGTGCATATAAAGTCGGACACACAGCTAAGCATTCTGGGTTACAGCTTGATGGTACTGCGGCTCTCGACGGCCATGGGGCTCAGCTACTCTTGCAAGCAGATCAACCCTTCATTTTGACAGTATATGAAAGAGCACACATTCTCGATTCGCGAGACTAAGTACATGTGACTTCAGGGATCTACGGCTTCTCCAAATGTGTCGACAGTACTGAGGTTCTGCTCCTTTCATCAAGCTATTTATCCACCTTGACATAATGCGGTACTGAATCGGGGACCATTTCAGTGGTGTGATGGATGTAGACTTCGAGCATTGAGGGGACGGCTGTAGTGATGCCAAATGACAAAAGAGACACCGTTGGATCGGGCGATCGATTGACACATTTGGCCATTAAGGCATAGGTATACATTAGAACACGAAGAGTCGAGTAATTTAGAGTAAATGGTAAAGATGCTGCGAATACAAGCTTTCAAGTATCAAAAGCAGTCTCAATAATTAGTTAATCATGAGTTCTTGGCGAACTTGAGGTTCTCAATGAGTGGAATCGTATTGTGTACCCTGAGGTAGTACATGGCGTCAAACGCGTAATATTTGATAAGACTTACCTCAATACTTTGTTATCCGTACTTCACGCCCCTTCGAGACGTAAACACGTTAAAGTATGATTCCAGTCGCGTGCCACAGAGATGACGATTGTGTATCATGCTATGTCAATGAAATCCTAGATTGTTACTATAGGCTGTCTCAAGCACCTGATCTAAAGCCTTCACCTATCATCAACTGTCTCTTTGAAAGGCTAGTTGGTCTATGTATTCAGATCCCTCCGAGTGAGGCTATCACCAGCCAGGTTAGTCACACACTGACCGCCAACGAAGGTACCCACATTTATAGGAGATAGATTTTGTCAGATCCCCGAGTCATCGACATAGCTCCTCATTTGCGAAAGCTTTGTTCAAATGGCGAATATCAACTCGAAGTCCACTGGGCGCGAAAGGTGTGTTGCTGCAAAACACACGAAGAAGGTGGCTATCTTGCCTTTCACGTCTTCTCCGGTGCAATACTAGCTGACCTCAATGTTGAAGCCAATGAGATGCTGCTCACTTTTCCCTACCGTGAGAATTACGTCGACCTCGTCCGTATGGAAATGAACGCCATTGCATCTGTAAGACCGGGTTTCGCCACACGATCTTTTGCTGTCTTAGGCTCTGGTCCACTCCCTCTGACCTCTCTCTGCATCAGCCGTCATTTCAAAAGCGAGTGTGTAACCTGCCACAACGTCGATCAAGATGCGATGGCCGTTACAACAGCCGTCACGTTGTGCCGCGCCTTGGGTTACTCCCCAGAAACCATGTGTTTCCAGTGTGCAAGCGCCGGTAGTCCAGATATCGACATGGGGTGTTTCGATATCGTCTACCTGGCTGCTCTCGTGGGTGGTTGTAGCAGCCGTAAGCACGAGATCATAGCCGACGTCGTTAAGCGGATGAAGCCAGGGGCACTGGTTGTGATGCGCAGCGCACACTCATTAAGACGCTTGTTGTACCCGGTGAGAACGGTGCGCACCTCCACTTACCGGCAACATCTACTGACACTACTCATAGGTAGTGGAGGTCACAGAGGGCATGGCATCGATTGGGCTCAGACCCTTGTTGGTCGTACATCCCTACAATCATATCATCAATTCGGTTGTCATAGCTGTCGTCGAGTCTCCAGGTGGCTGCCGTCAATGATAACTGCCACTCACGAAATAGATGCTGCCAGTCCCTTGTACAGCAATTCGCTAAGGCAGGATGCTTGATACCCATGCCGTATGATACGCTGTTTGAAGAGATGATGGCAAACTAAAAGAGTTCGGAACTCTAGCAAAAGGCTGTGCCTAACCTTGAAGAAGCAATCAATTGCGCAAGCCATTCAAATCACAAATATGATTCATACTGCTCTTGAAGCAACGACCTTCCAGTCCCTGAATCCTTTCCAGGTCTCTACTAGTGCAATCCGACCACCTTTCCAACCACTGCATTCACCTTTCCTATACTCGAGCGATTCGTGCTCTTTCCCTATTCGTATTCCCGCCTCTATGACAGCCTGCAGTATCTCCAGACGTTTCTCTGCGGTGACTTCAATATCGGCGTACATTAAGCTGACATGAGGTGCCCAGGTCTTCTTCGCCCAGCTTGTTGCCGCAGCCATATTTCCATTCTCCACGGCAGCGGAACGTACGTATGCCCCCAAATTCTCTAGGGGCTCCTTGATCACGCTCAATGTAAGCTTTTTGAAATACTGAGCCCCAACATCGAGCGACTCGAGACGAACGTCCACATCGACTTTCTTCGGCAGCGGCAAATCGTCGAGCCATTGTTGGGCTTGCACGTCGCCGGCAATCTCCGGAGGAAGCATGATATCGGAGGTCAATGTCATATGTGGCTCGAACACGACACTGTGCAATTTAGGAAAGCGGGATGGAATCTCAGTGGTTATGAGGTCACAGAGTATGGATTGGATTGGTGAATCGCTAGGTGGGAGAAGCCATAAAGAGCAGCCTATGGAATGTAAAAGGGTGGACTTAGTCGTTGCGGAATCCCCTTTGCTGGTGGACATACCTGGCATAGCTGCATCCGCAGGGTATTATTTATTCGGGCTCATGGTTGATGAGCCGCCCTAGCTTTCAATGGCCTTTGCACGCTAGAAGACAGTAGCGAAAGTCGCTAGTACCTTAGGTAGGTACCTTATTACTTTTTGACAGATGGTTTCAGTACGGTCTCATGGTTCCAAGACTATAAAACGGTTATATTGATAATACGTTTAAATGCCTTACTGTACTCTATTCAACTATTGTCACGGTAGTTAATCAGTTTTTTACTTTTGCGTATCTCTAAAGAGTACGTATTTTTTAGATTACTGTTTCACTATTTGAGTACTGCCGAGTCTGCCAAGCCAAGCACTCGGATGTATCAGATGTTTAAAAACATCAACGCTATTGTAAATCTAACTTCAAAAATGAGCGATTCAGACAATTTTCTCGCGGGGGTGTTCCTTTGACGCTCGTATGTCTATGTTGTGGAGGTGAGACTGTAGGGGTGAGACTATAGGGGTGGGGGATGAGCTGTTTCGAGTTCGAGGACCCTGATCGGAAGACTGTCGGATCTGAGATACACGCTAGCTTAGCGCAATACATTGTAATCGTAAAAAGCTCTAGACGTCTCATTGAATTGAAACGTTTACCAAATGTTACGATTGTAATTTGTCACTGTCAAATGGCAAGTATGTTTGAATGTAACGTCTCCTCAGTACTATGGTAACACTACCGTAGCTATACGGTACCGAGCCCAGCCATTGTGTCGCTAAGGTAGGTAAGGTAGGTTAGGTACCTACCTTACTTTCTTAAGGCAGGACCCTAACCCCCAATAGGATGCGCTCCTGGGTATTTCTACTACCATACCTTTGCGAGCATCGAGCATTGAGCCTCAAAATGGCTCGACTGGCTGAGTGCAATTTTGAAGGGTTTGTAATATATGATAAGTGCATTGTTCGGGGAGCCTTGATGGGCTTTACTGGGCATCTTGACGCAAAAGTCCTGTCGTCCAGGACTTTCGAAATCTCGACGCACTAGACGAGGCAATTGCTGATCCCACTGTGGTCTGCCAAGAATTTTCTGCCGTCGCCTTGTTCTCTTTTTTGCTTATTAAGGTTATTATACCGATCACGATTCATATCTTGACCCCTGGGTTATTACGTCGATTCCCAAGAGTTAAGCCTATGTTTTGAAGAGCAGTGGACACTATACTCGACAGTCTACGAGACTACTACCGTTTCTCTAAGAGCAAACACTCGTACTTGTTCCAGTACCTGGAATTTTATAAGCAGTCTTCAGGTGAACGCGCTAAGTAAACTAGGGGAGATCAAGCTGCTATCACTTCGCTGACACTACGAGCTCAGGAGCGTGAGTACATTCCATCGAGCTTGATCTTCCACGCGTCTAATCGCACAGACCCGTCTCGCATCTTGACTTTATATCAGCTCGGATCTAGATGTTCCAGTCCGCTGCCCCTTTAAGACATGTGTGTATGCACTGACAAATTTCTCAAAGGTACTCGGGAAACCTACACTTGACCTCTGCTGGACCTCGTACTCTAGTATATTGTTATTCCTCAACAAGTCAGCAGTAAGAATATATGGAACATGGCAATGATAGTATGCACTCGACAATCATGTCTGCGACCATTCCGCGGGAAGGGTGGTCAGAGTGATTGACCCATCAACTTTGGGTAGTATCAACAATCATCCTATTCCTGGCGTCAATGGAAAGAAATGTGGGTTTCTATCTTTAGAATTGAGTACGGAGGACTCGCTAGACGCTAGGGATTAGGGAACGAAAGGTCATCTCGGATCTCTCGGTTGTGGCTTTTCGGTCGCTGCTTATGTAACCGTTGGCTACCTAGGCTTCTAGGCTTCCCGCCCGAAAGAGTCTCAGAGTCCCAATCGAGGCAATGTGGCTTGGTCCAATGACTGTTTTCAAAAAGAGATCGCTTTATATGATACTCTAGTAAGTGGTAACAGATATTCAACTTCCTATTGCTTTTTGCATTTGCTTTCTCACAATATCTTTCTAATTGACGACTCCTTTTTTCATCAACTGTGCATCTCCTCGCATCTCCCCCCTTTCTCTATTTTCACCTCCAACGTTTTGATCGTCGTTTCTTCTCGCTTTCTCTACTACTACTATTATTATATCAATCAGTTCGCGTGGACTCTTATCACTGGACCACTTCAATAATGAGACCTGAGAGTTTCCTAACCGCGTTGGCAGTCCTATCTCTGAATGTTTACTGTCAAAACCCGGTTGCATCCTCGAAAAGAGGTCTTGTTTATGTACCAAGTGAAAAACATCCCCAAGACGATGCCAATTGGGACTCTTCAACTTCCGACCTCACTTGGTATTACAACTATGCTTCAAGACCTTCTCCCGCCTTCGCAAATCTCCCTAAGTTTCAATTTGTCCCTATGCTTTGGGGCACCGGCGATTCGTCCTCCTTCCTCAGCGACGTACAATCCCAGATCACCGCTGGAGCCAACATCTCTTACGTTTTAGCATTCAACGAACCAGATGGAGATTCTAGCACGTATGTATTTCTGACAAGAATCCTTCTTCCGGATCAAAGTTCAGTTGCAGGACAACTCCTGGAAGCCAAAGGCTTCTTCTAAAACTAGAAACATGTTCAAAGCTGAGCTTCTTGCTTAGTGAGAGAATGCTGACTCCGGGATTTTGATCAGCGGGGGCAGTGGTATCCCTGCAGCGACGGCAGCGCAGATCTGGATGCAGCAAATTGAGCCTTTAGCTAAACAAGGTGTTAAACTTGGAGCCCCTGCATGCACAGGTATGTCTACGTTCCGGATTAATATCTTCTCAATTGGGACTCTATTTGAATTCTGAGACATTTTCCGAAAGCAACTCATTCACTGACCTTCTCTTTTGACTCCTCTATGCCAAAGAAGAAGTACTGACTGCGAAATCCTGAAGGCGCTGAAACTGGCCGTCAGTGGACGCAGCAATTTTTCACAGCTTGCAGTAACTGCACCATAGATTTCATTCCAGTGCATTGGTACGGCAGTTTCCAAGGTTTGGCAAGCCATATTGGTGAGTATGTTGGCACCTTCAACAAAACGATATGGGTGACCGAGTTCGCGGACGCCAATGTCAGTCTCGAGGAGTCACAAACGTTTTACAATCAAAGTTCCAGTTACCTAGACCGCACTGAGTAAGTTCGTCACTACTAATAAAAGATATTTAACCGACTAATCACCACTGCAGAAATGTCACCCACTACTCCTACTTCGGCGCTTTCCGTTCGGACGTATCCAATGTTGGTGCGAATTCAGCTATGCTCACTCAGGATGGGAAGCTCACCGACATCGGAAGCTGGTATCTCGGCGGAAGTAAAACTGGCAACGTGCCCAAGGGCGGCGCTGCGGATCGGACAAGCAGATTCCTTGGTTCCGGCATGCTCATGGGCTTAATCATGTGGTGTGTATTGTGAAAAACGAATACTGCTAGGCCGAATAGAACAGATGTTTAGAAGCCTTGCTAGTCAGATAGAAGAATATGGGAAACGGACTCGTGGCAGAAAATGGGTGGGTGGGCCCGTTCTCTCCAAAAAGTACGACACATCACTATGGATAGCTCAAACCCAAGGTCTATGCCCATGAGAGTCACATGAAAATGCAGCCAGTGCAAACATACGAAAAAAATTCGAAATTGGAACAAGCAGAGACAAGGTGCATCGAGACAGCAGCGATTACACACTAGACTGCTGGTTTCAAAACTTCATTCACACCCTACATAGATGAGCATATAAACAGTGTAAATGACGGATGATCCCTTAAGTAATCGACCGACCTTCATTGGCAATATCTGCAAATCATCTGAACGCCCCTGATCATGATCTTCCTGACCAAAGTGGCTGATATCCAAAAATTCCTATCTAATGCTTCAACCCTGACGGTCATCATTCCTAGTACGCTTGCCCACGATAACCCAAATTTGGTATCATCGGTTCCCTTCTTGCAGATGGCGAACTCGCGCCATCACTTCCTCGGCTAACGGTCCGGTCATGTCCGTAACCCATATCCGCAGCAGAGCTAACTAAAGCCTCCGAGCTCTCATCAGCACCTCGAGGGCGCCGGGGCGGCGGCGTCTCGTCTCGGTAGGGTTGGACTGTTTCGTAACTTCTCCTGCTGGAGTAAGTGCTCATTGGGTAGCTTTTCCCTTGTGGGTTCTTGACGTCGTTGTATTCCGTCGGATCGATGAGAAGGGAATTGCGAGCGTCAAGGGGAGTCAGATCGTCAAGATCCCGGTTGATTCGCTCTGGAAGTTTGTCAATGAGATGGCAGCAGCTTTCTGAGGTCCAGCAACTTACCAGTCTGCTTCCTCTGCTTGCGATGAGGATTCTCCCTGATGCACACAATGATCGCGTTTACCGCAATCAAAATAGCCAGGACCGCAGTCAGAACGGACTGTACAGCGATCAGAACCACGCCGGTGATCGTCTTGGTGGACTGTGCAATTCCAAGCTTTTCCACGAATACCAGGATACAAACAACGGAGAGCATTCGTACGATCTGGATAACCACGTTAATCCAATTTCCAGCAGTAGTCGCAAAAGGTCTAGCAAATAGTACTAGAGCGAGCATGAGTGACTCGATGATCAGTTGCCCAGCGGTTTGTACCAGTGCGTGGCCGTTGCCAGCGGCAATGACGCATCCTTTAGCAAACATGTACACGATTGCAGGCATGAAGAGCCACCAATAGCCCCGTTTGTAGTTGTCGTAGAATAAGCTGTATTTTCGCCATGTCTCTTTGTCTTCGAAAAGAATCGCTGTGTCACCCTCCATCTTTTTGAATTTTTGAGCAATCTGCCAAATTCGAATGGTAAAGAACGCGAGGACTGCAGTGAACAATGCGAGTGTGACTCCCGCAAGAACCTTAGCAGCCCATGAGTCACCATTAGTGAACTGATAGATGCAATAAAGGGTCCAGACACCGTAAAGAAGCAGGATCAGATTGGTTATCGTCCTAGCCAGCAGGCCCCAATAACGCTTCCGGAAGTTGGTGAGTTTCTTAGGAAAGGAGCCGAATAAGGCCCACGTCTCGAGTATGACCTTTAGGAGTAGAATACCCACAGCAATAGCGGCGACAACAATGGCGAATATCAGGAGAACAGTCATGAATGTGTTGGCCTGAGGGATGGTGAGCTGCTCCACATAGCCCTGGATCCCATGCACAATGTGTGTGACTTTCGAAGTGCCCGAGCTGGTGCCATTAGTAACAGCAGCGGCCCCAGTAGTCGACTGATTGCCATTGATTGTGGTCGAAGTATCCCTTGAGACCAGGTGAGGCTCATACAGAAAATTGACTGCGCGCCTTGACACGATGCCCGGATTGGAGGCCGATCCGGTACTATAGACCAAGCTGGCATTTTGTAAGTACTGGACATTGTCATCCGTTAAGTTGCCGCCAGTCGCCCGCCTGAAATTGTCAATTGATGTCTGCATCGAGTTCCATGGGATAAGGCCTCCAGAGAAGGCAAAGTTTTTGGAAAAGCTCCGATAGACTGGTGGATATTGGACGCTCAGCATTCCGTTCATGGCAATTGACTGGAACCAGCCAACTACGTCTCCAAAATTAGGGCTTGGAGCATGACCACCGGCTGTGCCAGCACTACCAACTGCTGAGATGCCAGTGAGTAGAAGGGCGGCTCCCGCGACCCCTACTGCGACATAAGAGACAGCAGGAGATTCCACGGTCTTGCCGTTCGTCACATCTGACTCTATGCATGCTAGGTCTTGTCCGCCATCGAGAGCCGTCAATTCCAACTTAGCTCCTCCCTCGAGATCGGGGACGTTAAAGGCTATCGAGGGTATCTCACTTGCATAAGATGAGGGAACGGACTGTACACCCCGGGCTGCGAAAGATCCTGCTGGGACTAGAGGATGACATCAGTGCCGGACAGGTGACAATATACATATTCCGAAGACTCACTGGGGCACAATTCATCGACTTTGCTGTTGTCGTCACATGGGTTGAAGCTTTTCTGATATACTTGCTTGCCGTACGCAGTAACGTACAACGCAGCAGTGACATTCTCTACTTTTGAGCTTGTACCTGCTACGTCGAAAGTTATCTGCTGAGTGGTGCGGTCGTATTGTATATTAAGAGCTGTGACTGTAATGTCGGAATCCGCCATGCACGTTGTGAAGCCTGTAGTTGTAAGGACATCGTTGGCTGACACAAACCTTGTCACTGCGGCGAGGAGTAGTATCCCAACAAGCCATCGCGAGGAAAGTGGCGGCAACCCCATCCTCGTTACGGATGGCGAAGGTTATGCTCCCAGTATCTTTTTTATGTGCAGAGCGAGATGCTTGACAAGAGGCCGGGAGGTTGTATATGCGAAGAGATAGTAAATGGTTTTGTATATGACAAAGGTAGCTGAGAGGGGTTACAAAGGCGGACTGTTGGTATTGCCACGGCTAGGGTTGAATCTGTCCAGACGAGAGTATGCACAAGGCACAAAGGACACGGAGACTTTGGATCGACCAGAATGTCCCGCCAGAATGCAGGCGCGGCGCGGCACGACAAGGAAGGGCGTTGGCGTATGTACCCAGGGGCGAACAAAGGATGAATTATGGGCTGAAAGAATGATGACCGTCAAAATCTGCGAATTTATTCAGAAAGAGAGTGAAAAAGAGAGCGAGAAAGATTGTTGTGCTGGAAAGAGACTGGAATAAGCAAGTGCAGCGTAAGATAAAGTGAATGAGGTTAAGTGATGGATAAATATGATAAAAAGAGTGAGGAGTCGTACGCAGGTACGAGTATAGTGTGCCAAGAGGATTAGAGGGATGTCAGGGGTAAAAAATTAAAGAATTAATTTTGACAGCCAAATAGCCAATCAACATCTACTGCCGGCAGGACCTCGGACCTTCGACCTCAACCTCCTCCCAAGTCCCGAGTCCAGACAACCCCCGTGTCCGCCTTCTATAACAAATACTAAAATACTCGTAAGAGCTTGAGTAGATACTTCTGAATGTTTCAATATAAGATATCCATCTCATCTCATCTCATCATTCTCATCAGTCCTTTTGCTTATTTTGCTAGCTTCTTTGTCAAATGGTGCCTCTATTCAGTCATTTTTCGCACTCAACAGCGGTCTCCATCTTGCTTCTCGCTTTGTAGCGCACTCTTAGCCGATGACCATCTTGTCAGCTGGCGCACTCCAACTGAAAAATCCCGAGGTTTCAATGTTAATGTGCAGGGAAATTCAGGTCCCCAGCTTGATGACTGCGTTTTCACGCCGACGTGTGCCCTTCTTAGGAATTTGGCATGGCCAGAGCCTTTGATTGTTGGGGGCTTCAATACTCAATGTCGAGTTTAGAGAGGACTACCGTACCAATGTACCGAGCAGCAATCGTTTCTCAGGTAAAGCATCGCTCGCTCCAATGCAGCAAGCAGTGGACGAAGCATCCTCAGTGGTTCGTTTCATTGTTATCTCAAAACCTGATCTCTCTCATCTTGCCCCTTCTCGTTCTCGCATTGTATTCCATCCACTGAGCAACTCCTTTTCTTCCCTGGGCCGCAAGTGGCCCTGGGTTCATGACATGGCAGCCTTCGTACGTAACTGCAAACGGGGGCGCTTCTGGGTCCATGAGCACTAAAGCCGTTGGTAGTGGGTACAGTTGTAATGCCCCTGCATAATCCCATAACACCGGACGATCGGAGAGTGGAAATGGGGACAAGTTTCCTTGATCTAGTATGGTTTTCACAAGCTTGCGTGCTGGTTGTACGTCAGATGCGACTGTTAAGTTTGCCGATTCGTCAACTTTAGAGTTTGGAATGCGAGATTCTGCTGTCTCGACCGCGATGTCGGTTTCCATACCCTCAACCGCTTCCTGCCCCTCCCCCAATGTTACATCTCCAGTTGCCTCATCTGGCATAACGTTCGACTCAGGTTGTGTGCCTGCCCGAAGTGGCCGAAATCTCACAGCGTTACGACGGAGCCTGCCAGACATGTCGTCGCGAAAAATCACGACTTCTTGCGCAGGCCCAAACAAAGTCAAACGCGTAGGATTCGTCGACCAGATGGCCTCTCCATCCGCCTTCTTGCCAGTCGCTTTCTCTGACTCGGCCCGTGCTGTAGCAAATGCGCGTTTGATCCGTGTGGTGAAGATATCAGGCACACTATCCCTGGGGAGCGCTGTAGCAGCCCCAGCCGAGAAAGCAGAAGCCCATGGGTCGTTGTCGCCAGGCACGAATACAAAGGTGGTGTTCTGAAGCATGGTTGGATAGTCTGAAATAGCGGAGGCGAGAGAATCGAAATACTCTTTGTATTCTATACTCCCGGCACTACCATCTCCTCTCATAATAGCATGTCGAACGAAGTTGCCCATGAGGATCACGACCATTGGAGTCTGTTCGCCTTGTTCCGCCGCATACAAACCAAGGACTCGTTTTAGCGCCTGCAGCGTCTTCGCATTGTCGAGCTCAACGTCACCGCAGATCACCATTCTTGCCCTGCCCTCCACTAGACTCTCTGGTGAAGCTCTTTTCAGGACCTTTGTTTCCAGATTTCGCATTGCTGACCCAGCAGCTCTCTCGCTTCCAACGCCGAGGAAGTCAACCCAGCCAAAGCCTGCTGCGCTCGTATGGCCGTCTCTACTGGCACCGTTAACGCCAATTGTGACCTCACGGCGTTCGCAAGGCGGCCCTCCGACGGAAAAGGCAATAAATTTGCCACCGACAGTACCACCCACGCCGCGATTGCCGTCCAGCCCAGGACCAGTGCTTGAAGCTTCTTCCTCATACACTCCGTCCACCAGGACTATCATTCCGGGAGTAAACCAAGCACCGTCTTCTGGGACTGGCCTCGCATGTTGGATGTCGAGGGCAATACTCCCTGTGAGATCGTTGACAGTCAATACGCCGGTAGGAGATATCGTTAAGAGGCCGAGCAGGAGGTGACTGCTGCCGCTACGGCCCAAAAGATTGGCAATGGGTGTAAGTTTATAAGCCTGCTGGGTCGTCGCTATGGTTGATGAAGAGCGTTGCAAGGAGCTCCTGCTCGCAGATGCAACCGACGACGATTGAAACGATTCATTGCGCAACAACCGCTGGTGAAGGAGGTTGTAGCGATGGCGGAAAAGATGGGTCTTATGTGAGGGATTTGGCATTAATGAAGGGGCAGTTGAGGCTATTTCGAAATGCTTTTGGCCAGCATTATAAGTCAGTCTTGGCTGTTCAAAAGCACCAACGATCTTCAGCCATCGTCTAGGATCCTCGAAACCAGCGGCATCTTCACTATTGTCAACGCGCGGGGCCGACCTTTCAAGGCTTGCTCCGTTGTCCTCTTTACTCAATGTCCCAGGTTTCGAGTTCGAGTTTGCAGCATCTTCGGTGGTTTTTCCGAATGCAAAGCTTCCTTGAAGGTTAAGTCTCCCTTGTTGGCAAGGCTGTCCCCCGCTCATGGATCGCTCCAGATTCCGCAGGATACTCTGTAGCTCCTCTCCCTCGCCCGGTACAATGACGCCACCACCGTTATTTTTCCAGCTCTTGGCAGCTGCGTCCAATACTTTCTCTGCCAGGCCTTCCTCCCGCCATCCGGAACCGCAATGCTTACCTATGAAGGTAGCAAAAGCTTGGAGCGTTGACGATGTGAGCGTGAGATTGTGTTTTTTTGTGAACGTTCGGAAAGCCAGAGGTCTTAAAGTAGCTGGCGGTAAAAGTATGGGCAGTATTGATGGCTTGGATGGCTCTGTAGGTTTGGAGATTCGCTTTGGGTGAACGGGCGTACCAAAGGCTGGCGATGAGGAGGGAATGGGGTTTTGGAGCGGGGCTTTTTGAGGGGCGTGGAGGAGAGGTGCTGTGCGAGCATTTGTGGCTTTGGTCCGTCTATCCATAGCTTCGATATCCATCGCTCGTATACTGCCATCTAATGAAAGAAATTTTTGCAGGGCGGGGTCATTACGCGTCTCGGATCAGACGCGCCCTCGAAATGGTCGGAACACGCCCGCGAGTGAACTTTCGCTCTACTCTTTGACACCGAACTATTTGACACACACATAGCCATTGACAGCACATTAACTTGATCCTCTACTTTTTCCAAAAAAGCTTAGCATCCAAGGCTCGTTTTAATACCTACCACCTCAATGTCCTTTGAAGCAAGGTTCGAAACTCACTGTTGCTACATATTACTCAGCTCACCCGGCTCCAGAATGCGCAACTCTTAATCGCAACTCTTCATCCCGCCACCATGGCAGAAGTTTCAGAAGTCCGATCATTTCCTGGAAACGTCGATACGGATGTCGAGGTGAATAGCAACGGCAGAACTCAGCTTCGAAATCTTACTGCGCAAGCCACCCTCAAGTATTCGGTCAAAGATTATAATGCTGCAGCAGAGCTCTATTCCCAAGCCACCGAGCTACAAGCTGATATTAACGGCGAGATGTCATCAGAAAACGCTGATCTACTCTATGCGTACGGGCGATGCCTCTACCACGTCGCTGTAAAAAACAGCGACGTGTTGGGCTCCAAGGTTGCCGGTGAGAAACGCGAAGAGGGCCACAAGAAGCCGAGCAGCAAAAAGCCGAAAAACCAAACAATGATCTACGACTCCGATGGGCAGCAAATGAGGATCGCCGAAGAGGTTGTGACAAAGATTGTTGAAGAAAAGGATGGTCAGATTCAGCCAGGCGACGAAGCGGACAGAAGCAAACCATACTTCCAATTCACAGGCGATGAGAACTACGACACATCCGGTGAGGAGGAGGAAGAAGGTGGTGAAGTAGACGTGGAGGACGCCGGAGACGCCGACGAGGAGGATGACTTTGTTAATGCTTATGAGGTACTGGATCTGGCGCGCGTACTGTTGTTGAAGAAGCTGGAGGAAGTCCAGAACAGCAGTGGCAAGGGAAAAGAGCAAATTGAGTCGCAACAAGTCCAGCAGCTCAAGGAACGTCTCGCAGATACGTACGACTTACAAGCCGAGATATCACTGGAAGGAGAAAGGTTCCCCAATGCAGTTACGGATCTCAAATCTGCGCTAGAGCTAAAGAGAAAACTCTTCCCACAAGACTCAAGTCTTGTAGCAGAGGCCCATTTCAAGCTATCTTTGGCTCTAGAATTTTCATCTGTAACGCAGCAGAAGAAGAAAAACGGAGAAGCGGATTCAGACACCGAGGGACATGTTGATGAATCGATGAGAGAGGAAGCAGCTTTAGAGATGGAGGAAGCGATTGCTAGCTGTAGGCTGAGGATCAAGAGAGAGGAAATGATATTCCTTGATACCCTTAAAGCTAACGAAGATTCCGAAAAACCGAAAGTCACGGAGGAAGCCATCACTGATGTGAAGGAAATGGTCAAGGAAATGGAACAAAGGGTGAGTGGCGCTCAAATAGCTGTTCAAAGACTATAAGCTCACATTCTCTACTCCAGCTCATCGAACTTCGCCAAACCCCTGTATCTGTCAGCGATCCAACCGGTATGGGAACGATCGATGGTTCAAACCCGCTCAGCGGCATCCTCGGATCTATACTCGGAGAGTCTCCGGCAGCACAGAGGGCAAGGCTAGAGGAGGCTTCCAAAGGTGCGAAAGATTTAACTAACCTTATTAAGCGGAAGAAGCCAGCGGAAGACGATGAGTTCAATGCTTCTGAACCTGATAGGGTTCAGAGCAATGGCAAGAGGAAGGTTGATCTCGGAGATGACGAAGAAGTGAGCACTGGAAAGAAAGCGAAGATATCCGACGGCGCTGAGGACACAAATCTTTAGCATTTACATAGCATAATCTACCTGGCCTGAGAGGTAACATCTCCAAGGTGACACTAGCTATCCACAGACCAGAGTCGAGCATCGTCATAGCATTCAGAAAATCTTGAGAATCAGAAGGGTATGGCAAGATCAAAGCGCCAGTAACGAATCTCATTGTCCAAATAAAGACTAGCCACCGTTACATCCTCCTTCACTGATGGACCTGAAAATCGAAATGTCTTTAAGCATTATCGCCCACAGTGACGGTCAGCGCTGCCTCGAATCTGTCTCATTTGACGCTCCAGCCTTTGTCTTTCTGAACAATTTGCCCTGCCTTCTCTTCATCGCTAACGATGGATTCCACACGCCTGCGAAAAGATCCTCGCACTCGTCCTCATCCTGGCTATCAAATTCAACGGCATCCTCGCAGCTAGCATCAATGCCCTCGTCTCGCAAGCTCGTAGGAGGCAGCTCTAGCTCATTATTCTCCCAGTTCGAAGATGAGCATATCATCTTCGTCTCCAGGATGTATTTGCCGACTTTGTACCTCTGCGACTCCTCCTCCGCTCCATCGTACTTCCAACCTAGCATGGAGCTGCAAAAAGCGCATCGGACATCACTGACCGTATGCACCCCTGTAACGAGTTGCCGTGATGAAGGAGGATCGGTCTTTGTGTTTGGCAAGCACAGATCATTGGCGGCTTTGGACACCTGGATGAATCCTGACAGCACCGAGGAGGGAGAAACTAAATAGGCTCGTCCGTGGCGGCCGGTGAAGCCTTTGCTGATGATTTGGGAAGTCATGCACACATCAGTCAAGCATTTGACGCAGCGAACATGAGACATATGGCCATTCAAATAATTTCCCATAAAGCCATTGCCAGTATCTGTTGACGGGTTTGAGTCCGTCGAGCTAGTCGAATCTGTGCTCTCTTTCCGTCGGCGAAAAGAGATAGAAGGAAGAAGATAGACTGGAAAAAGCGACCTTGGAGATGAACGAGTGAACATCTTGAGCTCTGAAGCTTGTAGAAATGGCTCGTGAGGTCTGATCGTGCGTTTGGATTGTGGTGGGAAGAGACTACGTCTAGGTCAGGCGCAAACTTAGATGCTGGCGGTCAAAACACTTCATGTGTCATCCGCATACATAACTTGACAGCCATGACAGTATATATTCAGAAGAAGAATTCAAGAGAAGGACGGAGCCATGCCACGAAAAAAGGTGGAGGTGGAGGTGGAGGTGGGGTGGGGGTGGAGGTGGAGGTGGGTTACAAATCAATTTGCAAGGAAAATACAAGTTTATAATTAAGGTAATACTTCCACAGCATTTTTCTCATAGAAGGCAACGGATGTCTATAACCGCCAGAGACAACCTGTATATCTTCAACAATCTTTGAGATCGGATTCGTATTGATAGTAACAAACGATAGCGTACTATATTAAACAATAGCTAGCATACTATAGAGTGTGGTAAACTACATAAAATGTATCTTGGCTTACCGGGATTGAAGTAACATCATTTAAGGGTTTCAAAGTAACATTATTCAAGGGTTTCCTCGAAGGTAAAGGTCAAATTTCATGCGATAAATGATACGAGTGCGAGATCTTACCCACGATTTGGAAGGGTATACCCATTCTACGTTTGTAGCATATAACTAAATAGACTGGTGCGGAGCATAGAGCATGCAGGAGCTCTTTGCCCAGCTGGCCTAGCTAAATGCCTTGTAATCGCCAAATAGTCAACGCGTTCATGTTCTTTTCTCGCCTCTTCAAGAAGAGACATGATGCATGATGCCAAACGCCCAAAACACTTGCTAGAAAGGGGTATCGATCCAGAGACGCCATGCTCACTCCGTTGACCATGCCAATGACCCTTCCGTGACTCCCTTATCTCATGCTTGGTGATGCTAGTACTGCCCGACCTTCATGCTTGCGAAATATCTTTCCTGATTCCTGCTCCATCTAGATCTCACGGTAGTCTGTCGGTCTCTGCACATTTCGCCGTGCTTGATGGCGATGTGGATTGACCGGCTTGCGAAAATACGCGCTATCTTCCTCGTTGGAGGTCGGAGCGTTGAAATTGGTCCGCTGTTGGTTAGCAAATGAGCCCACTCCCTGGCCATTCATTCCAATGCCGTTCATATTCATGAAGTTGTTGCCCACCGGGTTATATTGATTGTAGCCACCAGTCGGCATCATGCTGTTCTGGAAACCGCCCCCTGTCATATTGATGGACTGCTGTGGAAAGCCACCTCCCCACATATTATTCCAGTCGTTTCCCATGAATGGACCATTTGCCATGAGCACAGGATTCTGCAACCCAGCATTCATATTCATTGCAGGCGCCATACTCATTGGCACACTCATGAAGCCGTTCACGTTCGGAAAGGCCATGGGGTTCATCGCTTGAGGCATTGTAAGATTCCTGTTCAAGGGCGAAGGTTGTTGGTTAGTGGGCATGTTGGGTGTTACGGTTGGCTTCTGCTGGTGATATTCTGACTTGGTGCCATTGACAGATTTTCGGTTTGGAACTCCAGCAGCGGGACCAGGTGCTTTTCGCTCATTGGCAAGCTCTGATTCAGCAGGTCGTTTCCGTGGAGTGCCACTAGCGGTCAGAGTTTTCTGAGGCGGCGGCGTCTCGACAGAGTCGCTATTAGGTGGCGAGTCAACAGCTTTCTGTGGCCCCCATTTAACCGGAGTCTTGGAGCTCTCTTCTTGCATTTGAGCGGCTGTTTTTTCTTCCTCGTAGCTTCGAATCTTGGTCATCATTTGCTCATCAGGCACTAGATCGTCGATTGGGACGTTCTCAGTAGAACACTCGGGGCAGCGCAAGTCGTTCTCAAGTAATGTATTAGTGATACAATCACGGCAAAATGTTGATTGACAGCATGGTGTCCTTGTAGGATCTACAAAAAGACGCTTGTCGATCGAGCACTCTAATCCTCTTTCTTGAAGATCTTTGCTACCACGCGCAGCAGCTTCCTGAGCCACGGCAGCAACCTTAGTCTTCGCCTGAAACTGAGCCCACGCCGCTTTGTCGGGCTCTGCTATGACCCATTCTCCTTCAGCGTTGACCATGATCCCCGGCGGTTGTTTTGTGTCATCTAGGGTACCGTCGTTTATCAAGGACGTCGGCTTCTGGACGGTCTTTAAGAATGAGCGAGGGATGCCTGTTGTGCGCTTTACGCGAGGTCGACCGTCGTATGCAGGATCGTCATTCGTAGGGCAGACCATGATCCAATGGCCCTTTTCGCCACATCGGTAGCAAATGTATCCAGCAGGAGGAGGATGGTCGGGTAAGTTTGTGGGCTTGCCTTTGCTGGGGCCAGCGCGATGCACTGGTGTAGCACTTTCATCAATTGTATTAGCAATCAGATTCTTCCAATTTTGGGGACTCGACACTTACTTGGCCATTTCTTGTTGTTGCTGCGCCCACTGATCTGCGCCCATTTTGAACATTGCCGCAATTCTTTCCTCCTCATTGAGGGCTCCATTCATCGCTGTTGCCCCATTGGGTGAATTGGAAGACGAGGGTTTAGTTGCTGGTGCTTCCATTCGATGGAAATTCTTCGCACTTTGAGGCATCTTGCCAGATACGTATCGTGCAGCCCCGCCTCGTCCTGCTTTTACAGCGGGTAGTCTCTTCGCAATGACGGTAGTCGATCGGGGTATTATTGAGGTATCATCATCGTACTCTGTAGTCATTTTAGAGTCTTAGACATGACGAATACAACTGGAAGCATGGCTTGTGCCATGAGTAGACTTACCTTCGTTGGTGTCTTCAGAGCTGATGATCAACTCAAAGTCTGTACCATCGCCAAGTCGATTCATGGTTATGATCTCTCGTTTTAGTTCGAAGACCGAGATACCAGTTCCGTCAAAGGCTACCCTAGATGGCTCTTTTTGAGATTTGAAGCGGAAGAACACGGAAGAAGACATGATGCTTGAGGCTCTATTTCACAGATGCTTTATAGAGGGAGGCCTATTGAGCGAGGAAAGCTCCCGAGGAAAGCGAAATCGAACGTCGTCTGCAAGAGGTCGAGGAGGCTCAACAGCAGTTGGTGAGTTGTTGACCCACTCAAGAATCTCAGGACGTCGAAGGGCAAGATAATAGATTAGTATTCTGAACAAGATATCAATTCTGTCTTGCAATATCCTAACGCCCTCTGTTCTTGCTAACACAAATCGTGTTCTTGGATTTTGAGCGCTGGAAAAGCACAAGCACAGGCTTCGCAGAAGGCCTGACTACAGAAATCTCTGATTCGGATACACAGCAGGAATTTCAAAAGACAAAGAGGTTGAAGGTGAAATAGTGGATAGTAGCCCCAACAGCATGAAAACCCGAGGCACGCGAGCCCAACTCCAGCAATGTTTCCCTCTCCCAATGTCCTCAGCCAAGACCAGGATGTCAAGACGCCTACGCCCTGTTTGATTTGGTTTGATGAACAGTGGGATCGTACGGGTTGAAGGACTGTGTCGCAAATGGATATCGAGAGGGTGGGCGCAATAAGCCACGTAACGACGACTTAGGCAGTACTCTGAATAAGAAAAAATGTTCAGATCAAGATGTTTTTGGCAGTGGTCGGTCCCAAGTGACGTACGACGGGGCTTCTGTTGGCGAGGTTTGTTTTGGGTTGATGGATAGATGAAAGGAAGAAAGACTGGTGAATTGAAGAAGAGGAAAGCGGTAAGACTGGCTTAGCGCTAGTGGCAAGTCTGCATGACTCAGCATAATTTTAATTTACATACGACGAGTAAACCCAACAATTTAAAGGCAATTTAAATGCCTATAAGGGAAGTACGTACGCGTTGTTGTTATCAAAAAGGTTGTATTCTATTGAGGTGTCTTTGTTTCGTCTTCTTTGTGTGTTGGTGAATCTTGTTGTTTAAGAACAAAGGTTTTGGAAGGCGGGATATTCGGCTTACACTTTTGCCCAACTTGGACTGATGAAAAGAATTACTCTCAAAAATATTGAGCCTACTTAATCGTCTAGAAAAATTTGATCCAGATATTTCCTTGGGTAGGGAATGACCAAGTCAAATGACGCTTTCAAATTGCCTCACCAAGAAGCCTCTCTCCGCCAAGTAATCTTTGACCTCCTTTACTGTGTACTCGGCACGGTGGAACTATGGAGAGTTTTAGCAAGTAGTGACGACGCCTTAGTGTAGAGACTTACCATGCCAGCTCCTAAAGCAGCATCTGTCGATGTTCTCTTGAAAACCTGTTCAAAGTGCGCGGGGTTGCCGGCACCACTTGACGATATGACCGGTATCCTAACCGAGCTTTTTACATCATTAATCAGCTCCAGATCGAACCCGCTATTGCTGCCATCTCTGTCTATGCAGTTAAGTAATATCTCGCCGGCGCCCATAGCCTCCACTGCCATGACTAATTGATGAACGTCAATATCTCGCACTTCACGCCCTCCTTTGATTGTGCATTGGTACCAGCAAAATTCCTCACCAGAAGCACTAGGATACTGCGTTTTAATTGTATGGTGACCCGTCTCATGAGGTGACTTCGTGTAGACCCGCTTCGGATCGACGCTGACCACAACCGCTTGGTTTCCATATGCAGCAGAAATCGTCTCAATTGCCGTCGTCCCCGATAGACGTTTCCCGTTCTTGAAGTACTCCTCAGCAGCCACAACGGCATCGGATCCAACGCTGACCTTGTCAGCACCAGACTTGAAGTATAACGTGGCGACTTCCAGAGCTGATACTTCCGTGCCGTCCATATCAACAGTCCCTCTGACGCCTCCTCCTATCGTTAATGGTACGAAGACATTTTTCGACGTTCTCCTCAATACTTCAAGCATAGGCAAGTCTGCTAGGGGACAATTGCGGAAAGACGTGATGTTGAGAAAAGTTATCTCATCAGCGCCTTGCTCGTAGTATTTCCTCGCCAAGTCCACCGGTTTACCCAAATTTCTGACTCGGCCCCCGCTCGCCGCATGGTCTTTTTCCCGGACATCATACTGATCTCCTTTCGTGACCACCAAATCACCTTGGTCATTCGTACGTACATCAAGGCATGCAATGACTCTGCGAGTAAGTCCTTGACTGGTATCTTCCTCTGACACTCCTGCTAAAGTCTCCCACCTTTTGTCTTGAAGAAAGGCTTTGAGAACCTTCAAGCCAGCAATTCCACTCTTCTCGGGATGAAACTGGGTTGCGAAGACATTATTTCGCCCGATGGCGCCTACGAACTCCTCCTCGCCATATTCTGCAGTTGCAACGGTCCAGCCGTCGTGTTCAAGCAATCCTTGCTGGTATGGAACTGCGTAAGAGTGGACGTAGTAGTATTTGCTGCTATTCCGGAGCCCATAAAAGCTTTTATGCTGCAAGGCACCGTTCTTGGATACTCTTGCAGAATTCCAACCAATGTGCGGTACACTTTTGTCCACATTACCAAATCTGATGAGGTTTCCAGGAACGATACCTAGACCTGGGACGTTCGGGTTCTCCGCAGATCCATCGAACAATGCTTGAAGACCAACACATATTCCCATGAAAGGTTTTCCCGATCCAATATGCTTACGAACAGGGTCGAGATACCCACTTTGGGAAAGTTGAGTAAGACAATGTCCATAATGGCCCACGCCGGGTAATATCAGTGACTATTCTCAGATCATCAGCACCTCTACTGCTGACAATAGCCTCAGCATTTTATTCGTTATTAAATTAAAACACTATTCACGAACCTCGGCATTTTCGATGTCTTTAGGCTCCTTGATCCACTCTATCTGATAACCAAGTTTTTCAATCGCATTCGCTAGAGAGCGCACATTGCCGGCAACATAATCTAGGAGATGTACGGTGGGCATGATATATCATACTCATTTAATGAATTATGCAAATCGGAATGAGTCAACAGGAACGCCACTATGAAAAGGTCTTGTAAGGCTTCTTTGTACTCCCGTGTGACCATCAAATATCTTCACAATAGCCGTGGGTAAAGTAAGTTTGGCGGCAGTTTCCCGAAAGCGCGGCAAACTCGTCTAAGTCGATTTTGAATACCACGCCGAGGACCCCCGCTATGTATTTTTAAGGATACTCGAATGCCCCAGGTCCACAGAGGAAGATTGCCAGATGCTGGTGAATAGTGCCTGATATCATTCACAGGAGCTTACTCCACTTTCGCCTCACCGATTGCTAACGATATTGCACACATAGCACTGACTCTGCTCAATCGTGCTGCAACAGGCACTGAAAGCGGTGGGATTATATCTTTCTTCTCAAGCACATACAATCTTGGCGCAGCTGACTCACGAGGTTTCATGTGCAAACCTTGATTGCTTTTGGCGTCGCCCTCTGGGATTAGCAGTCCAATGACGAGAAGCCGGATTATCTGCCAGCTGACGAATGCTAGGAATTTTGGTGAACAAGATTTTTGCTCGAGTGGGATGGACCCTCTAAATGGCGTGAGCGAAGGCGTTTAAATTCAGCGCATTCGACACTTGTCAAGCACAATTGCCTTCCACATCAACGCATCTATGTAAGGTGGACCAATCCTTTGCGAGGCTGCAATTGAGTTAGCAGGTCAAAAGATTGAGGCTGAAAATAAGACTTTACTGGAGAGAACTGGCGTAATTTGACACCGCCCTCAACGAAAACCGCCGCTGTCTGGTCATTCTAATTAGGACTGCGAATACATGGTATGCGAGGGAGTGTACCAACTTCGTTATCCATGCCATATCCTTGTGAGTAAACAACTTCGGATATCCCAACCTGAGTGAGTTTGATGCTGCAAGTCAAGCAAGGACAGCTATACGCAAGGCATTAGCGTACACAGGTCAACAGAGATGCGGAGCGACCTACGTGTCGCAGTAGAGGATAGAGCCTTCTCTGATCCGTTCTCGGCCCGCTTCAAGCAGTGCGTTCTCTTCAGCGTGGATGCACAGGCATGTTGAGAGATTGACACCAGCTTTGTGTCCGGCGTTGCATCGTGCGCCTGATTAGTTCAGCGAAACACCTTCTACAGTATCTTGGGGACACTGACAGCCGCCTTCGTTGCAATTCTTCAGATTTCTAGGGGTACCATTGTAGCCAGTACTAATCACTCTTCGTTCGCGGACAAGGACACATCCTACTCGTCGTTTCATACAATTACTCCTTTGCGCAGCAAGGGACGCTAGTTGCATGAAGTACTGATCCCAATTCGGTCGCAGGCGTTGCTCATTCGCTAGGTCTAGATCCTGCAAGGTCTTATGTAACAATCCAATAGACTGCGTCTGATTGACCAGACGAACTTCTGCGCGGTCGATGAGGCAGGCCAGACCGGTCTTTGGGTTGTACAAATGCTCATCGTTGCGAAATACGAATTCTTCCAGGGTTGGTGAGGCCAGGTTTTGATGTTCACAGCTTGATTGTCAGTCTCCGGGGTCTGGGATCAAACAACATTTGCCAAACTTACCGATCCTTGAGACGCTTCCATCGCACGCTCACCGGAGCGTCGACACTAACAAGAATGAAAGATGGACGCCTTAGGAGATTCTCTAGGATGCTTTCATTCCACAGATCGGTCGTTACCCAACGTTGCTGCCATTGTTTTGTAACGAAATCCAGTAAGGATGTCACACAGGCAAAAGATTTGGCGTTGGCATCTTGTTGCTTGACTTCCAGTTGCGGAGATTGTTGTTGAGCAAGGTGCAACCTTGCGAAGCCAAGATTTTCTGTCAGGTAATCGGCAACCGTGTTTTTCCCAGCGCAAATCCCTGTTGTCATTGCTGAGCTTCTCGAGCCTCTTGAGAAAGGACCTACGTATCAGGGGTTTACTTACCTCCACAAAGTCCTATAAGCATTGTGAGACTCCTCTAGCTTGCAATTGTATGATGTGAAGGTACCTATAAGATACAGCGATCGACACAGAAATCTCGAAGCCAGGTACGCGTGTGATCGGCGTCTCCTGCCAAGACCCCTACTCGTTGTTACCTATTAATGCAACACACCTATTAATGCAATACCCTAACCCTAAATATATTCTGCCCAACATCAAAATGCCTTCCCCGCACCAAATTTGTGATTAATTTTCGACAAGTATGTTAAAAATGACTAAATTCATATATATATAACCATCTTAGTCTTGCTATCACGTAGTATCGTTGTCGCCATAGCCTGTTCCAAATGAGGGGCGGGTTTTTGGGTGGGGTTTCGTATATTTAGGGTTAGGGTATTGCATTAATACCTTAAGGTGTGTTACATTAATAGGTGACAACGAGTACAGACTTACTTTACGGTCTACTACTCTAACGCAACACCGTAAAATCCGAAAACTTCATCATTCGTTGTTCCATCATAGTATTTAGAAATAAATGGAAAGAGAAATTGTAGAAGGTAGAATCTAGATTCCGAAACTTGAGGAATTCCTCGAATCGGAATTACATTGATGAACGCATTGAATGGTATAACAAAGTCACTTCAAATTTTTCGGGCCCACAGCTTCGGGCCAGCGTAGAGTTTAGGGAGGCTTTTAGGGGCGGCACACCCCCCGGATTTGTCGGATTTTGGGCTATCGCATTAGTGGGTGTGTTGCTTTAGGGGTGATTACGAGTATTACAGTACTCTACGGCGGACGACGACTGAGACTTCGACAAGAAGATTTGCATAATATCAAAAATTCAGAGTTAGATTTCAAAATCAAATCTTGCTTTATTCTAATTCTACAAACAGAAGTTTTCTTTTAGAGTTATCATTCTAAAAACACTCTTCAAAAGACACGCTTCGAGAGACACTTTTTGAAAAACACTCTTCAAAGGATGTATCTTAAAGAATATTCTTCGAAAGGGACTCTTGAGGAAACCCTTCGGGGGGCTCTTCGAGAACTTCTGGAGGCTCTCCCGGTGGTGGCGGGCTATTAGAACTCGAACAATTTCTGATTTCTTTTTTGATTTCTTTTTTGTAATTCGATTTTCGAAAACTTGAAATCGGTCTGATAAGGCTGAGTGTAAGCCTTTTAATCCGGGGTGTCACAGTATATTATTCGGAGGTATCATCTGGGGATATTTTATGGCCCTATCTTATTCTGAAAAGATCAAGGATTGACTACATGTAGAAAACTGACGTGCAAATCCTTTTGTTGGAGTCTCAGCCATCGTCCACCGTTCGAGTAGGTACTCTACCATCGGCCCGACCCGTTTTCCTGTGCGGCTGAGTAGGGCAGACGGAGATATGCAATTACGAAATCCTTGTACATCCAGTAAGACTATCACACCATACGCAATGTTGAAGTTTGCGACCTTTACATCAGACATCGAGCTCCCCTTCTATACGTCTCTGGCGTCTCACAAGATAAATCATGATAAGCTTGACGACTCAGCTAGACGACTTCTCGGTCTGTACGAGATCAGATCAAGCGACTCGCCGGAAGCCTCATGTCGCTTACAGATTCACGGTAACGCTTTTACCAACGATGCCGTCCCGGCGGGCTTTTGTCGAGCTGAAGGTATGATAAAAAACGTTAATACAATAGAGGAATATCGAAATTTGGACAAGGGAGCGATATTATCGCAAGCAGCGCGCACCATCTGGGATGCGATTAATGATGGAACCATATACTCATGTCCTTCGCTGCTCGCCTTCTTCACTGCGATCTGCTTTGCAGACCTCAAGAAATACAAGTTCACCTACCTGTTCGCTTTTCCAGCTCTCCATTCAGATCCCCCATGGAGAATAGTATCGAACACGGAGCCGCGTCTAGGACGGGACAACGATAATCACGAAGAAGGTGGCGCGATCGTTCACATGACAGGGGAAGAGACGGCAGCACTGGTGGACTCCGTTCAAACTTGGCGCTATATTGTTGATGCGCGGCAGCACGGCTTCTTTCTTGCCAAGAAACGACGAGCAAACTCATTCTCCGGATACAGCAGTAAAGCCGAAAAAACGGACGATGGTACCAGCATGGACGGTGAGACTATTTATAGACCGACAACACCTGGATCGCCTGGGGACTCTTTGGGGTTCACTTGGGCTGTCGGGTCATTGATAGATTACGAGCGCGGGTTCTTTGAAGACACACTTGAAGAGGATCGATTCGTTGGTTTCACGGACCCATCGACGTACCCAATGTATCCGGGCTGGATGCTACGGAATCTATTAGTGCTAATAAGGAGGCGGTGGAAGCTGAATAGGGTCCAAATCTTGTGTTATAGAGACATCCAGGCGCGTCGGGACGAAGCTGAAAGTATCATACTTCCCTTGGAGCTGGAAGCTAGTGATTCATCAACTTCACTCGCTCAGAGCCTCTCACTTTCAGACAACATGCCAAAAGTAACAGGCTGGGAGCGTAACAGTGTAGGTAAAGTGATGAGTCGGATTGCGAATCTAGGGGAATACATGGACCCCAAACGGTATGTTCGAAGCCGAAGTTCGAACCACAGAGCAGCATCTAACAGCTGTCTCTAGCTTAGCCGATCAAGCTGTTGACCTGAACTTAAAGCTTATCAAATGGCGCATTGCCCCGGGCTTGGACTTAGACAAGATCAAAGACACCAAATGTCTACTTCTAGGGGCAGGGACATTGGGCAGCTATGTGGCACGCAATCTTATGGTGCGTATTTTGTTGCTGCTACATATTGGCTGTATTTTTACTGAGCAGTTGGTCCGACCTCAGGGCTGGGGTGTTCGAAAGATCACGTTTGTCGACAATGGTTCGGTCTCATTCTCCAACCCTGTTCGCCAACCGCTCTTCAATTTCAAAGATTGTCTTGGTAGCGGAGTGAAAAAGGCAATCCGAGCGTCAGAAGCGTTGAAAGAGATATATCCTGGGGTCGATTCGAGCGGGTACACAATGTCAGTTCCGATGGCGGGGCACCCTATTGTGGACGATGCGATTGTGAAGTCGGAATTTGAGACCTTGCAGCGGCTCATCGAAGAACATGACGCCATCTTCTTGCTTATGGACACCCGGGAAAGCCGGTGGTTGCCTACTGTTATGGGCAAGGCAGCAGGTAAATTGGTCATGAACGCGGCGTTGGGGTTCGACTCCTTCGTTGTCATGCGGCATGGTACGAGCAGCAAGTCCAGCCTGGGGCAAGAGCTGGGTTGTTATTTCTGTAATGATGTTGTAGCCCCGGCAGATGTAGGTTGACCAAGCTGATAGTTTTCAAGAGACTGATGACTTTCTCGCAGTCTGTCACGGATCGAACACTTGATCAGCAATGTACAGTTACGCGTCCAGGAATTGCAGCGATAGCTTCGGCAATGCTCGTCGAAATCCTTGTGTCCTTGATACAACACCCCCTGGGAGCCTCCGCTCCAGCGCCAACACATACGACGGAGGATCGTGGTGATCATCCTCTGGGTCTCGTCCCTCATCAAATTCGTGGCTATCTGTCAAACTTTCAAAATATAATGATAAAGGGCAAAAGCTACGACCGCTGTAGCGCTTGCTCGGACAAGATTACTGGGGCTTTCAAATCTGAGGGCTGGGATTTTGTAAAGAAAGCACTCAATGAAAAAGGCTTCGTTGAGGATCTCAGCGGACTAGCAGAGGTGAGAATGATGTCAGTACCCGACGTCACGAACTGACAAGCCGCAGGTACAGCGATCAGCAGAGAAGGCCCTGGCCCAATTGGACTGGAGCGATGACGAAGAGGACGATGAAGGTGAAGGCGAGATAATCTGAATGTGGTTTGCGCAGTCTACGGTTGACGATCTCAAGTTGATTATGATGAATCCCTCGGATCACAGTGTTGGAGGTTCTAGCGCGGAGACGCGTCTCAGTATTGCAGTTGTATACACCACAAATATTCGAAGCCATCGTTGCTCTAAGAGCCAGCTCTTCTTCTCAATGCGACAAAGTAAGCTTCCTTAGATTCCTGCGATAAGTGAGCTTCTCCGCTGTCGAAAAGGTTTGGAATCCTCACGTTGCGTGAAGATTCTGGCTTCTCTCTGTAAACCTTTGAAAAAACGGTCTTCAATCGGAGCTCTAGAGCCTTGTCTTCTGAGCCTTGGTAGAATTTGCAGACGAAATGGCCGCCAGTCCGCAACGTGTCGAAAGCAAAGCGGAACGCGGCGTCACAGAGATCCTACAATGCATTCAATCAGCTTTTCGGAGCGTGCAAGATCACTGTTGCTTTTTACCATGTTACCGGCATGGTCTCTGAAGCTCACGCCGCTCGTGTTCATCATCCTATAATACGGGTCACTCAGACTCCTCTTCCAAAAGCCTTCTGTCTGCTCCCAGGGTTCGGACATATCGCTGAGCACCACATCCACCATTCCACTGTCCGCCTTGCCAGTCCCGGACCTGGCTCCACGCATACTTGGCGCGACTGGATCAGCATGGCTCAAAAAACTTTTCCTGTCGGGCCTTTTCTCAAGCTCGAGGTAGCTCCTCGAGCTTTGTTCAAGATCTTCTTCCGTCATCTGATGTTCCCTGTCCTCTGCGATAAAGGACAGCTCCTGTCTAATCCGCCCGCGATCAGATTCGCGCAGAAATCTTTTCACTTCCTCCTGTACAGCTGGTGACAGGAAGTTCCCTTGAATGGTCGAGACACCTTTGGGTGGTTGAGCCGGGATGGTGTCAATACCTAGCACTCTTCCGTTGGGAGCAGTCCGGTCCACGGCAACCTAAGTAGAGAGATACATTTAAATCCACGTTCGAAGTAGAGACGTAAACGTGACCAACCTGCGACCAGGATCCAGGAGCGTAACCCTAGACTTCTCAGCACCCTCCGTTGTATGTTAGAATGCGGGCGTACCAAATCCACGACTGTCTGACCCCTACGAAATATACTATATTTCTCATTGATCTGATAATTCCGATCAGCGAAAGGGACTCGCTTTAGGAGGCCAGGAGGTGGACGCAGGCTAGCTAGAGCTGACCTCTAGAAGCTTGAAAGCAGCGCGGCTTTTCAGGCCTTGTACTTTGGCATTGATCGCAAATCTGTCTTTGAGTTGTCGTGTCTGCCATCGTTTGGAGGAGGCTGAGGAGGAATACTGTTGGATGGCTAAGCCATCCTGTCTGAGTAGTGAGCGTCCTCCCCGTGCCCAGCGATCCTGAGACCTTGTTGGGCAGATGTCTCTGTAGTTGGAGCCACTTCTTGACCCTCTAATAAACATGAACTCAACAATCCGCCATCACCGCTCCATTGCGGCAGGGTTGATTGGTTTGAAATTTGCTCATCGAGGCTGGAGTGGATTTTACTACGGTAATGCAGGGATCTTTTCCTACAACCTACTCCTAGTATCTTGATTAATTTCGCGGCAGCAATCGAAGCTGCCCATTATAGGTGCAGAAAATCGTTGAAATCACACCCGTATCCAACCACTTCCACAAAGCTCTTCGCCCACTATTAGGCAAAATTCTTATCCTTTTTCAAGGGGGATATCGCACCAAAGGTACTAACAGTAGGACCGGTTGCTTGGCGAAGCCCAAATCTTGGGACCGCGAATCCCCCCTTTCCCAACGTCCCAGATCCCTTAAACCCACCGAGCAATCCCCCACTAATTTTAAGTGCATCCCCTTCATCCTCGTCAAACAATGTCTTCCCAAGGCCCCCTCCGAGCAACTTCCTCTTCTTCCTTTTCATCTCGAGACCGCCATGAAACGAGTCGTTGGAGGGATCTCTGATAGTTGCAGGCTCGCTGATGCTCGTTGTCGATCCACCATTCTCAATATTTTCCTCTGCAACCTGCTCCAAGGTAGGCGCAGCTTTTATCTTCCGCGCAGGAAGAGCCTTTGAGTTGATTTTGCCTTTCTTCGCGTTTTCAAGTATACTTGGCTTATTCGCTTGCATTAGGTTTCTCGTGACATCAGGCACATGCACTGGGTCGCAAACTGCGTCCAAGGGCGCCTCGTCTTGGTTGGTCTTCCCAGACAAGCGGTCGAATTCTTTGCAATGCTCTCCATCGTCTTCACTAGCGTTGGTCGAAGGTGGACTGTCTGGGGCCACGCTGGTCGCTCGATTGAGGAAGGGAGTGATGGAGAATGTGGATTTCTCGCCAATCAGAATCGATCTCCCCTTTCTCTTCTTCGCCGCTGGAAGGTCTCCGGGCGTACCGATTATAGTGCCGCCATCTATATGCTCAGCTGCTCGTTTACGAGGATTCCCCGTCAAAGATGTAGTTGGGGCCATAGACGCGGATGCGCGACTCGGTTTGCCGCGATTGGATGCTTGGGCCGATTGCAGGGATATCTGCGCGTCTTTGAGCTGCTCCTTAGTAGACTTCACTTTGTTTCTGAACGCATCCAAGCGAGATTCCAATGTGGTTATCCTTTTTTCTGATTCGATGGAGTCCTTTTGAGCCTCGCGCTCGATCTTCTGTCGTTCCCGGCGTTCTTTTGAAAGATCCGCCTGCAAGTTCTCGAATCGAGATTCGAGTTTGGCCTCTTCAGCCTGTAATTTGCCTTCCTTAACTAACGCTCTCTGGCTGGCGCGTTTTTCTGTTTCCAGCTCTACCTGCAATGTGCTCAATTGTCGCTGCAAAGATAATTTCTCAGCAAGCAACGACTGATGTGATGCCGCTTGAGATCGCAAATGGTCGAGCTCGGGTTTCAATGCTGACAGCTCGCGGGCTAGTGTGAGCTTTTCAGTCAGCATTTTCGTGGAATCCATGGTCACTCCGTGCAAAGAACTGAGTTCTGCCTGAGACGAGACGTCAGCCTTATTTCCTGAGATTACTGTTATTTTCGTGAACGTAGATACCTTTAATGTTTCGATCTCCCGTGATCTAATCCTTAAGTCTCCCTGTGCGCTTTCCAATTTGCCGCCACCCACTTCAAGGTCCTCCTGGAGTTGCTTATTGAATCTCCCTAATTCATCCATGCGGTCTTCATCGTGAATGAATTGTGCATGCAACTCGTCATTATCTTGTTCCAAGAGCAGTGTGTACACTCGAAGTTGCCTAAGCCGCTCCGTATCACAAACAGCTTCAACCTGGCGGCAAGTCCTTTCGTAAGCTAGCTCGAAGGCGCGAGATTCAAGTGCCAGTTGCAGCTGCTCCATTACGCTCACTCTTCGCCTCAATGACTTCCTCTTTGATTTCAAATTTCGAAAATCGAATTTATTGACTTAGTTGCAGGGTAGGATCAGCTCAGGCGCAGCTCGGCGCAGGAAGACGCGAAGTAAACAAAACATAAAAGTCCCTAGCTGCGGAAACTAGGTAGAGTACATTAACGTTGCGGATAAATGATGATGCGAAGGCCAGAAGTCCAGAAAACCGACCGGTACAGTGAGTGATCAGGCATATCATTGTTCATCCTCACAACCACAACTGAATTGTAACGAGCCAGAATGAAGCTGCCAAGCTTACTCACTCTAACACTACTGCCAATCTTAGCCTTTGCGGCGAAAAGACCGTCTGGTGGGACGTATGAGACATACCATGCTAAATCGCAATCATCGTCACCTTTAAGACTAGATGATGCCTCGTACGACGAATTGACAGCAATTCCTCGTAATCATTCTGTGGTTGTGCTTCTTACTGCTCTTGAAGCACGTTTTGGCTGCCAACTATGTCGAGATTTCCAACCTGAATGGGACTTGCTTGGGAAGAGTTGGGCAAAGGGGGATCGACATGGGGAATCTCGAATCTTGCTGGGGACACTAGATTTCGCAGATGGCAAGGGGACTTTTCAGAAGGTATTTCTTATTGAAGAAGTGGCATTAATGCTACCCCTGGCTTCGTTCGGCTGACAGCTGTTCCCCAGCTCATGCTTCAGACGGCTCCTATTTTTCTTCTATTTCCACCAACTACAGGTCAGAATGCAAAGCCGGACGGGCAGCCCATTCGATATGATTTTACTGCTGGGTCAGTCTGTGTGGAAGATCTCGATGCACTGTTTGGCTGACTTTCGTTATACTGAAGTCCCCAGTCTGCCGAGCAAGTAGTTGGTTGGATAAGTCGTTATTTGCCAGACGGTCCCAAACCCGCCATACAGCGACCTTTCAATTACGTTCGCATCATCACCATCACTACTACTCTCCTTGGCATTGTGTCCTTCTTGAGTGTCGCATACCCTTATATTCTACCAGTGATACAGAACAGGAATTTGTGGGCTGGGATCAGTCTGATTACCATTCTACTATTCACAAGTGGTCACATGTTCAATCACATCAGAAAGGTCCCATACGTGGCAGGGAATGGCCAAGGTGGTATATCCTATTTTGCTGGGGGGTTTTCCAATCAATTCGGCATGGAGACCCAAATTGTAGCTGCTATGTGTATGTTCCTCCTTCGAAGTCGGCACTTAGCACCCTCACGCTAATAGTCTTCATTTAGATGGCACGCTTTCGTTCGCGACCATTGCCCTAGCGCTAAGAGTACCTCGCATGTCAGATCCCAAAAAGCAGCAACTGGCCATTTTCATTTGGGGGGCCGTAATGTTTGGCATGTATAGCTTTTTACTCAGCGTCTTCAGGATCAAGAACGGAGGCTATCCTTTCCATTTACCGCCATTCTGATAGCAGGTATGAGGACCTCAAACCAGCTGCCAGTGGTATTGTGGCGTGACTGTACGAAATACTTGTGTAATAGAGACGTTTAGGTGGACAATGAATATGCCCTATTGCAGTCTTGTTGACATCAAACGTATGACCATGTCAGTCCGCATGCATGTCACTTGTCATGCCTGTAGGATCTTAGAACCTAGAAAATGGGTTGTGCTACCTTTCTCTATGAATCTCCGAGGGCAGTATGTGCCTTGCCTTCATTTAAGAGGCTTGCTTGCTGCCAGCACCCATAGGAATTTTTATACTCCTATGGTAGTGCTGTTGTGTAAAGGGTCAATCTCTGACCAGGGTAAGTCTTATATTACTTCCCAGGCAGCCAGAGTAGCTCGCACTCTCTGTTGGAAATGGATGCCTCAGCTAGTCAGAAAAGGTAGATGACTAAGCGAACATGAAAGTAGGGAACTCCGCAAAAAAAAAAAAAACAGCGCAAAACCACATTTTTGTTCCCACAACCACAACGACATCATTTATGGGCCTGAGATCTACAGTACGGTAATCAGCTTATTATAAAACATCTGCCCGTGTCCATAATGAGCGGTTTATACGACTATAAATCTCGAATCTAAGGATTTTCTGAAAATCGCGCAATGTCACGTACTCTTTTCGATAGTTAGATCATCAAAAGTCTTTCTTTCGACTGAGTTATACTATTCAACGATATAAATATCTATCGATCTCGCTCTCTCATAAGTCTATCATATTCAATAAATACAGTCAATCTCTCGACGCGTTCGCAAGATGTCACGTGTTATTTCAGTTAGCAATAAATAGTTATTTCAGCAAAGATCGTAACGTCTCTACACTGTCAGATCTCAATATCTAGACATTACATTTTACTTTACTTCACATCAAGTTTTCGTAATATCGATACACTTTCTTATTTCAAAATAGCATATTCTTTTATTGTTATCGACTATCTATTCAGTCTACGACGCGAACGATTATTCACTCTATTCTCTTTCGAGGTGTCTCGATATATACGATTTTAAATCGTTCGACTTCGCTCTATCGAAAGGTATTCGATATATTATACTACAGATAATATTCAAATCTTAAATCTCGGCTTCGTCTATCGAGCAACAGACTCTAAGAAGTAGTAATTTTTAGAGTCGTCAGAACAATCTCGCCCAGTGAGCTGGAATGAAAAAGAGTTGAAATTGGGATACTGTTCTTTGGGACCCCCGGGCTTAGAGGGGTCTCATCTCATACGGAATAACATATAGAAACACTAAGGGTTTCGGGTCAAAAAACAGGATATGGTTCTTTACGAAAGGGGTCCGGCGACCGTAGGGTAGTATCTTTCAAAGGTTTCAGCCAACTAGATTCGCTCGTGTTACGGCTATGGCTGCGCAGAAGCCTTCGACAGGCCTGCCAGGCCTTGGAGAGGCAGGAGAAGCCGGGCCAGGCTAGTACTAGTCTCTCTGTAGGATTCTCTACTTAAGCAGTCACTTTCTAGATAGATTAATCATTCTTTTTATTACTTCAAGTTCTTTATATAGATGCATCGCATCAAATAATAGCAATATCATTATAGCTTGTTAAGAGTGTCGTCTTTATTGATAGACTCTTTAGACTATTATCAATCAGCTTATTTGCTAATTACTTTATTACTTTCGCTTACACTCAGTTATCTATCGTAACGTCATTAAGCTTATCGTCTGATACTCTCAGTATACGTATATAACTTATTAACGATCTCGTCAGAGTAGTCTTTCAGCTTGACGTCTTTATTGACGTCACTGATAAGACTTATCTACACGAGATATTCCGCGAGACTAATCTTGTCATTAATTATATCTATTATTATTATTCTGGCTTTGAGTTATTAGTCTCTATTATCGCTATAGTACGATAATCTAAGCGTTTATCGTCTAAATTATCTGCTTTTCTCGTTAATTAAGTCACAGATACTTTAGCTTTTCGTCGCTTCTTCAAAGTATTTATCGATCGCATCTACGACTATCGTAGATTGTTTTAGCTGATTGACTACTATCGACAGCACGATTCGTTATTTATCGAAACTAGTTTAATAAGCTCTTCTTCAAAATCTTCTATTAAAGACTTTTCGACTTATTTCAATTTATATAATTCTTTAACAGCAGTCAGAACTAGTTCAACGACTATTCTCTTAGATCGATCTGATACGATTATCACTAAGACTGTTAAAGTCTTTCGCAGAAGAATTATCTCTACTTCTATGTTTATAGAAGACGTTCTCAGAGATTCAATAATAAATACTCTCGTCTTTACGCAGACTTAGATAAATCAAATAGTCTTTATTATAATTAATGTTATACGTTTAATTAACATAAATTAATAATCGCTTAATATAGTTTCTTAGAATAAAGAAAGACGATTATCTTAATCGTAGTTTTGAGCTCGTAACGTAGATTACTTCGATTTTAATTTTAATATATCTATTATAAAAGTCAAGAACAATTATAATGTTTATTATAATATCTTTAGTTTTATTAATCGCTTGAGAGTGAAATGTGATATTATAAATATATGACAAGGAACGAGGCTTGATACATTGTCTATGTACGTGACTTGGCTAGGTGTACAAGACGAAAGGTCAGGAACAAGAAGAACAGGTGACCCCGAGCAGCCCTTAAGGGGCTGTCGGCTAATACACGGCTAGGCTGAAATCTCATGGAATCTCATGGAAGCTCCGGTGGCCATGATAGCTCCGGTGGCCGAGTCACACCGTGACAATATAGCTTTACTCAGATAGAATCTAAACATTTATCTATTAGACACTATCGATATTTAATATATTAATAAATTGTCTTATATTATTCGAATAGACTTAAAGAACGATTAGAATAGTGTTAAAGAATAATGTGATATCTTAAAGACTCGATTTCGTGATTCTTCTAAAAGGTTACTATTTATTATCGAAGTTATTTAATATATAATTAAGAATATACGCGTTCGAAAGAATTTCGTAGATTACGTTAATAGTATTCTTAAGAATATAGAGCTCGCTTCGATCGAGACTGAATAAGTTCTATTGATCTATAAATATATAAATAGCGAACTTCGTCGTAATCTATCTAAATTATCAGACACGTTGATTATATCAAGTTTTATTAACGAATTGCGACTTCAAAAGAACATTTAATACGATATTTATAATAAATATAATAAGCTTTCGTCGTCTATCAAAGTCAAATATAAGTAAGATTAGTATAATAGTTCTCGTTTCTTCTATTTCTCAAATTCGTATCGTCTATATCGCGCTAAGCCTATTCAGGCGGTAGCCTCTAAGGAGGCCTTGGCGTACCGTGACAATATAATAATAAGTATAAAAGTTATAATAAATTACTAATATCTTATGATAATTTCAACTCTTATGAAAATAGATTTTATATATCGTATATTAATGATTTTTAGAATAATATGAATAATAATTAATTATAGTTATAGACTATATAGATTCAATAACGTTGACTACTCAATAAACGTTAATAGTTTTAAATTATTAGCGAAAACGTAAATCAATTATCTAAGACGTCGTCACAGTAGAATTAATTTCGAAAATCTTCAAATATCGAAAACTATCGAAATTTATTTCGATTAGTCAGATTCTACGAAATTAGAATCTATTATACTAATGAGAATAATTAATCGCTCTCAAACGATTAGAATTAGTATTAATAGTATAAAGATGTCTTTTATTAAGACGAGTACGTTTTGAAGTAGTAAGTCACTAATTAATAAAGCTCTTTAAATCTATCTAAGAAAGATTATAAAAACGAATTCGTCGAGATCTATTTCTATCTCAACTCGTCAGTTATCTCGAATCTTATCGTAATTTATTAAATCTATTAAAAATCTTTTATCTCAAATAATCAGCTTTATAAACATTTCAACTAATACTTATTAAAGAGTTCGTCTTAAAACGAGTTTAACGAATATATTTTTATTATAATTCACTGAAGTCTCTTATAGATAAGATCGTCGATAAATTTATATAATTTAAGACGTCGAAAGATAACGTCGTTATAGAATATAACTTTCGTGATTATCGATTTATTATTATCAAAATAGACTTTATTTAATAAGACGAGACGTACGAAATCTATATCGATTCAAAATATATTATAAATTTTATCGATCATTAGTTTCTAAAGAAAATAATAAAGTTCGACTTGATTATTGATATCAAGAAGATATTAATAATTATAAATATACGTGAATTGGATATTAATTAACACGATATTAGCGATTATGTATAATTCTCGATATATCTATCTAAAAACAAGAATACGATATTTATTATTCGCGAGATTTATATCATAGATAATCTTAATATCAACGTTTTAATAAAAATAAATATTCTTAAATCAAAGAATATAGCGCTTAATCTTTCTCGCGATATATTTATTATAAACTTTTATAATAATCTCGAGATATCTATTTCAATCTATATTAAGTTTATTAAAGTAGATATTATTATCTTCAGTAAGACTCGCAAGATAATAATCTCTCATATAAATATAAAGATTTTTATTTATACTCGTCGTAAGTCATTGCGAGATTTATTAATTAATCGTAATTTTATCTTCGAATTATCGTAATATAACTTTCTTTCGATTTACGCGTATATTATCGATTATATTATATTAGATATTCTCGTACGAAATAACTTCGATTATTTTATCGTTTTATCTCGACGTATTAGATTAGAGAAGATCGTGAAGTACGAAGTATAAAAATACTATATCGTCGACGTCGACTCTTAGAATTTAACTTATCGATCGATAAAGATTTTCAAGATCTTATAAATTAAGAAGACTCTCGTTATCGTTATAGCGATTATATTAATCTTTAACGCGATTACTATTCTATTAAAGACTAAAATCATTTATTCTACGAGCGTAACTATATACGATTTTAATTTATCGATTATTTTTATTCTCGCGTTAGCTGTAAAAGTCTTCTTTAATCTCTAAAAGAATATTAATAATATAACTAATATTTTCGAAGCTAAATAAATAAATATATCGCTGATAGATAATTGACGTAAGTTAGATAAGTTCGAATAAGCGCGAGTATATTTTATTATATTCAAGAATCGAGAAATTATTAATAAAGTTTTCGATAAACTATATTTATAGAATCGTATAAAGTAAACTGCGACTGTTACTTTATTTTTATTTTTATACTTCGTTATCTAAAAGAAGACTTTATAAAACTCTAAAAAACGAGTCGTAATCGACATTAAAATTCTTAATAAAATTATCGTCTCTGATACTTATCTCGTATCTTTTCAATTAAATATACTTACTTTACTACGCGATACTTTTTATATCTTAATTATTAACGCTATCGTATTTTTCTATTAATAATAAATAAAGATAAAATATCGTTATAGATTTATAATAGTTTTTTATAGAGATCAAAAGACATTTAAAGTGTTAATTTAAACTTTTGAAATTCACTTATCTATATGCAAAGAATAATTAATGGTATTTTTAAACTCTTTCGACGATTTTATAGAATTTATATCGACGATATTATTATATTCTCGTCGTTTCTAAAAGAATATATTAATTATCTTATTTAAGTCTTTTAAGCTCTATCTAATATAAATATTTATCTAACGTTTTATAAAATCTTTTTAAGATATTTAATCGTTTCTCTTTTAGATTAAAGAGTGAATATCTTAAGACTTATTATCGTCGAAGAAAAATTATAAATTATTAAGAACCTAAAATTTCTTAAGGTTCTTATAGCTTTAAATAAATGTTTAAATTTTATAGACTATTTTAAATAAAACGTATTTTACTATATCGCGATTATTAAGTCTCTTTAAAAACGTAAAACGTTTTTTTCTTAAAGATTTAAATTTAATAATAATAATAGTAATAAGTATAAAGTTACTATCGCACGTCTTCGTCTAAAAAAGTCTGCTTTAACGAAATTTAATATCTATTATTAGCTTCAATAGATCTTTATTGAGTTTATAATACTTTATTATCATAATTTCAAGAAATAAATATTCGTAAATCTAAATACTAGTAAAGAGTTAGACATTGCGATATATATTTACAAGTATAGGCCCATGAATTCAATTCATGGCGCTACACCGAAATGTAGTCAGCCCTATGAAATCAGACTCTGATTGCGATCTATGCGGCAATCGCCTGCAATGCCTACTATGCGATTTTTGCCTATTTGCCTATATGCCTACTATGCGATGTTTGCCTCCCATGCAATATTCGCCTTCTTCCACCACTATGAACTCGTTGCCGGTAGAAGAACTTGCTTGATCACCTTATTCTTAACACACCTCGCCGGCCGATTCGGCTGCTTCCTCGGTAGATCCTTTGTAGCCACAATAGCTTGAAGACTGGCCCGGTCGCTGCCCTTGTGGACGTACTTGAAGATATATTTGCATGCCTTGACGTTAGCGCAAATCTCTACATTGATGTGAGCATCATATTTGGCTGACAAATAGGGACTATAGGGCACCACCCAGCAGTTCTGCTTAGAGTCATCCTCTGGGGCAGTAGCAGGCCTGCGCCGGCGATATTTGGGGTATCCGAAGTCGGGTTCGAAGACGGTATGATCGCAAAAGTCCTTTGGAAACCCCTTGCTGCATGTGTCCTTATCAGAGTCCCAGCATGGCGGAACAGTGCCTGTTTTGGAAGTGGCATAATGACTGCAATTGCCATGGAGCATGCATCGCGTGACGGTGGCATAGAGATTGGGATACAGGCGTTCATTAGGGATCTCAGCACTGACAGTGGCGTCTACCTCCGCGGCGGTAAAGAATCGATCCTCAGGGTGCAATATAATGAGGATATGTGCATGTGGAAGACCGCGTTTTTGAAATTCTACCGTGTAGGCATGCGCTGGTGTTCGGCCTAAACAGGCATGAAAGGAGTTAGGGCTAGGGCTAACGCGAAATTTGAACCGACCGTACTTCGNCCCCCCCCCCCCCCCCCCCTGGCTCTGCCCATTCGTCTCTGCCCCTCAATGCACGCTCAGCCCAACCAAACCGCAGATCCCGTCCGCTCCCTCCCAGCTGCTCTACCAGCTTCCCGTCGTTGACCTCCACCGGCCCTTCCACCAACAAATTAGTAGTACCCCCACCCAAACACCCCGAACGAGCATTGACGGAGTTGAAGGGAAAAAGGACCCCACATACCTGCAAAAAAAGCAGAAGATTGAAGCACCCTCCCCACCAGAGTAATCGGAATCGAATTGTACCCACCGGCTCAAAGAACCGGACAGGCACGCTGCGTATTGCACTAAAGTGTCACCCGATTCCCCCCTTCCCCGGAAGGAGGAGGGAAACAAGGCACACAATCTTCGCAACGGCTCTCCCATAGGAAAAACTCCGCTCTCCCCCCTTCCCCTCCCCCCGCCCCCAAACCCAGAAAGAGAGAGGGAGAGAGAGGGAGAAAGAGAGGACACGGGTCCTGAGTTTCTGATGCCAGATTGCGACCGCTTTCGCGGCGGGCCCTCACGGGCGGTACAGGGCTTTCTACCAGGGCGAACTGGCAAGAAAGTGTGTGTGGTGGTGGTGGTTGAAGATTACTCCGAATTTCTCATTTGCATGGACCCCCTTCCCCCCCCCCCGACCCTTCCGTGTGAAGGAAAAGAGAAGGGGGGAAAGGGGGGATACCCGGTTTAGGGGATATCTTTTTGGGAGCAAAGAAACGCAGCGGTGGTGGGGAGGGTACTTGGAGGAAGAAGAAGGAAAAGAAGAAGGGAAGGAAGCGTGAGTCAAGAGAATTTATGGCCAAGAAACTCCAATTTTTCTTAGCGTGGGACGGGTGCCAAGGATCCGCCTGCATTTCTTTCCGAAGATCGCCTCGCCAATTCGACAGCCTCAGCATTCATATCCTACCAAGTGGATAGGGCAGATACATTTCTCATGTCATTCGGTGATTCCTCATATATAGTAGTTTTCACGCCTCGGTGTCTGATTTGGTATTTGGAAAGACTCTTCACGGTCCCCTTACAAACAGTCAAGGAGCATCAAAATTTATGTTATGCCGAGCTATGAAGCTTAGACGGCATCCTGTTGTAAAAACTCCTAAAGCGCCACGCTAAAAGCGAGCAGATGCAGAAGCCAATCGGCGAAATGATTCGCCATTATCAACAACCCCAGTCACGTCTCGAGGAATCAGATGTGCACATCTCATTCGAGTCCAAGATATCACCGAAGACCATCGTGGTCAGGCATGATGCACATTGGTAACCCCTTTGCCTTCGCGCCACGGGTAGAGAGGATGCCGAACCGTAGAAACACTTCGGAGCATGTTACGAAGATCGAGAGGATGATGAGGACGATGATGATCCACGTTAGGCCTGCGACAATACTCGTTATCTCGAGTCCCTTAACCTTTACTGTGCTATGTACTAAAATTCAGGGAAGACTTACGGGACATCTTATTGTCGGCAATCGAATCGGACAGGATCTCAGCAAGGTCTAGAAAGACTCTACATCGTTCATTAAGGACCTGAATTCGAGGCTTGATTTCGAGGTATTCGCGGACGGCGTAGTAGAGAGGGTGAAGGGTTGGTTCGCTATCCCAGAAAAAGTTGGGGACATCGAGCATATTCGAGGACAAGTTGACATCCACACGACTCTTGAACAGCGCTCCTAGTATCTTGACAACTTCTTCCCTTTTCATTCCTAGCTTTCCGGTCAAAGCTAATCGTTTTGGTACGTGTTGAGCTTCGATCATCTGGTTTGCCATCCTCTGCTCGAAGAAACTTAGCTTTGTACTTTGAGCGATAGCATGAGACATTGCGAGCTTGATCATATGATCCCCGCTCCTCAAAGTAATCATGTCATTGAAAACCCTCGGCCTAGGCGTTTCTGGCGAGTACTCGAAGTGGAATTCCTCTGTTTCGAAATCCTCTTCTCTTTGGGCGCCATTGACCAATGACATCCCTGTCTCTGACTCTGAAAATGTGAGATCCGCCAAGATATCTTTCTCCTGGCGTTCGGTGAAATTCCAGAATACTACGACTCCGTAAGAGAAGACGAACATCTCCGCGAACTTCAGAGCGTTAGTTGCTACCCTCGTTGGACTCGTTGAGCGTACTGGAGCTTCGCGTTCTCCGGTCCCGTTGGGCCTGTAGCCATTCGGAAGGTGGTCATTCTCCAAACCTTTGGGACTTTCTTCACCCTCAGTACCTCGTACTCCGAAGCTTTCGCCTCCGTCTTCCTCAAAGTAGCCTTCCCCGTAGTCCCGTAACTCACTTCTCTCAATCTCTTCATCTAAAACTGCTTTCCCACCTGCACTCTTCAACACTGGACTGCTCCTGATCCTGTAGCCTCCACTACCTGGCAGTAATGGAAGGTGGTACACCACGTAAAGGCAGTCATCGTAAAGCTTCGTCCGTGCTGAATGTTTCCCTTTTAGAAAGCCGGCGGTCCCTTTCAACTTGTAGGCCTGTGCGGTACAGTACGCCGTGACCCTCGCCAGCTTCTCTGCTCTCCTGGCCTTTGGTAATCTTTCCGCATAGCTCTTGCCCTTTTGGCCTCCCGTCCTCCTCAAAGCTTCTTCATCATCCTTTGTAGGTAATGATTCATTGTCCTCGTCATAGTCTGCCTTCTCCTCTATCTCTGCTTCCTGATCCTCCGTTGCAGTTTCCGGCAGGAGCACCAATTTCTCGCTAACCTTGGTACTTCGTGCAGGCATCAGTTGAGGTACCAGTCGGCCTGCGAGCTTGGGGTCTGCAGGTCTGCCAGATCCAGTGCGGAGGGCGCGAGGTCGAGCGCTTGGTTGTCGTTGTTGCATAGAAGGTATGTCGGAGGCATATTGTAGGACATTGTCAACAGTAATGAAGCGGGAATTTTGGCGCATGAGCATTTGAGGAGGGCGACTTTGTGGATTACGCTGTTCCCGGGAGTCGGTGACCTATAGGGAGGGTGGCGTGAGCAAAGGGGGCTCTCATAATACAGATACTGGGGTAGTCGTAGTTAGGTAGAGACTCACTAGCACTGATGGGCCTCGCTTTGTCGCTGTCTGAGACATTGGAGGGATGTCACAGCGTCCAACAATTCATCGAACTCACCGTAAAGACAGCGACTGTAAATGTAATCACGAAGGGTTGGAGTGAATGAGGTCTTTTCCGAGACAAGCTTAGCTTGGATAGGAGGATAGCTACAGACATTTATGGCGGAGGTGCTTCCGCGCTCAAGACCAAAACCATGCTTCTACGATTATCACAGTATTGAATTAGGCGCGGTGGTTTCCAAGGTGTTGATACATTTTGCATGAACAGATGTAAATCTATCGATGAGCAAACTCGCTAGGAAATGTCATACATGCAGCGCAACAATAGTGATTCTACTTCAATAGAGGCCGCCGGTGAGAAGAAGTGAAACAAGCCTTCGAAAGGGTGATTAACCCAATTCTCCGTTTATACAGTTTTAGATTCTCGGGCATAATATCTTACATTTGACGAAATTGAAAATTTGGGGAAGGCGATGATTGATACTCAATACTCTTGGGACGATGCATGTCGTCCGGCTCAAGTCCAGGATTTCGGTACGCAAAAGTCCATTGGTACAAAGTCAAGTCTGCGCTCTCGCTTCGCCAGCCTTCTCTTCTTTCGATGCAACCATCCTGACCCATCCATGGCCGCAAATAGCTTGCGTAATGGTAGAAGACTGGGGTTCTTGCTCATGCTGATGAGGTACAAAGGTCTCTCCTCCGTGCTTTATTTTGTTCACTTGCGTGCTGTTCCTCGATTCCCTCTTCAGCGATCCCCGCAACATGCAATCCAAACTTGGCTCAAGTCCTATAAACTTCTTTTGTGTTGGAAGCTTGCCGATGATCTCAATGCCAAAAGAAAGACCGTTAAAGAGCAGAGATGGCCATAGCGAGGTGACAGGGCTCCTGTACATCTATTATAGTCGGTCTTCTAATAGAAACAGCTTGTTGGATAGGAAATTGCGGGGCAGCGGCCAAGCATTATCAATGACGGACGATTGTGGAGAGAAGTGAAGGCCTCAATGGCAGTCAAGCAAGGCTGCCGATGGTTCGTCATTTAAGCTCCATTGAACGTTCCTTCCTCGGAACCTTCTACTTCACCAACGTCGCTCTCCTCTTCTCCTTCGCCCTCTTCGAGTAGGAAGGGCACAAAGCGAAAGTCCACAAAGCTGACGCCTCCACCTTCTACCTCAATCATGAACTGCAGGCTCAGCACTCCCTGTTCGTCACTTCTGATACTGACCTTAGATGCGATGGCCATGGCCCTACTCGCGCCTTTGATGAGTGAGTATTTGTACGTGTTCACTGTCCTTCTCGGTACCTGGAATGTCTCAAGCAGCTGAGGATCTTTGCTGAACTCAACGGTTGCCGACCCCAGTGGACCGCTAGACGAAAGTGTAAAGTATGGCGCCGCAGGAGAAGAGACGATAGTTAGTCGCGTAGGTGATGTAGAGGAAAGTTCGCTAATGGCATCGTGCAGCCAGCTTGCCCGCATTATAATTTTCTGTGCGATGGCGTCTTTCTGTAACGGAATCTCCTCCTGAAATTCCGGCTCGTATGTGACTAACTGGCATGTTGTGGTCACTGCAGTTTCTTCCAAGATGATGCATAGGGGCTCGCCTGCAGCAGCATAGCTTAGGCGGCAAATACCGTTCATGCCTAGGACGCGGTTATCGAAAGCTCCGGGTGGTCCACCGCGTGAAGAGAAGCCGTTCATGCCATTGTAATTCGAATCACGGTTGGACCAGCGATCCTTGTTTTCGTTGATGCCGAGTATCTGAAGGGTTTCAAGGAGAGAAGATAGAGATATTTGAAAAGGTGGTGGCTCGAAATCTTCCGTGTCTTCATGAGGAGGAGGAGAATACGTATATGCTGTGAATAGTGCTTTGTCGAGGAATGCGATGCCTGAAGAATAATTGAGCATATCTGACAGCTACGGAGCACGACACTGACTGACCTTGCATTACTTGGGACTCCTCCACTGTGAAACGTAGCCCTTCTTTTGTGATCTGAACGTGGGTTTTGGAGACGAAATTGATACAGCGCAGAAGCTGAAAGAGCTGCCGAGCAGAACCTGAGACTGCACTGAAGAGAGGTGCTGTATTTTCTGCATTGTCACCTGTATGGGCCATGCCGCCTTTTCTTTCCGAAGCAACCAGGGAGGAACCTTCAGATGTTGGTTGAAACGGAGGACCACCAAAGAGATTGATAATAATTTAGGGTGGGTATCAAATCAAAATAAGTACAAAGCCGACATAGCTCCCTCAGATGAAGACGTTTCGAAAGCTCCTTCTCAGACGTAAACGCCGACTGCACAGATCATGAACACTGATCCAAAACTAGAAGCGGTCAGATGCATTCTTTGTTGTACGTCCTAGCAAACTTACCCAAAAGCTAGCGATGCAGGCACACCAAGCAATGGAATATTCTTGAATGAACGATCTTCTAAGGTATTAAAGCTGTTCTCAACCATTTGCACGGCTTCACTTACTCAATCCAAATAAGCCAGTCAGAACGAAGGCTTCACAGATCAGTAATTGATTTGACTGAAGTGAGGAAGTCACCTACCTATGAGCAGGAGAGTAAAGCCTACTAAGAACTGCCTTTCTTTGGGGACAAGAGGAGAAAACGGGCTGCCAGCTGCTCCCTCCCACACCTCACTCAACGACATTGGTAATCGCGAGCCTCCGTTTGATCGATATTGAAGTTGTCTGGTACGATGGTGCGCAAGTGGGTACTTCTGGGGTTCAACGAATTGTTGAGGTTGTGTTCGCTGATGTTTCTTCTCAGGACAACTTTACATGCAAGCCTGCCAAGGCGCACTAGTCCCAGAAGCAGTCCGCACCCTTATCCGGCAAAGAGCATCTTCTTTGCTGACCGAAATAGGAACACCATGCAAGATGGCGCCGATGATACTAGAGCGTTTGTGACTCGTCCAGATGCTAAATGGGGAACTGACGTGTAGCCAGATACCAAGCGCAAAGCAAGCGATCATTTGGGCAGTGAAAGCCCAAGCAAGCGTGTCAAGAACTCCCATTCCGAGACGATCACCCCAGAAGCCGAGGGGAAACCAAGAGTTGTCCCTTTCCCAGAGAAGGTATGAAAACTTGCTCCATCTTGTCAAAATCGAGAGAATCTGACCAACAGCGATAGCCCGCCGTCGCGGAGGAACGCAATGGCGAGATCGAGTTCAGGGTGGTCAACAACGACAATAGCAGGGAAAGTCTGATTATATTGACCGGTCTGAAATGCATTTTCCAGAAGCAGCTGCCCAAGATGCCGAAAGACTATATAGCTCGACTTGTCTACGACCGTACACATCTCTCCATAGCCATTGTCAAGAAACCGCTTGAAGTTGTTGGGTAGGCTCGACCATTTCCGTTTCCGAAGTTATTGCTGAAAGTGTCCAGAGGCATCACATATCGGCCCTTCAACACCCGCGAGTTTGCCGAAATAGTTTTCTGCGCCATCTCATCGGATCAGCAGGTCAAGGGATACGGCGCGCATCTCATGTCGCACCTCAAAGACTATGTCAAAGCCACCTCGCCCATCAAACACTTCCTTACATATGCGGACAACTATGCTATAGGCTATTTCAAGAAGCAAGGCTTTACCAAAGAGATTACATTGGAGAAACCGATCTGGATGGGATACATCAAAGACTATGAAGGCGGAACCATTATGCAGTGCACCATGGTCCCCCGTATTCGCTACCTCGAAGTCGGTCGGATGCTACTGAAGCAGAAAGAAGCAGTCGCTGCCAAAATCCGTGCGTTCTCGAAAAGCCATATAGTTCACTCTCCGCCAAAGGAATGGAAAAATGGCCTCTGCAAGATCGATCCTATGTCCATTCCGGCTATCAAAGCCTCTGGCTGGTCGCCTGACATGGATGAGCTCGCTCGTCAGCCACGCCATGGACCGAACTACAACCAGCTGTTGCATTTGCTCAACGATATGCAGAATCACGGGTCCTCTTGGCCCTTCTCGCAGCCTGTCAACAGAGACGAGGTCGCGGATTACTACGACGTGATCAAGGAGCCTATGGATCTGAGTACGATGGAACAGAAGCACGAGAAGGACTTATACCCTACACCAGAAGATTTCATCAAGGACGCGAAGCTCATCTTTGATAATTGTCGAAAGTACAACAATGAGACGACACCGTATGCGAAAAGTGCAAATAAGCTGGAAAAGTTCATGTGGAGCCAGATCAAGCTGGTCCCGGAATGGGCGGTCAGTATCCCCGCTCAATCCGCTGTTGCGAGGAACATACTGATGTACTTGAAGCATTTGGCCGAATAACTCGATCTCTATGCACTGTTGGACAGGCGTTTCGGGAGTGAAGCTGATAAGTACGAGATACCCAGGGATTGGAATCAGGAGCAGGACGTCGGTAAGAAGGAACTGCAATGGCAAGTGGGAGGCTTTACCTCGAGCCTACAGTGACATTTTGGATTGTATCGTTTTAGCTGTTATTTTCTATTTATTCGTGATATTTCATGCACCGTTTCGGCATCTAGGTCGGTAGTAACAACAGTAGCATATCAATCTCTCACAAGGTCCTCGATGTGAAAAGATCATGCTTGTCCTCTCACTTCAAATCTTATTGAAATGGATTTTTGAGGGCGGGTGAGTCTAACACCAAATTACCGAGCAGATCTGGTAATCCTTCTCGTCCTCGACAAAAACGAGTTCCTTTGCTGGGTATGATGATGAGGGGAGGCTCAATTACCGCGGCCTAACCTCCTAACCTCCTACCGAACCCGCCTAAGAAGTTTCCTCCACCCCTCTTTGCACCCCTCAATCTCCGTCCGCCTTCATCAATATCCATCTCGTCCGCTTCCTCTCCCCCTCCACGCTTCCCCAGCTTGCCTTTCCCATCGTCATTTTCGCCCATCTTCTTTGCCACAGCCTTCTCATGCTCGGTTTCCTTCTTCCTCTGTTCTTGAGCCCTCCTCCTGATTTCCCGCACCTGTCCCTCGATCTCGCCCAAGACGCTCACGCAACGACTGTCCCAGTCCTCCAGCACGGAAACCATGCGGGGGACGGAGCCAGGTTTCAGATCCCGTAGTGGGGCGACGGACGACACATCAACACGCTGGGATAGAGTGTCGAGTTTTGCTGTGAGCAATCCGGCGTAGATGGAGCTTATGACGAGATCTTCCAGGGCGCGAGTGGTGGGGAGGGAGAGCTCTGTGAGCAGGTGTGCGTATGTGAGGGTGGAGGGCGACGTGGAGAGGGAGAGCAATGTGAGCTGGCGGAGCTTCTGCTCCTGGCCCTTTGAGAGCTTTGGGAGATCTGGGGTTTCTGGATCCGGAGGATAAGCATGTGAGCGCTGCGCAAGAATGCTTTTGGACTGACCTGTGTAATCTGACCACGTTCCCCAGGCGAAAATTTCCAAGAGGGCGAGGTAAGGCGCGTAGTCATTGGATGCCGTCTGCAGAGCTTGGATGTTGGGCGTTTGAAGAAGCTCGGCGAAGACAAAGGTATTGGGTGCGGATGTAGCTTGTGTGACAAGATCAGCGGCTGCTCGAGGTGAGTTTGCAGACTTGGAGAGGAGGATGTAGGGTTCAAGGGCGTTGAGAGCCTTCTGCTGTGTTTGATCCATAATTGATGGCTTTTCCGGAAAGTAAAGATGAAAAGCACATTGATTGTGGTTGGTTGATATATCTTACTGCGGGAGAACGATGTATGTACTTGAACGCCGTAGGGCTGGCTGGTGTTATCGATAAGGATATGCGGAAAATCACCACTAGGGTATTAGTACCACGGCCTGATCAAAAGTTATTATCCATCGAGATTAATCCGATCACTGCTGACTTTTTATTAAATATTATCTTAATTCTTAGGCGCTGTCATGGACTCAGGTCCCCATCAGGCATAGTGACCCATCATCACTGACAAGGCTGGCCCATAGCGAGCAAGGCCAGTCCTACAGCTCAGCCCTACTCTCTGACCCTCTCCAACCTTCATTCTCCCGTTTCCTAAAATGCTTGCCTGGCCTGCAGGCGATCGATCCTTCACCCTTGATATAAGCCACGTTCATTCGGTCCAAACCGCATCTACGTATCCATCTCATTGATTCAAAGTTAAGCCAGACCGGGTTCTGTTCTCTCCCTCCTCTTGGTACTTGTGGATTTTGGGTCGTTAGCGATCGCTGGCTGGACTAGGTGACTGAAGAGTGAATGAGGGTGGAGTGGAATTGAAGGGGTGGTGGTGAATGTGGTACTCTGCTGCTGTGCCAAAATCTCTTATGCTCTACTCTGGCTGCCATTTGTGGCCTAGATCTTGGTGTCATTCTCGTGAACTCGCATCCTGTTACATAGGGGGCATTATATATCAAAGCTTCGCCATCAATCTTCAAGCCAATTCAACACCAGTAACCCGATTGTGCCTCCCCGTGTCGGATCTCGTTATCGCGGTTCCTACCCTCGATGCACGTAGTGATGCCGGCAGTACCGACAACAACACCACCCTTGCCTACTACATGGCTCTCTTCAACTCTTACCACCGTTGGCGTCGACACGGCGTTCATCTCCGTGACGACGTCAATGGCCAGCGGAGGCGAAATCGTCCCTCGCTCATCAAACGGTCCCAAGCGCTCCGACGACGTAGCTTTGCTCCTTGGCCAAAGAGCCCTCAGGTAGCTCCCTGCTGCTGCCGAGATGCTGGCTCGCCTCGCCTTTGAAAAGTATGGAGGACTGCTGCCGTGGCCGCTAGAGTTGAGCTCGGCGAGAGCAATCGCAAAGCTCCTTGATGTGAGCATACGGTGACAATTGGTGCAGCGACCAGGACCGAGGCGGTACACCTCCATGACTTTGTTGAGGACGGCGAATTCGAGTGTGAGTTTGATGGCGTAGGCCAGCGACTGCGAGGATTCTTCGTATAACCACTGGCCAGTGGACACTTCAACGACGATGCCGATGTCCAGAGCGATGCACAAGATGTTGAGGTAGATCAGGAAATGCTTTGTGCGACGCATACCTTCGGGGTCACCGGGTGAGAGCCATATCACGGCGGCACGAATATATATGACGGAGATGATGAGCTCTTGAAGGGTGAAGACGACCAATTGGATCCGCTCATAGACGTGGTAAACGGATAGCCAGATACCAGCGTTCGCCTGGGTACTCAGAAATTTCTGGAGGGTGGTAGGAACCTGGAAGAGACAGAAATCGACAATGATCATGGTAAGAACGGCGCGAAGGATCCGCTTATCGCGCACAACGAGATGTAGACGCGAGTAAAGCACCAGGCTCTGCCCGGTCACCATGCACCACCATCCGATGGCAGAGAGAGCTGTATGAAGTTCCCAGGGACAACTGCCCACGAACCATTTCAATATCACACCAATGGAATGGAAAATGATTCCCCAGGACGTGACCAACAATGACCAGAAATACAGCGTGTTGTATCTCTTGAAGGTGGTGAGCGCTTTCAGGTCTACCAGGGCGGCCATGTATATGGAGATTGTCAGCATGGAGATCAGAATTGATGTTATCGCTGTATCTGCCGGCAGTGGTCCTTCAGAGATGTCCTTGGCCTCTCTGGAAACAAGCATCATTGTCATGATCGACATCTTTTTCAGCAAGCTTTGGATTAAGTCCCAGGAAAGATTTCAGATAATTTAGGTCTGTTTCCCGCTGGATAATCTTCAACTGTGGTAGATGGATGAGGGAAGTTGTGAGTGGGGACTTTGCAGCATGAAGTATATTGCAATCCCGGGAGAGATGAAATAAAACTCCACTCAGTGTAGTACTGCGCTGAGAAGGCTGAGCTGGTGGGACATCCGAAGACTTTTCTGACCTCCTCCTCATCCCCATCGCTGATAGAATGTAAGCTGACCTTGCTAGGTCGAAACGAATGCGAGATATCTGACATGCAGTGCATGCAGACAGACCGCACGAGGCGCACAGATCCTAGTCGTCATATGGTCATGCAAGCGCCAACCAATCAAGAGGCTCTGAATTACTTGGCAGGAATATCCTCAACCGATCTTCAGCCCCCAGGTGGCATAATATATGTCCGTAACACAGGAAGGGAGAGCTGCGATAGGTGGTTTCTCTGTCGTGGTCAATATCCGAAGCCCGTAAGCACGCTGCATTCTATTTGTTTCATCTCGCTTCAGCAGGGCTGTGGACAGAGCCATGATTCTCCCGAAGAAGTCGATCTGAGTGGCTAGGATTCATACCCTTATCATGCAGGCAGCAGCTCGTCCGCATCTCACCCGCATCTCACCCTGCAGTCGTTGGACTATGTATTGGTTCGTTGGCCGCCACAAGATGCCCGGCCGCAACGCTCACGCTAAGGTACGTAAATTCCTACGAGGCTTGGCGGACAGAATGTACAATTGTCCGTCCAGACTATGGTGGAAACAGTAGTCGAGACCGTGAACTGATAGCCGAGACCAGTCCAGCCTCTAGGCGGACTACGGGCCATGAACAACATAAATAACTTCATTTTGAACGGGTCCAAGCCTCTTGACCATTAGTTCGCTCAGTCGGGCGCCTTGCATGATCTTGTTGTTGCATCGCATGTATTTTCGCTATACCTCCGACAAACTCATATGTTGTGTTAGGTACGTTAGCGTTCTTATCAGTCGTGTGCAATTCCCTTTTCGCTATCTGAAACAACGTTCATATATCTGTATGTACTCTAAATATATCTCAGACCCAGAATAATAGATTAGTATTGTAATTCAGAGGAAAGAGTAAGGCTATTTAAAAGAAGTGGTGAGAGAATAAGGAGAGAGAAGGGAAAGGAGAGTACTCGTTGTCACCTACTAATGCAACACACCTACTAATGCAATACCCTAAAATCCGAAAACTTTATAATTTGTCGTTCCACAACAATATTCAGAGATAAGTGAAAAAAGAAATTATAAAACTTAGAAAGCTAGATTTTGAAGATTCAAAAATGTTTCGAATCGAATTTATATTGATGATTGTAGTAGATGATATAATAAAGTTCGTTTAATTCTTCGGGGGGTCAGCGTAGGTTTAGGGAGGCTTTTAGAGGTGGCATCCCACCCCCCGGATGTACTCGTTGGTGACTTTAATCTCCGGACACATAAAAAATAGTGCTTTTATTAAGAACACGATATCTCAATAACAATCGGACTTATAATAAAAATTCTGATACAAAGTCTGAAGGAAATCTTTCAAATTACAGCTTCTTCACGAATTGATTTCTTTAAAACTTTTTATTGTTGCGTAAGAGCCGCTGTAGTCTGGAGTGTGGATTCTTGATGTGTCCGGAGACTGAAGTCATCATTAGTAGGTGACAAAGAGTATCTGGCCTGCAATACCAAGCCGGCATACCTTCCTTTTCTTAGCCTGAGCATGGCTTGGCAACTCTCTGTAAAGTAGTGTATAGTTACCCTGCATCAACGTTCACTCCGCTATCACCATGAATCCTCTTCGGCTACTGAGATATCTTTGGCCTGGGGACAAGGCTACGGAACTATAGGCAAATCGACCATCTTGCGTGCTTCCAATTGACCAAATTCTTTCTCTCCAGCGAACTACCATGGAACAATTCCTCCTCTTCGGAGATTCCATAACCGAACAATCTAGCTCCCAAGAAAGTGGCTATGGCTTCGCTCCAGCACTTCAACAAGGTATGCAATTTCCATGTATCACTCTTTAAGTCGCTTCAGGATCTCACAAAACGTGTCCTATATTGGGGAGTATTGTCGCTCTGGAGTTGACATCTGCGTAGCATATATTAGACGCCTCGATGTCGTCAATCGAGGACTGAGGTATGGAGCAGACAACTACTGCCAAGAACTTCTCACTTAAGTAGTCTCGTTTCCAGCGGTTACAATACTACTTTGGCCCTAAAAGTTCTTCCCAGCATTATGCCAGCGCCCGCCAAGGCCAAACTTCGCTTCATGGTTAGACGCCGTTGCCGTCGCACCAATGATATTACTGATTAGTGTGGAGATGGTGTTCTTTGGTGCCAACGATGCCTGCAGTCCAGAAGCAATGAACGGGCAGCATGTACCGCTCGATACGTACAAACAGAATCTCCACGACATCGTTACGCACCCGGCTGTGCGAGCCCAACAGCCCCACCTCATCCTGGTCACTCCACCTCCAGTCGAGGAGAGGCTGTTGGAAGAGAGAGTCAAGAGCTTAGGCTACAAGCAGCTCAATAGATTCAACGACGTTACTAGACTCTACGCCGACGCGGTACGCGAAGTCGGCGATGCCAATGGCCTTGCTGTATTGGATCTTTGGAACGCCTTCATGACCGAAGCCGGGTGGAAACCTGGCGACTCGCTGCCGGGAGCTCTGGATAAACCTGAGAGTCCTGCGCTAAAACGCCTACTTAGTGATGGTTTGACCACTTGTGGAGTCTGATATCCCGATGCTATGCTGACACAATGGAAGGACTACATTTCAATCCTGACGGGTATCGTGTTCTATATACAGAATTGATGAAATTAATCGAAAAACAGTGGCCAGAGCAAATTCCAGAAAAGCTATCCTATGTATTGCCGACCTGGGACAATAGTGTTGAGTGGGCAAAGGAAGGTCTTGAGATGGGCAAACGCAATATTGTCCTACATGAATAAGCAAGGGTTTTTTGCAAGATAGTAATTAGAATTACGATAACGACAGCATAAAGATCCATCATCTCGGGTTCCATGTAACCGATTTTCTAATCAAGATGATTTTCGCAGTCATCTAATGTGACGATCTTCAGACGCATGCTCTTCTTCGTCAACTAATGCACTAGCCAATAGTATCCGCGAGATGTAGGATGGGGACTGAAAGGCAAGACATAGTCTTTGATGTCTACACACATTCGTGGATGGAGACATCTTGTTAGTGAGATATCTTTCCTTACTGTCAATTAAACTCTTCACCTCTCGCTTCAGTGAAGTAAGAGCCGCTTCGCTCTCGACGGACGACCGCTCCCCCAGCCCTCCTCCACTTTGCTGGTCGCTTTGAGCTGTGCTCGCTACCTCATAGGCCCTCGTTATCTGTAAAACATGGTCTAGGATATCTGCGACTCTTTCAAAGTCGTGTTTTCCAAATCCCCTGAATGTCAATGTTGTACTACCAAGCAATACTCCCTCACCCTTCACAACAGGTCCAAGTTCCAGGCCTGTTTGATTCAACTTTTCCTCAGCGCTCTTCAGAAGGTCTACTTCGACTGCTACGATTGGAGTCTGTCCGCCACCTCCATGAACGCTGTACATATTCTGTCGCAAGGAGTCCTGCAACGCAGCTGCATTGGCCAACCCTGCCTCCTGATATGTCCTGAACCACAAGCTACTCGCCTGCTTCAACGCGATTGCAATACCCGCGATCGCATGTGCATGCGGTCCGCCCTGGTGCCAAGGAATGACAGCGGCATTTACCGCGCGGTCCAGCTTCCAGAACCCTTCTGCATCCTTCCAATCCAACCTCGGAACTTGTAGCTCACGACGATAAAAGATGAGAGCACCACGGGGGCCACACAGGGAGCCCTGGGTGCTCATCGTTACCATATCAACATGGCGGAACGGCGACGGAAGAAGACCGGCAGCGACAATACCCGCATCCGATGAGATGTCAGCTATCAGGTGGGCATTGTTTTGACGGCTGATTCTTTGAAGAATGGAGTAATTGAGAGGCGTGGATGTGAAAGACGAGTTGGCGAATATGATACTGGGCTGGTATACGGAGCTTAGGTAGGAAAACGAATCGTAGTCAATGGGACGAAATACGCTGAAATTATGGACCGAAACGAGCTCCAAGTATTTTGAGATGAAGCCACCGCGCAGAGGCTCAAGACTAAGAATACGCCTGTGAGGAGGGATGAGGGAGGAGCACGCTTGAAGATTTGCAAGGGGGAGGCAATGGGCTGTACGATGGCAGATAATCAGCTGCTGAGTTGGGCGGACCCTGCGAAGACATGCACTGAACGTTGACTCCCCACTCATTCTTGTCTAGACCGAAAGCACGCAGCGCGCGATCTTGACATACGAGCTCCGGGATAACCTTCCATGTTTGGGTCTAATGCATCGTTCAGTCGTAACCCTGTGTTTCATCGAGGCACGCACTTTGGAAGATGCTGCCAACAACTGATCTGACGCTCGGCGATGCAAAACCTGCACGAGGGTCCAGCTGCAGGCCGTCTTTCTGCCTTTGATCTTCCTACTTGTTCACGTTCTTATCAACAAGCTGTTCACTCGAATTGGGGACAATGGGTCGCCAACCCGAAGAATCAGTCGGTGGACTTCCAGATCGACTTCGCGTAGGTGATTCGTTTGAGACAACGCTTGCTTGACAGTCAGCTGATGCTTCAGACAAGGAGAAAAAAGGCGTCTATGTGCCATCACCGTTCTATAAAAGTAAGTTTATGAAAATGTCAGCTTGGACTCGATCTTCACATCGCAGCCTTACGCGTCTCGGTACTAATTGTAGTTAAGTTTAGGATGGCGGTGTATGCATTCTTCTGCAGGTTTTCTTCAACCAGCCAATCGCAAGGATCGAGATGTTGCCCGGCATGCTGCGCCTTCTCCATGAACACTGAAGCCAGGACGGTCCATCAGAAGTAATCATCCTCCCAGGCATCAATGCACCGCTCAAATTGAAGCTACGAATCAAGAGAGAGGGATGTGCCGCTTTTCAATATGTTCTTTGTCGTGGCGCCGGCGCCGTAGATTAATTGGCCGTCTGGCGTATGGTGGTTGTGTTGCAGGAGCCGAAGTATACCAAGGCAAATCAAGGCAACCGCATATTGACCTATCGCTCTTCAGACCGGTCAAGTATAATGGACTAGTAGTATAAGAATAATACGGACGAGTGGAATTTGACTGACTGCATGCAGGATGGATCCAATATCTGCGATCGCTTCTTGTATAACAATCGCGGCCACAATTCGCGTCGCGTTGAATCTTATCCAGGACTCCTGTGGCGCTCAGGCGGACATCTTCGCTTTAGCAAATGAGATCTCCGACATTTGTATTGTCCTCCAAGAGATTGGGGATTCTGTTCAACAGCACAATCCAGCCATATCAGATAAACTCCGCGGTTTGGCGGCATCTGCTGAAGGCGAGCTCAAACAGCTAGGTCTGGAGATCCAGGAATGGAAGGTCAAGCCGCTCAATGTGTTCGCAAATGTCAGGCGGCTTCGCGGGCTGAGAGTTAGCTCGAAAGCCAAAGCGTAGCGAGAAAGGTTTCGAAATCTGCGAGCCCAGCTTACGGCTATTCTGACGGGCATCTCGGCGTAAGTCAGAGCTTTGATCGGCTCTATCAACGCCCCTAACATTCAATAGCTGCGGTTCGTCACGAGTTATACTCGATTTCCGCAATATACTTCTCGTGACAGAATCTATGAGTGCAGACCAGAAACTACTTCAGACCGAGTTGCGTGATGGATTGCTTCAGCAAAACGATAGTCTATCAAAGATACCCATTCAGCTCACCTCGTCCGCTTCTCAGCGCGCATTGACGGGAGGCATCCACGACGGCGAGGCGACTCTGGTCCCATCTTCAACGGAAAACTCAACATTGATAGCTAATGTTGATGATGAGGAAAATATGCTAGATGGAGAAGTCAGAAAAGGGGACAGCGCTTCTCCATTAGCCAATGGACACCGCAGTCTGAAAGAGATCAGGACGGACACGGCCATTGGATTCTGTATCCGTGCTAAGCACTCTTCTGGCATATCCTGCGAGCCTTGCTGTATCTGTATTTGCCACAAAGAAAGAAGGATGCGTACACCACAAGCACTTGACAGCCTTATCGGCACGCTCTTTGTCGGTTACTCCGGACTCCCAATGTTTATGCACAAGTGTAGTCAACCGTCGTGCCATTCACGATCGCGGCCGTTGGCACACGTGGATTATGTATTCCCACAGTGGTTCCTGGCACGTATGGTATCCTTCGTAGTTGCAATGAATGCATCGGGGCCCATGGCTACTTTGGAAATTCCGCGGACGGTCCCCGCCGATGCCGAGCTCTTCACCTTTGCCAAACTGGGCAACACTGAGGGGCTCATAGACTTATTCAGGAGCGGACGGGCGTCGCCCAATGACATGCATTATCAGAGTGGCGTGACCGCCTTGCATTTTGCCGTGGCCTTTCAACATTTCAACGTCTGCAAACTCCTCAAGAAGGGGCGGATCCATTCATCTGTAGCAACAGGGGAGGTTCCTCAGGCGCCGACAAAGCCTGGAGCCGAATTTTCTCTAGAACACTTCGCCTGGAAGGTGAACGTGAGCTCCGCTTGATTTTCCCTTGGTCTAAGACTATTGAGCGGAGGAACTTTTCCGTCCTCCACAACATCATATTAGGGTTTTGCGACAAGTCTATAAGAGCAGAATTGCTGGCTTCAACAGCAGAGGTCAATGCCCGAGACTCACTCGGCCGAACGCCGCTATCACTAGCTGCGGAAAGAGGCGACGCGGACTCGGTTTCGCTGCTCCTGGCTTCCGGACCCGAACCCTCGACCACGGCCAATTCGGGAAGCACAGCCCTTTGCTACGCCGCAAGGACCTCTGACTCTACCTGTGTCTCTCTACTGATCAAAACAGGTGCCCAAGTCCGTAGTAAAACAGACTGGGGCCAGACAGCGCTCCATTACGCGGCCGCGCACGGCACAGACGAGCGCAACGCGCGGGTTCTGCTCGAAGAGGGTGCGGATCCAAATGCCGTCGACCGAGACGGTAGATCCCCGCTTGGGTTCGTGCCGATACCCAATCACCTAGGCATCGCCAAATGTCTCCTGGAGTACGGCGCACGCATACGATGTCAGCACCCTTCCATGATCGATCCGCTTTCCCTGAGTATCGAAGCCAAACGCCATCGACTGGTGGACCTTTTCATTACCCACGGCTTTGACGTGACCACACCGTTGTCGAAAAATCAGACGTTGTTGCACATCATTGCGACTTTTGGGGGCGTGAAGATGATGAAGCTCTTTGAGCGGGTGCGCTTCCTTGGTGTGGATGTCGATCAGCGGAACACGGATGATTATACGGCACTGGATATTCTGCGTCGTCGCGACGATTGCTCGTCGAAGTTACTAACGGCATTTTCTGCCCTCATCACTCAAAAAGAGACTCGGACCGCGGAGGGTGGGCAGAAAGAGATGGACTTCTGGGGAAAAGCTGTCGAGGCCCTTTGAGAGACCGACCTGGTCTCATTTCCGACATAGTCTCGCGTTGCGCGAATTGTCAGAGCCTGGGAGAAGAGGATGAATGAGAAAGAAAGTGTTCGAGTATTCCCTTGACGAGGAGTCCATCTGCTAACACTCTTGGACCAAGAAAAGATGAAGCTGGCGTCTCAATGTCGTAGTGATGACACTGACATAAGTTGCACTCGATCTATGCTTCTCGCAACAGTAGGTGGGACTGTCGATCAGTGTGTGTGATGAAGATTGCAGTGATTCGAGTCTCAAAGATGAGGAGTTTCCAGGCGCACTGGGTTACGAGATACGAGCCACCGCTACGGCCTACTTAGCCTGCAGGGACCCTGTGGGGGGGTGTGGGGTCCGTCAGGACAGCCCAATCGTCAATAAGAGTAGCGTCTGAGAATTGAGATAAAAGAAATGCGATTTCACTTTTGATCGGATTAATCTCGGTGGATAATGACAGGCCGTGTACTGAGACTCCGTAGTAGGGCTCACACTAGCCCACAGGTACCGTTATTAACATAAGGTATTATTCTGCCGAACCTTCAGAATTGTTAGTGTCACTTTAGATACCTAATTTGCGGACTCATGAGTAAAGACTAAAGCTCACAATTAGAGTCCACTGTACTATTTTTATGTACGGAGTGCTCGTACGCGAATACTACCTCCCTCAACTTCTCAAGCCTGTAAACGCGTATAATGTACTCTAGACGATGTTCTAGATCAATAGCCTCAGCTGACGACCCTCGGCTTCTTGGCCTCTTGGCCACATTGATCCTCTGAAATAGGACAAGCCATCCGCTAAGGTTGCATCTGCTAAATCGGCTTGGCCGCTCAGCAGTCAGCACGGCATGGTACACCGTAATACTGTAACACTGTAACACTGTGCAGTGGGACCTATCAGGCTACGGTACCCTAATGGATTTGACAGCTGACCGAGAGTACTTTATCCAGGTTATCCTGTATTCTATCCTGTTGTCCTATCATTACCTTGCCATCAAGGCAGTAGTCTGCACAAGTAGTTTGACTCGCAAGGCTTCCACCGCAAAACAGATCACAACGTGTAAAATTACTTACAAGGATGCGAAGAAATGTGATTGTCTTCGGTCAATGGAAGTCATTGATCGGATACTCTAGGCACTTTAGCGGCAAAAAGGAATGCGGCGCCGGCTCGGTCAATCGGTCATAGAGTGTAGGTACGAGGGTAAAGGTAGAATAGAACAATTAATAACCCGTACTCTAGGTCTGACAAAGACCGCATCCTTTTCCATTAATGTTTAATGCCCTTTTTTTTCCCTTTGTACATATCAGCCGTGCCTGCAACTCTTTTCTTCTCTTTTCCTTTCTCTTGCTGCCTCTATTGTCCTTCCATTATGCGCTCCAACAGTTCCAGCCCACCGACCTCTTTAGAACGTCCACGAGCCCTCGAATCTGTTAGATAACCGCCGACCGGTTGAACCGATCGCTCCCTGCCATTCTCGAGCTGCTGTGGCCCCCACCATGGCTTCAGCTACACACATGGCGACCACAACACTGCGGGTCGAAGGAATGACATGCGGCGCATGTACATCTGCAGTGGAGAGCGCTTTCAAAAACATTGATGGCGCCGGCAACGTCTCCGTAAGCTTGGTCATGGAAAGAGCGGTAGTACAGCACAACCCGCAAACGCTATCTCCGGAAAAGGTCCAAGAGATCATTGAGGATCGGGGCTTCGGCGCTGAGGTCCTCGCCACCGACGTTCCCAGTTTCGTTGGAAAAGAGGAGACACCTAGTGACGGCGGGAATACTATACCGGAAAATGCAGCTGGTCTATGTACTACGACGCTGGCAGTCGAGGGTATGACTTGTGGTGCCTGTACCTCGGCTGTTGAGGGGGGCTTCAAGAACGTCCCAGGCATTAAGTCGATGAGCATATCTCTTCTCTCGGAACGCGCCGTCGTCGAACACGAATCTTCCATTATTACACCCGAGGCGATCGCAGAAATTATCGAAGACAGGGGTTTTGGTGCCGAGGTTCTGGAGACCCAGGTATCACCAGCACTATCAACTCGAGGGACCAAACACCAAAAATCGGACCAGTCTCAAGTCGAATTAACCACAACAACCGTAGCGATCGAGGGTATGACCTGCGGTGCCTGCACTTCAGCAGTCGAGGGGGGTTTCAAGGCTGTGGAAGGGCTGGTGCAGTTCAACATCAGTCTCTTAGCTGAGCGGGCTGTCATAGTTCACGATCCAGCGAAGCTTTCACCTAAGCAGATTACAGAGATTATCGAAGATCGAGGTTTCGATGCTAAGCTCCTATCCTCGCAACGTGGCTCGGCAGAACGATCGACAGCGACGCGAAATGTGCACTTAAAGGTTTTTGGTCTTCCCGACTCGTCCTCTGCTACTGCTCTCGAAGACGCCTTACGTCTACTTCCTGGTGTCTCTTCCGCTGTGGTTCATCTTACGACGTCGCGAGTCAATGTCATTCACAATCCTTCATTGATCGGCCTTCGAGGGCTGGTGGAAACTGTAGAGAATTTGGGATACAACGCCCTTTTGGCAGACTCTGATGACAACAATGCACAGCTCGAGTCCCTGGCAAAGACCCGCGAAATACAAGAATGGAGGCGGGCTTTCTGGTACTCCCTTTCTTTCGCTGTCCCGGTCTTCCTGATAAGTATGGCGATACCTATGCTCATCCCACGGCTGGACTTTGGCTCTTTCCTGCTCTGGATACCCGGACTTTACCTTGGCGATGTCGTTTGCCTTAGCCTCACTATACCTGTTCAGTTCGGTATTGGGAAACGCTTCTACGTCTCTTCCTACAAATCTTTGAAGCACGGTTCGCCTACAATGGATGTACTCGTCACTCTGGGTACTTCCGCGGCTTTCTTCTTCAGCATTGCGGCAATGATTGTGTCGGTCCTGATTCCTCCACACACTCGTCCCAGCACAGTGTTCGAGACAAGTAGCATGCTAATAACCTTCATCACTCTGGGCCGTTATCTCGAGAATCGAGCAAAGGGCCAAACTTCAAAGGCGCTTTCAAGGTTGATGTCTTTAGCACCTTCGATGGCTACAATCTACGCGGATCCTATCGCTGCGGAGAAGGCGGCAGAGGATTGGGATGCTGCCGTACCTAGTGAGCTTGCAGAGAAACGGGGTGCGGTTCCCCACGATCAGCCCAGCAATGCAGCTGAGGAAAGGATCATTCCCACAGAGCTGATTGAAGTCGGGGACATCGTGGTCTTGCGTCCTGGCGGCCAAGTCCCAGCTGACGGCACAGTCACTCGAGGACAGAGTTACTTCGATGAGAGCATGGTTACTGGTGAGGCAGTTGAGATCCTGAAAAAGCCGGGAAGCGATCTCATGGCAGGAACCGTCAACGGATCGGGTCGAATTGATTTCCGAGTAACTCGAGCAGGCCGCGATACGCAGCTGAGTCAGATCGTCAAGCTAGTCCAGGAGGCTCAAACCAGTCGTGCGCCAATCCAACGTATGGCTGATGTCGTTGCGGGCTACTTTGTTCCCACCATTATCGCTCTTGGTCTATTGACCTTCGTCTCCTGGATGGTCCTGAGTCATGTGCTGCCGCCATCTGAATGTCCAGAAGTTTTCCTCAAACCTGAGAGTGGTGGCAAGTTCATGGTCTGTCTTAAGCTGTGTATTTCAGTAATCGTATTTGCATGTCCATGTGCGCTTGGTCTTAGCACTCCGACCGCTGTCATGGTGGGTACAGGAATTGGGGCGGAACAAGGGATTCTGGTCAAAGGAGGCGCTGCTCTCGAGATAGCTACCAAGGTCACCCATATCGTCTTCGATAAGACAGGCACTCTAACTATGGGAAAAATGAGCGTTCCAGAAGTCCAGCTTGAGCAGATCTGGGAAGTAAACGACTGGCGGCGAAAGCTGTGGTGGTCATTGGTTGGATTGGCTGAAATGGGTAGCGAACACCCCATTGGCAGGGCCATACTCGACACAGCGAAGCTGGAGTTGAACATAGGAAGCGAAAGCATGATTGATGGCAGTGTTGGGGATTTTGAAGCAACTGTTGGCAAAGGTATCTGTGCCAGCGTCGAACCGGCCACCTCCGCAATTCCGAAACGCTACAAAGTACACGTGGGCAACTCGTCCTATCTCAATTCTCAAGGCATCGCCTTGCCTCCTGATGTCGCCGCCATCTCCGCAGCAAACCCCGATACTGGCAGCTTCGAAGTATCACAGTCAGGTACCACCCAGATCTACGTTGCCATCGACAATGCCTACGCTGGTGTTCTTTCCCTTTCCGACACGATTAAGCCTAGCGCAGCCGCCACGATAATCGCTCTAAATCGCATGAAGATTACGAGTTCCCTTGTTACTGGGGATCAATACTCAACTGCTGCCGCTGTCGCTGCTCGGGTTGGCATTCCGAAGGCCAACATCCATGCTGGGGTCTCCCCCGATCAGAAGCAGAAGATCATCAAACAAATTCAAGAACAAGGTACTGTAGTTGCCATGGTGGGCGACGGGATCAACGACTCGCCTGCTCTTGCGACAGCCAACATTGGTATCGCTCTAAGCTCAGGCACAGACGTCGCTATGGAAGCGGCTGACATCGTGCTCATGCGCCCCGAAGACATGCTCAGCGTCGCAGCTTCCTTGAGTCTGTCGCGCACGATATTCAAGCGTATCAAGTTGAATCTGATGTGGGCCTGTCTGTACAACTTGATTGGACTACCTTTTGCGATGGGCTTCGGGCTGGTGCTGCCTGGTCATATCATGATGCCTCCTATGGCTGCGGGTGCCGCGATGGCCGCTAGCAGTGTCAGTGTCGTAGGCAGCAGTCTCCTTCTGAAATTCTGGAAGAGGCCTGGATGGATGACGGTAGAGAGACTTGAGGCGGAAGGCCCGAAGAGCGAGTCATTGAAGGGGATGCGCATGACAAATGACAGAGGATTGCCAGATCGATTGGGCATGAGGTGGATTGGAGGCTTGACAAATGGCATTTTGGGAGCGCGGCGCAAGGTGAATGATGGGTACCTACCTTTACAAGACATTGAGGCTGTATAATATTTGTATGGTGTACTTTGCTCGACGATGTCATGGATATATGAAGTAAAGGTGTTTGGGCACCTTGGATAGGATGCTTGCTTTGCCACGCAGATAGCACCCACAGGCGGCGTGTTCTGATGTATTTCTAAGATATTGTAATTACTATCAATCTTTTATCGTAACTATCAAAGACCATTCCCTAAGTTTTGCAGATCGAAGCAGAAAATAAGGCCGAAAAATGCCAAGACAAGCAAGTTCAGCGATCATCTGCCCTAAAGTATGACTACCTAAAGCAAAGTACGTAAGTACGTACAGTTAGAGTTATTACTCTAGGTACAGGAATCGACGTTGGCAGATCCTCCTTATCAGTTACTTACTGACTGGTTGTTGGGGATATGATAAGCCAAATTATAAGTACCAATTAATGTACTATTGTTAACTTAGTAGTTCGTTCCCTAATACAAATCCATGACTTGGACCAATCTTTTCAATGCTTCGTGACAAGATACATGCCAGATGCATGCAAGATGCATTTCGGCGTTTTTGCCATGCCTAGACTTTCTCTCTGCTGTTGCCTTTACAAGAAAGGTTCGGCGCCTTTCTTATCTTACTCAAATTAAAGACGAGGTTTACATAACTTATACTGTATTACGTTACGTCCTTTGTTGCTGTTCTTGTCGTCTAGGCCATATATCATATTGCTTATGCCCTCGTGCCCTCTTACTCTTTTCCCTTGTCTCCGTCATTCCCTCTTCTGCTCTCTCCTTCTGTTCAAAATTTCTTCTCGTTTCAATCGGCTCTTAAGGTCAATTGTAGAGGTCGTCGTTCTGCTGGCGGATTTCATATCAAGCCACTGCCTTTTCCAATTGAGTTCCCAAATCTGCTTTGAGCCTCTGACACAGGCATCTCTGTCCCGTCCATCATGCCGATAAGCCCTCCTCTGAGCGCAGGCTTCGGCTATGGCATCGTACTCGGCCTGGGATTTGCTTTCGCCCTAGGAATGATGACCACAACTTATGTCCTCAAGAGGTACAACTCAGAGGTTCAGACCTCGGAGATGTTCAGCACGGCTGGAAGAACCGTCAAATCAGGTCTCGTTGCCAGTGCTGTGGTCTCTTCTTGGACCTGGGCTGCCACATTGCTGCAGTCCTCTGGCGTGGCCTACCGTTATGGAGTCTCCGGTCCCTTTTGGTACGCATCGGGTGCTACGGTGCAGATTCTATTGTTCGCAACTTTGGCAATCGAGATGAAAAGGAAAGCACCCAATGCTCATACCTTTCTTGAGGTGATTCGAGCTCGGTATGGAGTGTATGCGCACTTGGTCTTCACTGTATTCGGGTTGATGACCAATGTACTGGTACTTTGAGACTGGGCATATCAAGCTCATTTTCGTGGCTGACGAGTGACCGAAGGTGACCGCTATACTTCTCACAGGAGGCTCTGCTGTCGTGACCTCTCTCACTGGCATGCCAACTGCAGCAGCCTGTTTCCTCTTACCGATTGGCGTCGTTCTGTATACGATTGCGGGAGGAATCAAAGCGACCTTTCTTACGGACTACGTTCATACGGTCATGATTTTGATCATTATCTTCCCCTTCGTGAGTCCCTGCACTTAAAATTTAAATTCAATACGAGCTGTACTGACCTCGGTGTCTAGGCGTTCACAGGTACTTGATATTCCGTCATTAATCTCGCGAAGATCTGTTGACCATTAGATAGCCTACGCTACCAATGCCAACCTTGGAAGTCCCGCTAAAGTTTACGACCTTTTGACGACGGCTGCGAAAGACCACCCAGTAGCTGGAAACGCCCAGGGTAGCTACCTGACAATGCGATCACAACAAGGAGCCATTTTCTTCGTGATAAATATTGTGGGAAATTTCGGCACGGTATTCATGGACAACGGTACGTGCTCAGGATTGTCTAATGAATTCAACTTATGCCAGTGTACTTTGCTGATAGCCACTGAAAGGCTACTACAACAAAGCCATTGCGGCGAGTCCGGTTCATGCCCTTCCTGGTTATGTAATGGGCGGCCTCAGTTGGTTTGCTATTCCGTGGCTTGCGGCTACCACGATGGGTCTCTCAGCGCTTGCTTTGGAGACCAACCCAGCTTTTCCAACGTTTCCTGATCGAATGGCGGATGACGACGTTACCGCCGGTTTGGTCCTCCCCTAGTAAGTCTGAACGTTGAGTGTTCCCTCCGATGCGTAGTGTTTCCTTTTATCATGGGGCATACATGGCGAGTATTAGTACCCCTCCAACATTAGCATGCCTCGAAGATTCATGTAAAGAAGAATCGCTGACTGCGCGTGATGAAAGTGCTGCTGTTGCACTTTTGGGAAAGGGTGGCGCGGCTGCAACGTTACTCTTAATTTTTATGGGCAAGTACAATTCCCGAGCACCTCCTTTCGACCACAGACTACTTTGCTAGTTGCTAGACAACTTCTGGAAGCAGCAAGCTCTCAAATCCCTTTGAGTTGCCTCATTGCTCGGTGTTCTGCCCCAAAGCAAAAATGCTGACTCCGCGATCTTCATAGCCGTCACATCAGCCTCCTCTTCCGAATACATTGCTGTCAGCAGCATATTTACTTATGATATCTATCAGACATATTTCAACCCTAACGCTCCGGGCAAGGTGTTGATAAACATGGCTCATTCATTTGTGGTCATATACGCCATTCTACTGGCAGCATTTTCAACCGGGCTTTATTGTGGGTATCCATCCCATATCCCTAGTAGATAATCTCTGACTACCGGCCAGATATTGGTATCTCTATGGGTTATCTATACCTGATGATGGTGATTGAGCCTTTCCCTATGGTTGCGTCGACGTCTAACGGCAAGACAGGGCGTTATCATATCGTCTGCAGTACTTCCAGCAGTCCTGACGTTGATGTGGAACAAGCAAAATATTTACGCCGTGTGTCTCTCCCCAATTCTGGGCCTTGTTTGCTCCCTTACTGGTGAGTCCAATTGCCACAAGTCGATTCTAGAAGAGTGGTCTATTTACACAGGACTCCAGCTTGGCTCGTGACTGCCAAAAAGGAGTTTGGCAACCTGTCCGTCGCAAGCACCGGTTCAAAGTACGTACTCGGCTTTCTGAATACCTTTGTTATAGTCCGCCATGAATTCGTCGTAGCTGACATTGCCCCGAGTAACCCCATGGTGGCCGGAAACGTCGCCGCCTTATTGTCGCCTCTTGTGTTTATCCCAGTCTTGACCTATGCTTTCGGTCCTCAAAACTATGATTACAAATCCATGGCTGAGATTCGTCTGGGCAACGACGAAGGCATTGCAGCTGCGGCCCATACAGATCTGGAACAGATTCCAGGTGGCAATGGCATGTCAGCGGCTGACACCGAATCGGAGCAAAAGCAGCTCAGCCGGGCATCCCTCATTGCTAAGAGCCTGACCGTGTTCATGACGCTTGCGTTGCTCATTTTGTGGCCTATGCCATTGTACGGAAATGGATACATTTTCAGCAAGAAATTCTTCACAGGCTGGGTCTCAGTGGGTATACTGTGGCTATTCTGCAGCTCGTTCTGTGTAGGACTGTTCCCGCTTTGGGAGGGAAGGCACAGCATGGCCCACACGTTCAAGAGTATTGTACGAGACTTAATGGGGAAGGGTGGGGCGAAGAACATCAGAGGAAGAGCCATTGAAGGAAGCGAAGGGTCGACGTCACCTGTAGAAGGGAGCGAGAAAGTACCCGAAGTCGCCATGGAGAAAGCCGGATGATCTTTCAGTAGGAAGAAAAAAAAGAAAGTGTGTTTGATGAATGCAACGGTCTTGTCGATTAATGTATCTGCACTGTTTGTTTACGCCATGTATTCGCGTCTTTTCATGTGCAGGTAGCAGATCTCCAGAAAGTCACTCTCATATTCCCAAACTCCACCACGCAGTGACTTTTTTTTCCAGCTCAGACCCTGGCTTGGTCAAAGTCACGTATCGATCCTTGCCCGCCAGCCTCCAAAGTTATTGAGTCTTGAAAAGCAGAATCGCGCAATGTCCCAGATAAAAGTAGATGAAGTGCTTCGTTTCTGCATTGCGGTCAGCGCGTGGACTATCCGCGTCTATCCCAGTGGAGCCTACCGTGCGTGACGAAGCTTCCAAAATTCCTTCCAACGATGCAGTGCCATGTAGCTCCTGCGCGAGAGTCGAACTGGTACACTTGGAGTCAGGCTTGGTGCTCAAACCGCAGTCCCAGTGCCGTCCAATGAAACAGAGGGAGGGTCGACGTACCTCCTTCTTGATGTATTGCGCAATATCCTTCTCAACTTGGAATTTGGACATGGCCTCCTCGGCCACCTCCACAGCCTGCCGCTGCATCTCCTCGCTCTGGGAAGTCGTGAGTTTCGCTGCTGATTCCAAGGAGCGGGGCTGTAATCACCATATCGGCAGATTTGATCTGGGCTGGGACGACTTCAGTAGATGCTACACAGATTTGGCGGCTCCAGATGAAAGGAAAGGGAAGGGTAGGTACAGTCAAGCTTCTCCTTCTTCTCGGTTGCCATTATGAACGTTGATGGACGCTCCAGGAGTTGAAGCTTTGGCGTATGTCTTTATTCTCTGTGCAAGGGCAAAGCTGGTGCTGTTGAAAGACAGATGTTATGCTTTGACTAAGCACTATCTAAATGCGGGGAGAGACGCCGTCGCCAAAAGTGCAAATTGATGATAAAGCAAGAACGTTTCTGATAGTTAGGCCTGTAAGGTACGAGTGAGTTACAGTGGGTCCGCCCCGCGTAAATTACCCACGCTAGTTAGGTAAGGTACTCGTACTTAAAACATGAAAAGAAATATCTCAGTTGACTGACAAGACTTAAGACACTCCTAAAATCTGCAAGTGATGGAGTCTTCGAGAATATTTGTTAAGGGTCTCCCCCCAAATATGAGCGCTGATGACTTCAAGCGCCATTTCTCGAAGCAGTCTGTAATCACTGATGCAAAATTCATACCTCACAGGCGCATTGGTTATGTGGGATATAGGACGCCTGGAGATGCTACCAATGCAGTCAAATATTACAATAAGTCCTACATCCGCATGTCAAAGATTGGTGTCGAGCTCGCTCGCTCTATCGAAGATCAATATGCCCTGGGTCCAGGGATCAATTCCGCTAGCAGCAACAAGAGCGCGCACCCAGATATCCAAGAGCAGAGTCCACCGCGTGCTAACAGCAAGGGAGGGGGAAAAAGAAAGCGTGAAGGCTCAGCAGAAAATGGAGGCAGACCTAAGCTTCAGGAGTTCCTAGAGGTCATGCAACCGCCCTCTAAGTCAAGAACCTGGGAGAATCAAGATGCTGCAATTCCACAAGTCTCTGCACAGTCTATCCCAAAGGCTGAAACTACGGTGACGCTCGGAGCTCGGAGCGATGAGATTTATGAGCAAGTTCCCAAAAGGAGGAAGAGAGATCGAGAAAGCGAGGAGGAAAATGTCGTGCTTGCTGAGCATCCAGCACCATTGGACGTGCCTAGGATAGATACAAGAACGGTCCAGAGTGATCTTGGCCTCTCCCAAGAAGCTACACAGCAACCATTGGCGATATCGTCAGCTGCCTCGGACGCTGACTGGCTTCGATCACGGACTAGCAGGTTGCTAGGTTTGGTGGACGACGATGATGCGCAACTTACAGCGCTACCAGGAGACGCTCCAACAGAGAAGACTGGCCTATCTGAAGTTCCAGAGCTAGTTAAAGAGGGGAGTGTATCCGATACAAGTGTCCAGACGGAAAAGGAAGTCGAGGTCGAAGGAGCCATGCTTGAAAATGGAACCGCTGGTAGTGGAAGGCTGTTTGTGCGGAACCTTACATACACAACAACCGAGGAAGACCTACGGAAGCATTTCGAGGACGGAGGCCACGGGACTATTGAAGAGGTAAGCCAAGGGTTGTATAATTATCAATCGTGTTGACCGGATTCTTGTGATTATCATCCTGATAGGGACAACTTATGCTATGCATGTGATGTCACCAGAAAGAGTATTTTAGTAGATGCTTCTTGATTCTGAAGAATGAACCGCATCTCATCTTGTTCCTCAGGCGATATCTATTCGTTTGAGTACTGATGTTGTTTAGGTGCACCTTTCTATCGATCCACGGTCTGGCAAAAACAAGGGCTTTGCCCACGTTCAGTACACAGAACCGGAAGCAGCGACGAAGGCGCTTCGCAGCCTAGACCAAAAACCTTTCCAAGGCCGTTTATTGCATTTGATGCCAGCCGACGCCAAAAAAGAGACCGCTTTAGATGAGTTCGCTATTTCATTGTTGCCACTAAAGAAACAGCAACAAATCAAGCGCAAAGCTGATGCGGCTTCGTCTACTTTCAATTGGAACTCGATGTTTATGAATGTGGGTCTACGGTGGCAGAAAACGTTCAAGTAAAGCTTACCAATTTTTTCTTAGTCCAATGCTGTCATGTCATCGATCTCTGATCGACTTGGAGTAGCAAAATCCGAGTTGCTGGATCCAACCTCCTCAGGCGCTGCAGTCAAGCAAGCACATGCTGAAACCCATATCATACAAGAGACCAAGTCTTATTTTACGAACCATGGTGTAGATCTAGAAGCCTTCAGAGGGAAAGAACGTGGCGATACCGCAATCCTTGTCAAAAACTTCTCCTATGGTACAAAGTCAGAAGAGCTGAAGAAGCTTTTCGAAGCGCACGGCCAAATAAAAAAGCTGTTAATGCCGCCATCAGGCACTATTGCTATTGTTGAATATGATCAATCTGATCACGCAAGATCGGCGTTCGGCAGTCTAGCTTACAGAAAGTTCAAGGATTCGATCTTATTTCTCGAAAAAGCCCCTAAAAATCTGTTTCACGATGTGCAAGGCCTGTCAGATAGCCGAACAGATAAACCTGCAAAGTCTCGGAATGCAAAGCCTTCCGCGACGGAGTTGCTGGAAAGCAGGGATGGCCCCGAATTCGCCAACACGTCGACATTATTCGTCCGAAATCTCAACTTCTCAACTACTACAGACCGCCTGCGTGAAGTCTTCCAACCTCTCGACGGCTTCATGTCGGCTAAGGTTAAGACCAAGACTGACCCGAAAAAGCCCGGGCAGCTTTTGAGCATGGGTTTTGGGTTTCTCGAATTCCGTTCGAAGGAGAATGCCCAAGCAGCTCTCGCAGCTATGGACGGTTACAAGCTTGATGGCCACGAGCTTCTTATCAGAGCGTCGCACAAGGCTAGAGATGCGGCAGAAGAGCGTAGGAAGGAAGGCCAGGCCAAAAAGATAGCCAGCCGGCAGACCAAGCTCATCATTAAGAATCTGCCATTCGAAGCTTCCAAAAAAGACATTCGATCACTGTTTGAATCTTACGGCCAGCTGCGATCTGTGCGCGTCCCCAAGAAGTTTGATAGCTCTACACGTGGGTTCGCTTTTGCCGATTTTGTCACGGCAAGAGAAGCCGAAAACGCCATGGACGCATTAAGGGATACGCACTTACTGGGTAGGAAACTGGTCTTGGACTTTGCTGCTGAAGATGCTGTCGATCCTGAGCAAGAGATTGAGAAGATGCAGCAAAGAGTTGGCAAGCAAGCCGATAAAGTTGCATTGCAGAGATTGACAGGTTCGGGCCGAAAGAAGTTCCACGTCGAAGGGGCCGACGAACTCGATCAAGATTGATTTCAAGGAGCAGACCGACCTGTGACTTGTACCTTGATGTTGGCTCGGAAGGTTGACGAACTATAAATCCCCGCCCCTTGCCTAGCTTGCTAGAGCAGTTCTTTTCGGCGACAAGTATCACAAGTATCGCAGATTTATAGAACCTGTCCGTAATATGTCTTTACGGTTTGATCTTTTCTTGTTCTGTCCATTCCAGCTTCTGCTTGGACCTTGTGGAGATTAGGGCCCAAGCTATATCCAGTCATATCATCCCTCCACACCAGGCCATTCCTCGTCATGGACCCTTTGCTATGATCAAAAATGGTTGTCATGGTAGCTCATTCTCGTGCCTCTTCTGTCCCTTGAAGAGTGTTCCTGAGTACGTCTGGCGAAGCCAACGCTATCCCTTGCTTGAGCTCGGTTGGACTCTGCGATTGGAGATTGCAAGTAAGGCTTCCAGCATGCTTTCTGCGGTTTAGCGCGCTGATTGAGGACATCTCAGGACGTACACGACTCAGTTGTGTCTAATTGCCTCTATCCTCATTGTATACTAAACAACATCTCCGTCTTGATATAGGAGCATAAAATAACTCAAGCATCATTCCTCATCCATACCTTCCTCCATTCCTCCCTCAGTGCTTACATTCATGGAGCTACATCATGCACGCGTTGTGCCGTCCAATGCTCCTGCTCTGCCAGAAAATGCTCTCCTTTCTCCAACAACCGACCTTGCTGAAACGCTATCTTCTGATATTTGCCAAAGCTACAATCATGGGCACGAGTGTTCTGGATGCAATCTACTGCATGTATGCTTGCGCTGCAAGCATCAAGGTCACCCTGCAACGGACTGCAAATATGGCATACTCCGGGCGAGTTCGGGGAACGTGGGGACGAGTGCATTTCAATCATGCAAAATCGACTTGAAGGCGGGGAATAATCAGAAGTATCCGGTCAGATCCGTGCCTTCTCTTATCAACCCTCCCCATCACTCAGCACAAGCCGCTATCAAAGCAGAGTATCAAAGACGACAGTGGCACTCCTCGCGGTCAATATCGAAAAGACTTCTACCGTACTGGCATGTCGAATATCAGACACCAAGATACTGTACATACCGGGAAAAAATTCGACTCAAGGGATCAAAGGGTGAAAAATGGGGAGACAACGTGGAAGAGGCGTTCCAAATAGGTCTGTGATACCGATGAAGAGACCATTCCAAGGGTTACTGACTGGACTCTCATAGCTATACGCATCTTTCCGAGACAAGGCCGAAAGAAGTACGACCTTCGTGGCAAGCAAAGCGGAGGCAATGAGTTCATTTCAGACTTTATCTTCGAAGCTACCGGTGAAGACCGTTGTCGGAAGCAGGTGTCTAGTCACATTCAAGTCTTAAAGGGTTTTTTGCACGAAAACAGGCTCTGTAGGTCCCATGGTCCAAAGTCCCGGCTCAGATAGGCTAACCGCTCTAACCTAAGGGATGAGCCTTGTCAAAGACATTAATTTGGAACCGGCGAAGAAGAAAGGACACCGTAATGCTGCCCGTGAAGAGTCCGCAGGTGGTTCCGAGGGCTGCGATAATTCATACGACGGTCCATCTCCGAAAGCATCGTATCGCCCTTTTCCCGACCGCCACGGAGCACCAGTCGAGATCCTAGCCTCCAATGAGTACCCAGGTCCTACGATACGACGCGTCTTAGATTTTGTCATGGTTCTAAAAGACAAGCACGATCACGAAATTCATCATCATACTTACACTTCGATACAGAGCGAAACGGCTTCTGCCCCCAAGGCGCTGACGGACGTCAATAACTGGCGTGAAATGTACCCTCCGTTGGCTACGTACTCTGACCATGGGCAAATTGATTGTCCAATGTTCCTGTTCGATAGTCATTTGAGCTTGATGGAAGACCACCACTTTCACGCATCAGGAATTGCAACGACGTTCTCCTTAGAGTTCAGTCAGGGTGCGAATTTCACTGATTGGCGCTCGTACACAAGGTGCTACAAACCAGACGGTTATCCGGTAGACACTCCAAAGAAAGAGCCAGATCCAAAGTCATTTGATCGCTTGGATAGCTACCCGGTCAAGAGGACAGACGATGCCCGGCTTGATCGAATAGGATTCAATAAAGAATGGTGGGTCAAGGTGTTCTACGACATGATCAACAGGAGAATGAAAATGAAGCAGAAGGGAGACCCAAATTTGATCAAAGAGGAGGAGGAACGCGCCGTTCAATACGTTCAAGGAATATCCGTAACGCAAGAGATCTGGGCTACGCATCGAGACCACCATCATCGGCAGCAAAGGGTACGTACATTTCGGAGATGATTACTTCGTGACCCCTTCCCCTCCCAGCACCCGTCTTGCACTCAACAACCATCTACCTTCTTTCTTTACGAGGCAATGCTGACCCCTATATTTGTGTAGATGGCTATCCTACTGTGGAAATTCAGCGCAGCAAGAAGAGGTGAAGTAGCAACAACGAGCTGGCGAAGACTATCGTCCGCGTACGAGATCCAGTCACCGCATCCTCCGTCCGAGAATCCCCCCATGACACTGGATACGACTCTCGAAGCGGCATCACCATACGTTACCCACTACACTACTCAGCCGAGAATCTTCGCCGAAAACCCAACGGGAGATTTACTCGCTGTTCCTTTGTCGGAAGACAGCCCACCGTCATTGACACCTACGCCCGAAAGCCGCTCGTTTCCATCTTCAACCTCGACGTCATTCCCCTCGTCGGTCTCAAACTCAACCTATCCAGTGTACCCGTCACAAGAGTCCTCGTTCCATTCGCAAGACTCCGCCTACCCTATCTTGAGTTCTTTGGACTCACAAGACTCTGCGTACCCTGCCTTGGTCTCCTTGGATTCTCAAGACTCCGGGTACGCTCTCTACGAAGGTCACGACATCGTCGAGGCTTCCCACGAGTCGTACGGGTCTCACGACTTCGCAGACGGCTCGCAGGAATCCTACGGGTCTCAGGAAATCATCTATCACTCGCAGAACGCTCTGTATCAACCACCCCCCGACCAGCTCTACGAATACCCGTTTCAAATCGTCGACGCTCCCGTCACAGCTTCGACGCACCAAGATTTCACCGGCGGGCAGATCCAGCTGTCGTACGCGCCGACCGAGGACATGCCGTCGTCCTACGAGGGGCCCCTGATCGCGCCCCAGGCGAGCATGATGCCTCAGCACCAGCTCATCCAGCACCCGGAGCACTTCGACCAGCACGACTACCCGGATCGCAACCCGGACGATCTCGGCGGCGGCGGCTGCGAGGATGGACTCGATGAGCAAGGGGATGCGCAGGCGCCGCTGCAATCCTTCGAGTTGAATGGGCTGGCGATGGACTACGACGCGTGGGAGGAGACGCTGCGACTCAACCCGGACCTGGAGTGCCATCTCGGCATCGAGGCGGTGGAGGAGGCGAGTCAGGTCAGACAGTCGTATCTCAGTCCGTTGGGCCAAGACGGCCCAGGGTCCATGGCGGGAGAGGTGCTTGGGGAGGTTCACGATGAGCAGGGTAGCCCTGAAGGGCATTTGGAGTATCAGTAGACGGGTGGGATCTTTTCACGGGAAGTATGGCGGAAATTCTGACGGGCTTTTTTTACTTTTGAATGAGCTTATGATATCGAAATTGTATTAATTGCGAATCATGATGATGATTGATGAACTACAACGAATCCTCTACAAGCGTTTCCATCGAATCTCTTCGGGGGCGGTGGGTGTCAGCATTCCTGCCAGAAAATATTGTTGCCATCACTACGGCACATTCTTCTGCTGACGACCAAGGTTAAGCTCGGCCCTTTTACATCCACACATAAGGACGAAAAAGGGTATGTAAAGGCCCGACGGCGGAGAAAGCGTCTTGGGCATCATTTGGCAATTAAGGCGGCAGAGTACTCTTACCGCTATACGTACGACGGTTCCGGATAAGTCAGCTTGCAAAATAAATATATTAGTAGGTGGGAAGGGAAAATGTCAGATCATCGATTATAACCGCCTTTATTCTTATTTTGAGACGGTAGGATGGGGGAGGCGGGGCTTATTGATGGAGCTGAAGCCAAGCGGTTGGGTCGTGGCATTGGTGGGATGTTTTCAGTTTGGGAAGTTGGAGGCTGATGAGGAGGTGGAAAGGATTCTTGTGTTTGTTTGTTTGTGTGTTTGTGTGTGTGGGTGAGTGGGTGAGTGAGTGGGTGATGTGGGATGGATGACTGACGCAGGTACCCAGGTTATAGTCTGACATGGATAAAAATTTCCGACTTGGTCCAGAGGGTGAATAAAGTTGTGATGGTACTGTAGTAGGTAGCACTGGCCATGTTTGTTGATTGTTCAGATATGTGAGATGATTTGTGAGAAGTTTGGTGAGATGGGGGAGAGGAGATGGGAGTGTTTCTAGGAGGCAGTGAGTGGCACCAGTGGAGCGGAAGGGTGCTACTGATTACTCTTTAGGGCACCCGAAATGGCAAATGTCTCCGCCAAACACCAAATTATTGGCGTCTGGCGCAAGCGAATTGGAAAAAGTCGATACCCGAATATTAGATGAACGGTTTATAAGTTAGTCCATCTCGATTATCTCGATTCTTGTTATTGCCGAGCCCATCGCATCATTTATATTGATTATTGATTGATTGTGATTGATGTCGATGATTGCTCCAGAAACTTTATTGACGCTTAAATACAAAGGCAGTCAGAATAATCATGTCATTTGTTTTACAAGTACCTATTTATTTATCCTAGGTACTTTTATCCGAGCGAGGCAAACATAATTGGAGCCTGATTTATTCATTGTAAAAGATACGGTATATGCTGAATATCGCTGACAAGTACGGAGATATTCCCTAATCCTCTGGTTAACGCGTGCTATTCCGTCCTCCGTCCGAGCGTCTTTTTCTACATTGACATTGACACTTGACCAATTTTGGCAAGCTGTTGCGGGCCTTTGCTTAGATGCCTTCATCTTAGCCAGTTACATTACCTTTACCTTACCTTACCTTAGTCTTACTCTGTTACTCGGTACTCGGTACCTACCTTACCTTACCTCTTACCTAGACCAATCATAATAAGGTAAGCAAGGTCTTCTTAGACTTACCTTATGACTTGACTTTATCATCCCGCCCAACCCTCTTCTCGTTCCTGACACGCTGACCGAGCTTCCTTTCCTTTCTGGAATATACTCATCATGGCAATTACTCTAGGTATTATTATTATTATTTTTGTTATTATTATTATTATTATTATTATTATTATTATTGATGAAGGATTCAAGGACTCAAGGGTTTAAAGTCATGGGTCATACGACCATACATAAT
>NKYR01000030.1:308409-341765 GCA_003184365.1 Evernia prunastri
CCTTTCCTTTCTGGAATATACTCATCATGGCAATTACTCTAGGTATTATTATTATTATTTTTGTTATTATTATTATTATTATTATTATTATTATTATTATTGATGAAGGATTCAAGGACTCAAGGGTTTAAAGTCATGGGTCATACGACCATACATAATTGAATCACGTCTCGCCACCAATTCATTGTGAAAGATAATTCCGATGGCAGATGAAAAAGGCATGTCAAACAACAGCCTTTTTTTTTATCGGCGAGCATGATGCAGTATCAATGAGAGTACTCCGTAGAATCGAAGGTTTAAATTTTCTGCATATGTAATAATAACTAATAAGTAGCATTCTCTAAAGGAATTTCCTGCCTTTCTTTACTCTACCCTCAAGGGATTTATTGATTCTGCCTTTATTCTTTCAAGCAGCTAAAGCCGGAACCTATCGGTCAGCAACAGGATGCTACATCGATCGTTTACCTTCGGTGGTGGGCTAGTTCCTCCGCCTTGCAGGTGGGTGCAGTTTAACTGGGTGGGCAGGTGGTGCAGGTGCAGGCTTAGCTTTTTGACTTTTGCATTTCGCATTAGAGTACGGAGTAAGGTCGCTAACTTAATTGCGGAGGAGGAGTCAAGCTTGGGCACTTACTACCTTAGTTAGTAGTGCTTGTCACTTGATCCTTGCTGCCACCAGACACCAGAGTCGACACTCCAACTTCCACTCTTCTCTCCTCTCCTCTGCTCTGCTCTATTCTACTCTACTCTATCCCACTATACTTCCTCCTCCTCCAATGTCCCCCATCCCCCAACTTCCCCAGACCCAAAAAAGACCCATCAGCTATAATCCAATCAACCCAAGTGTCTCGGAGACATCATCATGAAACCCTAACAACTCTTTGATCCTCCGAAATCTCAAAATCCATTGTCCTCAATTCCTTCCCATCTCAACTTCTCATCTTCTCATCCCCTCTCCAATCCATATCCTCCTAACTCCCCCACGATTCATTCAACGACCTTGTCAATAACACCCAATCTTATCCCCCACTTCTTGCAATCCGTTTGCTATCACTTCCCGGGTGTTTAATATTCGTATCACTCCCTCCCGCTCTACTCCTTGGAGCAAATGGACCAACTTAACCTCTACATCATGCCCTGAGCTGGGTACACCAACCTCTTGCTGCCAGCCCGCTCGAATAGCGGTTGGAAATCGCCATTGTACCTACTGAGCCGCGAGGAAACGCATCATGGCGCAGCTACTGGTTCCCGATGACGGTCTTACCCTCATCGATCAGATCCAGCCAAAACTCCAAGATGCTGCCTCTAAGGCTGCCTCTAAGAGCAATTCCGGGCTTGCACAAGTCATGCAACTGGACTTACCCCCCCATCTCCTCGGCGATATTTTGAAGGGCGCCCGCCATGGCGGGAAGGGCCTGAATGTACAATTCGGAAAGACAATAGTAAGCGGTTTGCTCAATAATTATTGACAATTGTCACACGCGCTAACGTCTTTTGATAGTCTCTTCACTATGGCAATAAGTCCCAGCTTCTTGACATATCCCGCTGCACCCCTCCTTCCACACAACTATACGAGTCCTCTACAGAAGACGAGAACGAGCTTGCATTGACAGGACGACTAAGTCACCAGCTCGCTATGCAGAAGGCTCGAGACGATGTTGCAGGTGCCGATGAAGCTCTAATGAAATTACAAAGCCAACTGGCTTCCCATCAGAAAGACAAGCGGTCAAAGCAGTTAGTGATCGCACCTCCCTTCTGGGGAGTTCACTACATGCTGACAATGCCGCCTGCTCAGGATCAAATACGTTCCCGACAATTCTAACCTTCCACCCCCTACCAAGCAGACGGCAGCTGCTCTCAAGCAACAATCTGTCAAGACCAACTCGCTTTCCTTCCTCAAGAAACAAAATAACGCCTCACACCTCAACAATACTACCCGCTCGATGCCTGTTAGTCCTTCGCTTGGCGCTGCTCGCACTCCCCTCGCTCAAAAGACACCACCGACCTCGACGCCTTCACTTCCCAGCGAGAGGGCCGTGAAAATCAAGGCGTTGCGAACCCCTCTCATTCACTTTCTAGCCGCCCGACCTGCGTCAATCACTTTACTTGTCAAACATCTAGGTTGCAAACAAGATGAACTGCTCGAAGTCTTGGCCAAGGTTGGGAAAGAATTCCGCCTGATTCCAGACAAGTGGACCTTGAATGACAAGGCCTTCAAAGAGCTGGACGTGTGGAATTTCGATTATCCCAACCAGGACGATCGTCAACTGGCAATCAATTGCGCCATCTCAGCGTTTGATCGCATGAGAATCTCTACCAAAGAAAAGGTTTGGGACATGTTGCTCCCAAAAAATGAGCGCGGCAAAGGGAAGATTCTTTCGAACTTGGACTTGCACAAAGGCCCAATTAAGCAGAGTAATACGCCAAGGATACAAGTGCAACACCTTTCCAACGAATCCGCCGCAAATGATCATTCGAATGGCTATGAGAGCGATCAGAAGGACAGGCTTGCGCCCAGCGACGCTGAACCCATGGCTCGTTCGCAGTCACAGGACCAGATCAAGAAGAAGAAGGTCAGCGAGAAAGAAGCCCAATCCAAGCGCCTTCTCACCAACGGACCCAAGAAAGTCACTCCAGCCCCGAAGGTTAAAGAGGATCATCCAGCGGTGAAGAAGGGAAGTAAGAAGGCCAACCCGAAAGCCAACCAGAAAGCCAACCTTCCAAAATCGAGCGAATTCGTTAATGATTCTGACGAGGAGGATGGGTTGGAAGATGCAGCAACGATTCAGGCCCAATCCATGACACCAAAAGGGCATGTCGATCAGAGCCAACCTGCCAAGCCCGCTGCGTCTCCCCAGTCTGTTGAGCCAACGCCACAAGTTGCGAGTAGAAAAACTAAGGCCTCGAAGCCAGCTTCGTCATCTCGGCGCGTGGAAGCCGCTACAGCTGGCAAGGGAAATAAGGCAAAGCCCGTCACACCAGCTCGGCCAGATGCGACATCTAAGCCCAAGACTGTTACCGCCAATCACGGGCAAGACAGAATTGCCAAAAGTAAAGATATCAAGAGCGAAAAGACAAAGACCAAGAGTGAGAAGCCAGCTTCTACGCCAACTGTGAAAGCCAACGAGAAGAACAATTTACCGTCTGCTTCGTCGAGTCCGGCATCCAGGCAGCGAGTTTCAGATTCTAGTCAAGGCTCGACTGCAATGAAAAAAACGATATCACGACAGCGAAATACCAGCTCGCCTCACAAACCATCCCCTCTTGGATCCTCACCGCCGACCAATGCTTCCGATCTCGAGAATGGTGCGTCTTCAGCTTCGTCGGCTTCTCTTGTATCACAGGCTCAGAGGACGAACATCAAGCCTAATGGCATTGGTCCCCTGGTCAACGGGCATGTACGCAACACGTCAGAGCATTCTTTGAAGCGCAAGGCTGACGACCTGGACTCCGACATCCATGCCCACGTTAATCCTCAAACCAATGGAAATGCGAACGGCGCAAAGCGCCAAAAAGCGTCCGGCGCGTCTCCCTCTACTTCCGAAAGCAGTAACTCGCCACTCGTTACCAGCCATGCCTTGAAGAGAGCACAGGACTTCAAGACTTACTATGCAAAGTACGAGATTTTGTATCGCGAGGTCTCTGAGTCTACGGATGCTCCACAGGAGAAGATTGACAACGTCAAACGGATGCACCAACGTTTGGTTGAGCTTAAGCACGAGATCACGATGGGATTGGTGGGCATCCAGGGTTGAAGAGTGGACGGAAAGGGTGGAGTTTGACGTATGAGGTTCCGCTGCTGGATCTTTCTAAGAGATGTTTTCAGCAAGTGATTTGATTGGCGATGGCGCTGGAGGTTTGAACATCTACACGAAACTCCGAAGAGGCTGCAGTTTCTTTGGAATCTAAGCGGCTTTCTTCCAGCCGTGCACAATTGGTGCTAGATGCCATGAATGACGTCTCGGAGTCAAAGCATTTGAGGCAATTTGCGCGATGATGATGTACGCCATGAAAAATGATACCCCAAGAAAGATCGGGGGTAAACAACGTATTCGAGCCATCGAGGTGGATGCGAAAGGGCCATTCCAATGTTATTTTTCCAGGATATCTGGCATGTAGCAATGGAAATTTTCCAATTCGCATTTGCAAATCTCCTATGCAGAAGCCTGTGAAGATTTTATTGAAGACCACAAAAGACTGCAATATGTAGATTGATTTATTGTAGTACTCTACCTCGGTAGTAGTACCATTTGTCTGGGCTTGATCGGGTTGGTATCTTTTTTGCTCCAAGAATTGGCTAATAATATACGTCATCATTGATTTCATTTTCGGTTGCACTTGCACATGTATGACTTCAATACTTGTAACATTAGCAATGCTACTACTCCACACTCGTTACCCTCAAAATTCTCTCCCTCTCCCTCACGAATCCATTCCATCAGCTGAACTTGAACTTGTTAATGCCAGCATTGCAACGTGACTCCCTCACTACCTTTGTCATCTTCTTACTACCACTCTTCATACTCACTCTCATAGCAGTCTTCAACATGGCCACCAAACCCAGCAACAACAATCTCAATGGTGAGCACTACAAAAGCAGTGCAGTCCTACAGCAACCCTGTCTCCATCTTGGCATCTTTGACAGTAGCTAACCGTCCAACTCACCCTCTCCCACAGTCCTCAAAAAGCCCCTCGCCCTCTTCTCCCAGAAGCCCATGACGGGTTTCTATCGTGACGGCTACTGCCGTGTGGGCCCCGAAGATGGCGGAAACCACGCTGTTGCCGGTACGCGTTCCACCCCCGTCACCCGGTGCTTGACGAGTGTTCTGGCTAACGCCTTTTGTTTTCTGACACAGGCGTCCTCACCAAAGAGTTCCTCGACTTCAGCGCCTCACGCGGCAACAACCTCAGATCAATTGGCCTCGAGCCGGGTTGCAAATGGTGTCTGTGTACGGCGAGGTGGAAGGAAGCGATGGAGACTGCCAAGGGGCAGGACGATCCAGTTGTGCCAAAGTGGGTTCCTTTCTGAAGTTTTTCCCCGTACGATATCGTTTCGTTCAAGCATGGACTAACAGCTTCGTTGCGCTGTAGGGTATTCCTACACGCCACAGACGAGTCTGCACTCCAGAACGGTATCACGATGGAAGCGCTGAAGAAATTCGCTGCGGAACCCGAGGCAGCGGGTGGAGGAGGCAGCTTGGAAAAGAAGGCTCCGCTTCAGCCTGGGACGACGGGCGGTATCGTGAGGGAGACGCACTAGGATACTTCGCCCATTTTCTCTAAGAATAGTTAGCAACCCGAATGATTAATCATTCAAGCATGCCCTTCAGCTGGGGAGTGCTTCTTGCTATATAGGCTCCACGAAAGCTTCAAGCAATATCATGTATAGAGATAGTGACTGTCATGCCGCAAGATCTGACGAAACCATGCCAGTTTCGAAATGCATCCGGCCTCCTTGCCACACAGGCTCGATAACTGCCTCTCAATTAAAGAGATATAGATCGCGAGAAAGGATACGGTGGAATTCTTTAGCTTAGGTTGTAATAGACCATAGATGAAGAGAATTCCAAAACGAGGATGCCCGCTTGCTTTTGCCATTCCTCGAGCAAGTGACTTCGCAATCACTCTTACTCCATAATCCGGGCGCTATTGCGCGATCGTCTTGAGATTCTGGCCAACTCGGCTATGTAGGTCCGACGTCGTTGATGCAAGCTGTCCTCGCTTTGTGTTTCTGCGTGCGAGCCATACATGGTCCAATATACAAACATTAGTATCAGTCGTAGATCCGGAAGGGAATGGGTCGATCTTGTTGTTCTGAGCCCGAGTCTTTCTTTCGACCACGTTATGCGGTTGTTTCGGGCTCGACGGAGGCTGGCCAAAAAAAAGGGGACGTCTTGGGCTGATGTAGATGTCGCAATATCCAACACATGCTTGGGAAACGTGGAGTGTGCTCCTGGACATTAGACACATTAGGCATAGTGGTCCAATGGAGCAAACAAGGACTTCTCCTGCGACTTCGACAGATTTTGCTCCGGCGTAGCGGTTTGATCCCGTGGGCTTGTCAGTAGCCTTCGTCAGACTTGTGCCAGTGTAAAAAGTGCATCGTGGACTCCAGCTGACAAAGTCAATTTCCTGAGTCCGTCAACGTTTTGTAGAATGAATACAATGACAATCGCTCGACTCCCACTACGAAAAGGATGGAACCAATGCCCTGAAACCCTGACCCTTCAAACTCCTCTCGCTCCCGTGCACTTTGCTCGCTCTTCTCGGCCATTCTTGTAGCATCAATGCCTCCCATCGCCCCCGTTCCCCCTCGTTCCTTCCCTTGTCACTTATACTGCAACCCTCCCTGCCCCTGAGGCGGCGGTGCTCCCTGCGGCGGCTGGTACCCTTGCGGCGGCCCTTGGTAACCTTGCTGCGGCGGGCCCCCCGGTCCCTGCATCATATTGCCCGCGCCCGGATGTTGCGATTGTACGTCCGGTCGGTTACTGTAGTAGATGAGAAAGTCATTCGGTGTAAGCTTTCGTTTCCAGAGTTACCCCTCCTTCCTCCGCATGACACCACTGGACGGAGGAAGGCGGTAGAGATGGAAGACGCGGGATGGAAGGAGATTTCTCTTACCCCAAGTCCTGCCTTTATGATTTCCAGAGTCAGCATATCTCTTCTGGGACCAACTTGGAATCGCGTGACACGTCCCGGGAGTATTGAATTCCTTCTACCTGTCTTGCAACCCAAAATGCAATATGAATCAGGAGGAAAAATGGCTCGGAAAACATAACTCACATGAAATTGCAGATGGGACAGGCGACCTCTCTGTGCTTGTGAGTCGAGAGCGGTATGACGGGCTGCTCGCATCGTCACATTTCCATCAGCCTTGTCTCTTTCTCGTTTCCCCGTAATCTTTCTCCCAGAACGGGAGATGGGCAAGATGGCTCGAATGCACGTACGACGAAGCAAATAGTGATCCACGACCATGTCGAGATGCAGTGCGCGGACCAGTTCCCACCTATGATTTTGGCCCACCATCAGCATCGCGTATAACCTTGACCTTCTTCTCCCTCTCTCTCCTCCAGCATCATCGAATGAGGGGAAGGCTCACAATTATGACATTGCGCAGTGACGCCCTCGTACCCTTCTAGTTGAGACGTGAACTCTGTTTTTCCCGAATAGTTAGTTTTTGGCTGCAGCCAACTTGCTTGCCCGGACGGAGGGAGAGCGTACGGTGCGTGCCGAAGGTGATGCAGAATGCCATGGCGATCTTTCTGTGTGTAAAGCTGGTTATGGATGCGTTTGGCGACCGCTTAGGATTCGATAGGAGCGGCGACTTGTGACGCGGCCGGTAGGTTTACTCTAACTTTATGAACGCCAAGGCTGGTATAAAATCGTTAATGCAAGGGATGTTTTTCTGCGGCATATACCGCATTTTGGGACGTTCTTTGATTAAGCAACCTTCTGCGAAGAAAGCTCACGTTCAGGAGGGCATCAAGTCACAGGAACTACAATTTGATGCTATCAATGGCTTGTGGTATTTGCAGTGTCTAAAAGCTTCGAAACCTTTTTTAAGAAAGAATCTCGTAATAAGAAGTACATACTCAATGGCTTTGCAGATGCCAACCTATCCTACTCATTTGATACGTTTCACCCAGGTTCACATGTCAACTTTCGCGCTGTCTTTGTTGGAATGGACAAGTGTCCCTCTTACAGACGTCCAGACCTACCCTCAACAGAAATTGGCTCTGCAATACCTTGGCTATAAGATGTGAAGAGGTCGCCATCCACTATGAAAAAAAGTCCTGTCAAGAATGGCGTTCGACCCATAGGCGGAAGCTGCCGAAGAAATGAAGTGATCAATGGGGTGTATTGCGGCTGGCTGGGAATATTAATGAAATCGGCCGTTACCGAGTTGTGCTGGAAACTCCTTTGACCTGAGATACCATCCACCGTGCTTGATGTTTGGTGTCGACATATTGACTGGACTCGCTGAACAATTTGGTGTAATCGATACAACATATCGCTGCTGGAAGTATCATTTATTCGGCCGTCAGGAGGTTGCCGTAGAGTTGTGCTTTGACATGATAATTCAAGACGGATGGTATCCATGGATCAATGAGGCGTAAATTTGCGTATGGAAATGATCATGAGGAAAGTACAATGGGAATTCGGCTGCTAGGAGAATGACGTGGAGATTTTGGTGAGTCTCAAAGGCTCAAGAGTGTTTCGAGGGTACTGACAGCGATGCGCGGCCCTTTGGTGAAGATTGCCGAAGAGGAGCTTGAGACGCAAGACCAATTCACGGAGTGCTGTAATGTTGTAAGGTATTTGGCTATGCGGAGGCGGAGACGATGATCATGGTAATGACAACGGCAAGAATGCTAACAGCGCTCGAGCCGTAACCCCAGCAAAGAGCTAAAGTTTTCTCTGTTTTGCGAAAGCCGTTGACTTCACCTGCTGTGTGAAACCGCACTACTCCGTCCATATAGCCGTGTCCGTAAACAAGGGCAATGGGAGGAATCACCATGCATGGTACGAGGTATATGCGAGATAGTAGCACTTGGCGCTCAAAGAGCTCTAGGGTAGGCGGATGCGGGATACCGTAAAGGTGAGGTGATTCCGCTCGAGCAGCTGGTCGCCGAACGAGACGTCGCAGCGGGTCCGCATGCAGTCTTGGACAAGGGTGACCTGGTCTCATTTGATCCCAAGGACGGTCGCGACCGTAGACAGGATGCTGCAGGATTGGAGAAGCAGCATCAGTATGCACAATCCCGTCTCGGACGAAAGGTCGAAATTCGGTTGCTGAGGTAGTGGTGGGATGGTCAATTGAGGCGTCATCCGCTTTTGGCTGGCGACCTCTTCTCTCCATGATGTTTTGCTGGTTGGGGTTGTACCGAGGATCACTGTCATCCGAGTTCAGAAACGGGTTTCGGAGGAGAAGTCCAAAGCTGGCGATCTGCTGAGTATGGCCATCTGCGGACGGCGGATTTAGAGCCGAAGCTTTTTGGGAAGAAGAAGAATCCGTAAGCCTGGAATGGCTTTCGCTAGAAGACCTACGTCGACGCGGTAATAGTTTGCGGTGCCCTAGTTGTGGCCCAGATGCTGACTGCGATCTAGAACGATATTCTGTGTTATTTGTTGATGCTGCTGGGTCTTCGCCACGGAATAATCGCATCAGAGAGTCATGGAAGTCGCTTAGTTGATGTTGGCTTCCGTAATCTGAATCGTGTCGAATAGCCTGCTTATATACACCTTGTCCCAATGGTGTTGGTGTATCTGTAATTTGGATTGATGAGCTGTTGAGAGGTACTGGACTACTTGAAAAGTTGGCGCCCGGGCTGCTTGCATCTGCCAGACTGCTCCCCACTTTTCGATTACCTCCTCGCTCTGACTCTGAGGTACTATTCAAATGTCCTTTATTGTCCCATACCATCATGTTTGTGAAAGAAACTCCGTTCTCAGGAAGCGAAGGTTCATTTGAAGCGACTTCACTAACTGTACTCAACCATGCAGATGACTGACGTGACTGCCTTTGAGAGCGCATTGTTTCATGATCCTGATCCGCTGAAGGACAATCAATATGAGACGCGTTTTGTGTTGTCTTATATAAGGGATTCTTAGTTTGCTTCTCTTCAATCTCCTGAACACTTTCTGACAGCCCCGAACTTGACGAATCTGAAATCAGTTGGTTCTGCTGCACTAAGACATTATCTTCTATGCTTGCAGCCGATGCTTTTGTGAAGCGAATTATAGGTGACGAGGAAGTAAAGGGATGATTATGCTTAACCTTTAAAGGAGGTGGGTGTTGATAAATACTGTCTGCAAATACTCCTGGCACTAACCGAGCGCTAGTATTGTTATTTGGCAAACGCCCTCCAAGATTATACTCATACTGAGGCACTCGGACCAAGTCGCCTGTTTGCGAATTCTTGAGGAGCATAAATGAATAATTTTGCCGTGGGTGCGCTGGATGTTGCGTTACTGAACAAGCTTTACCACTGCTGAGAGCATAAGGCGTCTCTCTTATCAAAGATAGACTACCAGAATCAGAGTTATCCGCCAGGCTGCTACCGGTCTTCGTGTCGAAGGAGATGCCATGAAAAGCATGTGCATCAGCTTCGGTCTCAGCGGAAACAGTCTCCCAGTCCTGGTCACCTGAGCTGCACAAGGCCGCGGGTAAGCGGCGGGTCTGCTGTAGTCTTACGGCCCCTGCATTCTGATCGAAGCGACTCGAAGTACCTCCAATAGCAAATCCTAGAGTTGCATTGCATGTTTCGACCTCACTGATAGCATGCTTCCCGAAAAGAAGTGGTGGTGTAGGGCATCGTGTCCTATACGATGGAAACCCGCGGTTTCTTGAGCGTGCTTTGTGGCCAGACGGACCATCACCATAGCGGTCTGTGCTCACCGAGGATGAGGTCTGACTGCTTCCAGGTCCAGCATCTGCAGACAGGTTCTGGACTCGGTCAAGCGGCAACGCCTCTGATTGGGCATTTGGCTCATGCTCTCGAGGGATCTCTTCGAGACCGGTGTGACAATCCACGTGACTACTTAAGTCTCTCGAACTCAGAACACTCAATCCGGTCTTCCCTTGATTCCGCAGCGAGTGTAGTACCTCTTCCTTGAGTTCGATCTCGGACATGGGCCTTGAGGAGGCACCATCGGTGATCACTCCTGAGTAGCGAAACAGTATACATGATGATTCTCTGCTTCCCATTGCTGACGTATGCTGGGAGGAACACAAGAGGTCTGAATGGGAATCGAGGTTAATGTTTCCGGCTGGAATCAGGACATCGATGTGTGGCAATGAGCTGTCTAGGACGCATCGGTCACCTGACGAGCGGGACTGGGAATGCATGTGTCCGCTACCATAGGACTCCGAGGACTGTAAGAGGACGCCGTGGGAATCAATTGGGAATGCAGAAAGGGGGTCGGCACATAAGATATCCGATGGCGCACGATTTGGAACCGGCGTATGGGGCGCCGCTGGAGCTTCCTGGCCATCGTCGCTCGGGGCAGGACTCCAGAGATATTCGTCGATCTCTTCGAAAGCTGGACTCTGGACGTAGATTTGAGCTGGGTATCCAATCGGTCTTTGCTGGTCCTCTTCCACGTCCTCTTCATTTGCAGACACGTCTTCAAGTTGTTTACCGCCTTGAGTGTCCATTCTTCCGACGGTGCTTCCCGTTATGTCGTCCTTGGGAATTCCTTCAGAGCTTGGATTCTTGGACAGATGATCTAGCGAGGCATCTGTATTTATACGCTCCCAAGGAATAGATTTCGAAGCTAGTGCTTGATGAGGTTTGGGCGGAAGCTGGCTCAGATGCGGTGATTGGTCGTGGGTGACTTGGTTTGAATTCATTGCCCCCGTATTTGGCAAAGGAAAGACGAAAGATGGTGAAGCCTCCCTGAGACTCTCCCCATCCACGATTTCCCGCGGATCAGACAAATTGACAGCTTTGAAAGATTCTCCTTCGCTAAGCACCTCAGCTTGGTAAACGGTACTAGGGAGATATTGGATTAGCGACGATGAAATCTCGAACCCCAATTGCTGGTCGTCCGCTATATCATATAGGTCCGCTGAAGTCCGGGTTCCTGGCTGCTGAAGAAGCGAGCCGCGCAGTCCGACAGCTTGGTTTTCTTCAAAAACTTCACGGCCGATTGCTGACCACGAAATGGAGGTGCGATTGACAGCACCACCTTCCTGTGTGCCAGATGGGATGGTTTTCAACGATCCGTGGGTTTCCAATCTGCGCAAAGCCTGGCCATGTTTGCTAAGGTCAAAAGGAGACCCCGGAGACGGAGAACCATGAGAGACTATGCTGGAGACCGACGCTGAGCGACGCAGAGGTTCGCTGTGACTGATGAAGTCTTTTTTGTCTGTGTTTTGGGAAGGCTGAGCCGGCACTATAAGCCTCGGTGGGCTGGAAAACGATGAAAAATCGCTGTATATCGCTCGTGGAAGATATCCTAAGACTTTCGAAGCCCCACTTGGTGTAAGTGGCCCTGGTACTGCCGATCCATGCTGCCCACTTTTTTGTACGTGCGAGAAGTACCCACGGCTTGGTGTTGGTGTTTGAGGTATCGTTGATGCGTAGATACTCTGTGTATCTGGTAGATATACTCTACTTGGTGACGATTGGTATCCACTTGCCGTTGGTGTTTGCGGGAGCGATGATCCTTGACCACACTCAAGGTCTCCATTACCAGCTGGCTCAGCTGGGGTATCTCCGCTATTCTTTCCGAAGAATTGGCTGAAGGGAGGAAGCATCCTGACGCTCAACCCTCCTCTGTAGGTTGTTCGCTCCTGTAGACAATGTAAGAGCCAAGGAAATAGTCAACCGATGCCCTATCGTTGAATCCTTTCAAGAAAGGACAAGTCGAGTTGATCGGTATCAACGGAGTAACTATTCAGAACGCGAAACCCTAGACGCGACGTGTGTTAACAATGAGGTTAGGTTGCAGAGCAAAATCATACAAACGGACTTTGGGAGGAAAATGAGTGAACTCACTGTCATTAAAAACCTTGACTTTGCCGTCCACACCTATGATCGGCAAGAATCAATACTGTGGCTTTCCTGACTTCGAAATTCAATAGCAGTAACTGAGGCTGACACAGAAACTCGCTAGATTCTGCGCTCAAATAAGAGGTCCTACGCAGCACTTCAAGATTGTTATCCTCCAGATGAGGTACACTTTAGTAAGTTTGAATCAATGGTACGGTGAGATGTCTGGGGTCATAATTGTGAGCAAAGCTATTGGCCGGTAGTAGTGATAATGGAGAAGGCTGCGAGTCGCATCGTGTTTGATGATGAGAACCTGTTAAGAACTGCAACAGCAGGCTGTTCGAAGATTGTCTTGACCTTGCAATGATCATGGGATGGCAAGCTGGTAGCAATGATCACGGTAAGGCGGTGGGGTCGAGAAACGGAAGGGGGATGTTAAGAATAAAAGATTTAAGCGAAGTGTTGACGGTTTATTGACAACCTTACCTAATTGTCTACCATCCATTTCAAACGAGCATCTCTTTCCTTCCTGCAGCCCTGGCAACGACCATGAAGAGACTCTCCAGCCCACAACAACTTCTCGTTATCTTGCTTACAAGCAGCAGTCTCTACAATCCCCGCATCGAGTATGAGTATCCCCTCCAAATATTAAACAGTCAACAACGCCAAGCCTCCTTTTTTCATTCAAGCTTTTCAGAGGATTAGAAATTGAATGGGTGCTCGTTGAACGTTAGTCTAAAAGATCAAGTAAATGATTATGTGGTACCTTTCTTTTCTTGAAGACCAATATGTGTAGAGCATTGCTGTATCACTCCGTTTTTCCTGCCAGTGTTCGGTTCATTGCCTGGCCAAGCAAATTCCAGAAAGCTACATTGCATTCTAACCAGAGGCGTAGGAACACTTACCAGCCGAGTCCTATATTTTTTGTTGTATCGGAACTTCAACCATCATGCCGAAAAGAGCGTCCGCTAATTATATGATAGACTGTTTGAAGCGATGTTAGAGCCACGCATTACCTCTTTTGCCATTCACAAAATCGAGAATTGATACTCGATGGAAGACACAAGATATTGTTCAAGGCTTTAGAGTCGGTCAGGGAGAATGTGAGGAATGTGACAATGTTTTCAAAAGACCATTTGAAGAAAGGAAGAATGTGAAGGCAGAAAAAGAATGACAGAGTAGTATAAGTGAACAGTGGAAAAGCTCAAGAGGAGAGAAGTGTTTATGACGACAAAACTGATTATACTCCGTTTTTCACTCCCTCCCCACTCCCTTCAAAGGTCCCGCCTCAGCCTGCTTTACGGTGAAAGATTAACAGTGAGATTTGATAAAAGGGAAGGAAAGAAAGCAGGGGAAAAGATTTCACTGGAGATGCCTAAGAGAGTGATGCTATTGCCATACCGTGATATTCACCACCTTTCCAGAGTCAAAAAATGACATGAGAGCATAGGCTGTGGACACTTATATCCAAGTCACCTAATTGGAAGCTTATAGGCTGAAGTATGCAAAGCTCCAGAAAAAATGACAAACGTACGATTAGTGACACTATAAAGCGGTGTAGAAGCTTTGTTCTGTCTGTGTGAGTGATGAAGACCTAAAGACTCTGTGGGCTGTCATTCGGCTTGCATGTCTTTCGCCAGAATATACCGGTATCTTCTCTTAAGTGCCTGTCACAGCGATGTTGAAGACACCTAAGGTGGTAATGCTCACTATGGTACCTAGAGCTATATGAGCGTGCAGCTGAGCAGACGCCTTCCGTTGGGGTAGACCTCTGGTAATTTGAGAGCCCCTTTCCCTCAATTTCACATTCAAAGAGTCCCGTGTCTGCATATCCTCTGATAGGAGGCTGCCCCCCCCGAATCTTGTATCTCTGCGTATCCTTTCAACTAGGTCAAGATGTACCTTTTCTCAAGGGATGGCATTGCTGCGGGGCTTGGCACAATGCATTGCAGGCATTACTATTTCAGGTGTACAAGTAAGGTCTTCCTCGTCCTGTCAATACTTCTCCAAATCATCTACCTATCATCCTATGCAAGATCCATGAGGGGCTACTGGAAGTGGCTTGATCCCAGACTTTAGGGCGGCGCAGAACCACAGGCGCAGAGTGAAGGATCTCGACTCCTCTGAGCATGGGGTTTAGGAGCCCGATGGCAGAGTCTTCCATCTATTATTGCACAGGCATATGATGATGGAAAGATCCGGTGCGATTCTTCGACTCTTAGATGGTATCACCATGGTCTGAGATTTGAAGTCTCAGAAGGAAGGGTGCAACCAATTATGTAAGATTTTACAGAAAACTCGCCACATTACTCGTAATTGGTATATCTTACCATTATTACCAATAAGGTACTCAACTTTCATTAGCTCAATAGACAATTCAACATTTCATTTGAAACAACCTATGCCTGCTCCACGACATCTCTCATCGGATTCGTCCGATCGTGACATCATGTAAAGAGGTGAAAACGTAGAAAAATCTCGCTATGCACCCAGCGTTCCGCCATTCCACAGCCCACAAAAGATGCGCCGCCAACGCCCTTATCATGCTGGCTTGCCACAAGCTCAGAGATATTCAATGCTTCTTGTATTTCTATCCTTGAATCAGTATCTGCAAGCCAAAGGAAGGGCATGGACATACATCCTCAATTCGCCTTCTGTTTCCAGGGTCCAGACTATTCGTCGCCCCCAATAATGTCTGCCCAACAGCATTGCTGACGCCCATTGCAGGCCTTAGAATTATTGTAGGAGCGCCTCTCAACATTGCCCTTGCGGCGCCACCTGCTGTGCCACTCTCCATAATTTCTCCAGGCATTGCTATAATGGCATCTTTGGTGGTGAGTAGATCGCGCTCGAGGCCGGCATAGCCACCCCGAAGGCCTTGGATCACTCCCACAGGCTGATCGGCGTACGCACTGATCGCCGGTTTATCTTCTTCCTCAGACTCGGCGTCTTCCCAACCAGCACTAACATCAGATCTTCTCACCGGCTGAATCAAAAGACCCTCGGCACCTTGAAGCACGTTTTGAGTACCGATCGCGAGCTTAGCTCCCAATCTGACAAGCTCGCTCGTCGTTGTCTTCGCAAAAGCAACCGCACCTTTCTGCAAACTTCTAATCACCCTACCATCCTTCCGATACTCTTGGATAGGGACAGCGACCAGGTTGCGAAAACCGCCTCCAACATTCACGAGCGAGCGAATAGGTGCAAGTCCCGCAAGAACGCCGCGTAGCTGGTTTCCTTTGACATCCGGCATCCAAATGTCATTGAGGGTTTTCCCGAGCTTGTCAAAGCCAGAGACTCCATAAATGATGACGTGTCGGAGGATCATGTCTGCTTGTTCAAGTATGAAAATGTTCATGAACTCGTTGGTACGCCCTGAACGAATACCGGCGTAGTCAACCCTTTTTGGCTTGAAGTCGAATTTGACTCGTATGGAGTTCACTTCCACGCGCTGAAGAAACGGTGGTTCAGACTTCGGGGTCTGTACCGGCGCCGAGGTGTCTTGAAATTCAAAGAAACGGGTGATGAAGTCAAGTGCATCCTGGTCGACGTGGAGTCGTAGGGGAAGTATGGTGGCCTGATCATGTATTAGCATTCGAATTTCGCAAAAACCTTCCTTCTCACCTTCAGAATGATCTCCGACGCGGCAAGAGTGGGCACAGGCTTGACGTTCAGTATCTCAAGGTGGATCATGTCTTTTCCACTTTCCCGTTCTCCAGCCTCATGCATATAGGTAGCAAACTTCTTCCATGTTGAAGTTGGCACATTATCGAATATCTCAAGATCGTGTACCCTGATATCCACAGAGCTTTGACTATCACCTGAGTCTGGGGGGAAGACCATCACGTCTGCAGAGACTCCTTTCAGCTCGAAAGTCATCTTGTGATACTTACTACGCTTCAATCTCAACTTCCCGCTACTTCTCGAGCGTGGTACTTGACCTTTTCGGTTCGGCGAGCTTGAAGACGTGGAAGTTGCATAGCTTTCTGTCTCACTAACAAGGTCGTCCAAATTACGATTGATCTGATGAGCTAGCTCTCTGGGGTCACGATTCGCGGGAATACCAATGTATATGGAATTGAAAAGGAAGTCTCCAATCACGGATTCCTCCTCTTCGTCTGGATCCGTAGATTTGCGTTTGTCATTGCGAGCCAAACGTTCTGTGGCTTTATTTTGAATATCTTCGATGACTTGGCCGATGGTGTCTCTGGTCTTTTGCCAATCGTACCCGTCATAGAGATTCCAAATAAAGTGTACGTTCCGCACGCGGACTTTCAAAGGACTGCTACGCGCTCTAGACTCATTACCTGATGCGTAGTTACTCTGCTGGTCATTACGTCGATGAGCAGTGTCTCCAACGGTCGAGGTGGTTCCAAAGTGATCGTCTTGAAACTCGAGAGGAGCATTATCAGGATCAATATGTGTCTGCTCTTCAAAGCTTTCCTGGTGCTTTCTGCTTCCGATCTCTCGGACGATTGAGAAGCTTGGTGGAGACTCTATATCATTCTCAAGCATGCTGTCTGCGACGCCTTCGTATACCGATTCGAGGTTCTGCGGAACTTCGTCGTCTACCATATCACCTTCGTCAAGTCCCAGTGGTAGTGGTAGTTCCTCGTCCGAGCTATGACTAATCTGAGTTGCTAGGAAAGCATTGCCCGAAAATGAAGCGAGCATGTCTTCGACGGGTACGACCTCTGTCCTGTACTTTAATTCTGTACATGGTGGCGTTGGAGGTTTCAGTCCAGCTACGATACTTTGCAATGTCTGAGTGGAGTCCGCGCATGACTCCAGGACGAAAAGATCGTCACTAACCTCTACATCGATTGTCCTGCAGGAATCATCCTTGAGCTTGACAACATTGATCGTAGCTTTTGCTGCAGAGATCAAGCTGACAGAGACGTAACCAAGATCGGACAGCAATTCAACCTGATTTCGTCGGTTGGTGGAGCTTTGAGCGGCAGAAGAGACATTATCACGGTCATCAATTACCATGAGTGAAGCCTTTCTAACATCCAAAACTGCCTCCACTTCTTCTCTTCTGGGCATGCAACCAACAAAGTGAGTATCTGTAAAGACAAAAACCCCTTTCGCTGGTGATTTACGTGGATTGAGCCCCAGAAGTGAGTCTCGTACAGCAATGTCAAGTCTCAATTGTTTGGAACCTTGGGAAGAACCACTGCTTGCAGATCCGTGAGCTGAAGGCTTTGGTACAGATCCTTTGTTGGTAGCTTGGGTAGTAAGGGTCGAAACAGAGCTCACCATATCAGCGACTACTGATTCGACGGAAGCGGCATCCTTCATTCCCATGACTGCCATCAGAGTGGAAATATGGTATTCAAAGCGTATATTGTACAATTTGATTTTTGCTGTGGGTTCCATTTCGTTGCCGATAAAGCGAGCCATAACCATGGGTGAATGCGCCTGGTCGACGATCTGCACGGGCAGAGCGTGTCCGACTAATTCTTCCGTACCGTTTCGACAGAGGTTCAATGTAGTAATACCAAGAGCTACCAAGCTGGGGAATGCGACGTGTGCTACCTCCAGATCTTTCGAAGCCAATATAGCGGCACCAAAGCTGTCGTTGACTTGGATCCTGAGTCTGAGATCGCGAACCAACATCAGCGTTAGGATACCTGGACGATCATCCTCAGGCAGATATTTTGTCACGGTTGAGAGCTTTTTGAAATCTTCCGATAAAGTTGCCAAATTGTTGAGACCGTCTAGATCCGACAGATTGCCTTCCAGGCTTTCGACTGTAGCACGTACTACACCTCCTTGCCGGCGTTGACGCAAGAGGGTATCCAGTAGTATATCATCATCCCTTTCATACTCGTCTTTGGAAGGAGACAGGAGAGCCAGTAGCCGATCTAGGTCTTTCTCTTTGGGTGTTGACAGGTACTCTATTCTAAGATTGGAAAGCTTCGCTACAGTAGATGGCTCAGAAGACGCATGTTGCGGATAAGGGCCATTGATGTTCAGTCGGTCGACTTGTAAGCCAAGGCCTTCCGTTCGGCTGACCAGCTTCATGGCCGTGCTCTCAAGCCGAAGGGAAGAGCGTGTACCCTGAAGATCAAGGACTAGGCCTCCAATCCTTGCTGTGACTTTGTTATGTGTCTGAATCTGAGGAGACAGGCTTGGGTTGTTCTGCTCTTTGGCTTCGAAATGCACAGCGCGAATTGGCCTGCTGTGATGTGAGGACTCAGCCGCCCCGTCCACCACAGTCATAGTGGACATCATCGAGCTTCCGAGACCAAGCATACTATTGAAGCCGCCGAACCAGGCAAAAGTCTCGTCGAGTCGGCGGGAATCCAGCGCAATATGCAGCGGAAGCGTGGTCAATTCAATCTTCGTGGCGCTAATTGTCCTTGTTACCATTAACTTAATGTCATAGTCGGTTGGTGCAAGTATGTCTCGCGTAGACTGCCTCATCTTTAAGCCAGAATCAAAGGAGAGTATATCATCCGAGACGTATCCGAACAAGAATTTTCGTATTGATAATTCCAGTACAGACGATGGTCCACCGTTGCGGTATGTAGCACAGACTTGTTCCATCTCCGCCCTAAATAAGACTTCTGAATCTCCACATAGACCAGTTTGTTCTTTAGGGTTCTGGGAACGCACCCCTCTCATAGGCGCTCCTTTGACAACGTCCAGGAATTTCCAACACATGCGCTTCACATTCAGTCTTATCTGGTCTACCCCTCTTGGACGTGGTTGCGGGACAACTGTTCTACTCTTGTCGGAAGAGGAGGATGGACGCATGGCATTTATTCTTTCAGCAACCAGAATCATCAATTTGGCGAGACCCATATCACACAAAATTTGAACATTACCGATATCTATAGATGGCAGTCGGCTAGAATTTTGGAAGTCTGAGCTGTGATCCGAGAATGGAACGTCTTGAGCAGCGGCATGGTTGGTGTGCGAGGTTAGACCTGTGCTTCCAGAGAGCGTCTGGCTCAAAGCAGCAGACGATTGATTTTGGATCCCAACTGCAATGCCAGGCGTGTTAAGTTTGCCTTGGGAGAATTCCAGTACGATTAAATCAATGGCTAGTATACGCTTCATCATAGTGGAGGGGCTTTTGAAGTTCGAAAAGGAGGCCTCAGAACCTTGCGATGAGCCATCCCGCTGGCTGGGAGATTTGGCCGGTGACACTGGCTCGTGACTTGCATCGGTGGGCAAGCTCGAAGATGGAAATATGTGTTCAGTGGAATCTGAATTTGGACCCCGAGGTATCAGACGCATATGGTCGCCATGCCGGCTTGCAAGTCCATCTCCATCCGTAGTCGTTTCGAGCTGGAGTGAGATGCTGGTCGGTCTGTCCTGCAGACTGGAAGAAACACCTGGAATAAGCGAATTCCTATCCTCATCACTGCTGACCGAGCTCGAGACGCTCCATTGGCCAGGTATTGATGTGCTCTTATCTCTTCGCGGAGTAGACACATGGCTGACGGCACTCATGTACATGCTTTCTGCTTCCTCGTGACTAAAGATTTTGGACTGTGCGAGGTCTGCAGAAACTGGAGAGCTTGTACGGCTGCCTGGACTTGAAGTCTCCGAAGGCAGAGCTTCTGGACTGACACCGATTGACCGGCCAAGGCCCTGAGGCTTGGGTGGTGTATTGTATGGGCGCACGGAAGTCTGACTTCGCATGTCGAACCCAAGCTCGAGTTGTGAGTTCCTAATAGGGGGCGATGTTGGAGGAAATGCGTCATATGTTGCTGGAGGTGTTCGATCGTCTTCAAGCGGCGCTGCATCGACGGACTCGTGAGAAACGATTGATAGAGGGTTGGACGGTCCATACTTGGCTGCTGGCCCATATACAAGAGATACTGGAAACTTGTTGATATCTTTTCCTTCCTCGTGCGAAGGTGGAATGTCTCCGGAGGTGGGGTAGAAGTAGCCAATGGGCTCACTATCATGGTATTGACTATCGCCAGCATTGGATAGACCCAAGGACGCAGAGGATCCGATTTCCGCACCAGAACTCTCGGATTGTACAGGTCCCTGACTGAATTTATTTATCATTGATGCTTCAGATTCTTGGAAAGTCTCCCTGTCGAGAGCCGCAGGGAGAGGACTGCTTAATGTTTTGGCTTCGGTACTGGTGCTTGAAAAGGAAGACTCTTTAGGCTTGCTATCGGCATGGATAGTCTCCGGAGATGACGGTCCGGTAGATCGAGCAAAATTCGCGAAGAACGAGGCATCAGAGATGAGCACAGTCTGAAAGTTGGTCAAACTGATGCGACGGATCTCCTGTGAGACAGATTTCGAGACTTCTTGGGCGGTACCTTGCTCCGTTACGCTTGGTGTTACAAGGCGGGTGATAGCATTGACGGTTATGCCCTCTATATAAAATCGAATGGTCAAAACGTTCGACGTTTCTGATGTGTCGCTGTTCGCAGAGCTTCCAGAAGCAGCATCTAGCTTAACATCCAAATCCAATGCCACATCTTTGACGTTCAACTGCACCCGGTCCCCAACACCTTTCAGAAAGTCTGCCAAAAACCCTGGAAGGGAAAGTGTGTCCGCAACACCAAGATCAGACGTTTCGTCGCCATCATCGCTTGTCACTAGTGATTGGTTTAAATACTCGGACTTTGCAATAGCATCTTGGAGTACCGCCTTTTCTTCTTTCGGCTCGTCATGTAGGAATGACTTGGCTAAGTCAATAGTAGTTGGCAGGTAATCCGGAACCGCTCCATGCTCGTCACCACCTGCATGCGGTAAGTGTTTGGATATCCCACCACCAGGGTCATGGACGTGAGACTGTGGATTGCTAGATCTGTCCGCTTTGACGCTCTTTGATGGATTTTCTGGACGATGCCTTTTGCGTGTTGTCGACTTGGTTGCTTCCCCTCCGCATTGATCATCGAGGTTTGCGCTCGCGCGCACCTGCACTCCTTGCGCTTCGACTGATATTCCGGTTTTGTAGAGGTCCGCAGGGATCGTAAGCCGAAGGCACAGAATCTGGGCCGAAGCAATGACCAGACTCCCTGGCAGTTGGAGTAGTTCCGCAAGTTTCTGCATGAAGTGCTCAGCCTTTGTAGGGTGACTCGACGCGTAACGTGCATGGTATGCTTACCTTCGAATGTACGCCAACATCCCTCAGCTCAACTGTGCTCCTTTTACCCCATACTATATCCAGCTTCTCAAGATCCAAAGCATCGGTATCCAGTAGCTCTAATCGTGAAAGAGCATATCGTAAGATTCGCTTCTGGAAAAAGGATGGAAGGAAGAAAGTCATGGTGACTGGTGCGAACCGCAAAAGATTTCTGTCGAGTTATCATCGCCACAACCTTTCGATGCTCGACACGTAGACGTGGTTGGTGAAGAGTGATGGAGGGTTGGGACCGCTCTTATTGAGTGGAAGCCTGTACCGATAACTCATGCTAGGCAAAATACCTTTGCACTTCAAACTCTACATTCTATTTGCACGAATGTGGGTAGATCCAAGACAAGTTGGCCGTCAAGGCGAGATTCATTGCATGGTATTTCTATTGAACGTGACCATCGCCCCACCCGATGAGTGGATTGGCGGGGTTTGGGGACGGGAGACTTGAAAACTTCAAGCTAAAGTGTAATTACCGTCTTAATAAGTTCAAATACACTAGTTCGGTTGGAAACTCTCCTGTTCCAATAAGCTACTTTAACCGTGTTGACAGGGGTAAAGAAACGCTCCCCTCAGGAGAAGAATGTCATCCTTGAATACTCTTAGCCTACCTACGGTACTATACGTTGGAGACATATTTGACGCTAGAAAGGCGGACAACGGTAATAGAAGTAGGTAGACTGTCTGATGCTCAATCTATGAAACCCGATGATTTAGTATGCGTCTATTCAGTCTTCATCGCCACCATATTCAAGAGCGAATTCTAACAAGATCCACTCGCAAAATTTGTTGAATTCCACATGCCATTCCCTTAGCCTCGAAGCCCGTACCCCTTCGCCATAAACTCCTTTCTTGACGTCCTCAGTCCATTCCTTCGTTGTTTGATCCTCATATGCTGCCCAGCGTACACTATTCTCCGCAAGAGAACCAAGCCCAGCCAGGCCAAGATTCTCCCACCCCTGCAATGCCTGCCAAAAGTCGTCCGTCACACCGTTTCCCCTTTGCCCCAGGATAGCGGGATCATCGTTTGAGAGGGCGCAGGGGACGCCTCGAGCCAGGAGAGCTGGTAAGGAATGAGATTTGATGGAACTTGTCAGACGCAACACTTCGTTTGAGATGGGGCATGATTCTATGAGTATCTTTTTGGTCTTGACCATCTCCAACAACAGGGGATGCTTATATAGCGAGAAGCCGTGGCCGATCCTTCGGGTCCCAAGGAGTATGGCATCAAAGAGGTTTTGGTCCGTTTCATCGCCATCCCCCAGACATTCGCCTGCGTGAAAGAAAAACGGACTGTTACATATTTTCGCATCAGTGTTTCTTCCCAGATACGGGTTAGAGTGGACGGACAAGGTTCAAGAGCGACAAGGTGCCTTTGCTCCCAAAACTTTAGTGTCCCCAACTGCGGTACTTTCGAGGAAGAGAAACGCCCAAGGATACGTACATGTCAACTCCGTTTTCGAAGCAGCGCTTCTTGAACCAGAATAATTCAGGCGTAAGATCTGCCAGTGATCTCCCCATATCTTCTTGCCCAACAACATCATAACCGGCGATCAGCTCAGGGTAGGCTTTCTTCATGAGGATACATTGCTTCATGTGATCCACAATTTTTTTTTTGCCCCACGATCGTAAACTTGTCCATATGAATCGATACCCCCAGAAATCCTTTCCTTCCTCGGTAGTCTTGAATATCTTTAACTCTTCGCTGAAGACGCGAACGAGATCATCGGAATTTTTAGACACCTCTTCGCAGCCCTCTAATCTGAAATCAACTGCAAAAGTCGATCGAAAATCTACCCACCTCAAGCCATCACCCACCAGTTGTCGTAAAAGACGTTGCATTGATGCCCTAAGTATGGGTTCGTAATACTCCATTGAATTTAGGGGTGGAAAGCAACTTCTGAATTTCTTCCAGACGGCGTCAAGTCCATGATGATGCTTGATGGATTCTTCCGGCGTAATGGTACATCTGCTTTTTAGCCACGTCTTGAATCCCTCTGTAGCACCGTCAGGAAAGCTTGCAGCAGCCTCTTTCATGGAAACCTGATGAGATGCTTGGTATTCTTGGCTCCAAATCGATGAAGCTGTTGCGAGTGTTCCTTTTGAATAACGGAAGACCACCTCTCGCTCCGCCCTCGCTGTTGGGTTACACAACGACTCTTCTGCCAGCATAACCATTCCTTCAGTCTCAAGGACTTGGTCAATAAGCCAATCCACATCAATCATGGCATCTTGATGCGCATGTAGCAAAGCCCCTTTTGGCATTTTCTTCACTATTCGCCAGGATTTGGTTTTCTCCATTGTGTCGCGGGCAAGCGCAACCATCATACCTGGATGCAAGTTAACGCCTTCCTGCCGAGCAAGGTCATCTTGAAATTCGCTAGTCCAGATAGTCTGATGTTCCTCGACCAGTATTCGCGATACTATGGCGCACGCTTCGGTAGCTAGCGGTGTGAGAGATTGGCGAAAAGCTGCATCGCTTCGCTGGGACTTTTCTTGATCTACAAGAGCTTCGCGGCCTTGGAAATACTTTTGTATGAATTGGTCCTGAAACTGTGGTAGACCCTCTTCAATCTCCCAGTCCGAAATATCTGACCCGGGCTCAGACTGAATGTCAGGAGCGGATGACATATCTTAACGCCAAGAATCCGTGCTGCAAATCAAAGTCCCGTAGTAAAGAAGAAAACGGGATACTTCCACGTCGCATTTAGACTTGTTGCAGACGTAGAAGATGCCCTGACAGAAGGACCGCTCGTCAGAATGGCGAGATCTCGATCAATACAGGGTGTTGACTACCCTTGTGCACTCTCAGAAGTATTTGCCTATCTTACGTGAGATTAAACCGTGAGCCGGAAAGGTGTGAGAGGCTGTATGTGAACACGTGGTGGAGAGGACGAGGAGAGCACGGAATACTGTGAACTTAGGCTAACGCTAAATTACCGACCGCGTTTTCCACCGAAGCAGCCACTGCAGTCAAGTGCACTACTACTGCACGAGCCGCAGCTAAGGTACTGACCTTGCTGGCCTAAGGTCCTTATGCCCATCGGGGTTATGATAAGACTAATCATGCATACCTTAATTGAAATCAGCGGCTTCATACTGTAGCCAATTGAGTGCCCTGCGCTCCCTCCATCGTAGAATAGATCCTCGGCTTGGCCGTTGCTTATCACTGAAAATGGCTGGATCCTACACATGAATTCAAGTACGTTAATAAGAGGAGCTTTTCCTCAGCAATTTCCCTTACGTGAAAAGTATTATATCATGCATACATAGGAGGAACGATGTCAGTCACACCGAACTACGTCGATCTTGGAGGTCACAGCCCTTCTCCTCACGAGGGAATGATACAGAATGACGACCCAGCCCTCCAAAATTCCAACGAGCATTATCAAGATCACCTGCACGATATTGCTATTCCCTGCTATGGAACAACCTTCGAGGGAACGGCTATCCCAAACCAGAATCCGCAAAATCATGACCTCCAGAAAAGACGACATTCAGGTATGACAAAAGAGCCGACAACAACCATGCATCCTGAGCAGGGTACAATGAACCCCATTCGCTCTGAAGAGGATCCTCAGACTCACATCTTTTCGAAATTTTATCAAAGATACCGCATATTCTTTCATCTGTTTCTCTGGATTGTCTTTACCGGCTGGTGGATTGCCGGGTTGCTACTCCATGGTGTTCATGACTCGTTAAGCTCGAACACTGGATGGCTCAAACCATTTCTCTTCTGGCTCGCAATCACTTTACGAATTGTTTTCTTCCATGTTCCTGTTACTCTTGTTAGGAAGCTCATACACTGGGCGTGGGAGAAAACCGGTGTGCGATTTGCAAAGCTGTTGCCAGATCGATTTAAGATTCCACTGGCCGCTCTTTTGAGTACGTGTTTTCGGAGTCCATATTTCCTCTTCTGAACCAATAGTTGAGTCTTGAGACATATCTTGGGCGGCCTACCTCTCTAGACGTGTTTCACAGCTCGCAAAGCCCCTCAAACAAGCAAGACTGACCCCGATAGCTGTCTCCGTATTTTTGATCGGCGCATTTGCCAGTCCTGAAAGCCAAGATAATACTCGCGATAATCGAGCCGTCTCTTTGTTTGGGCTCGCTGTCTTCATAGGCGTCCTCTATGCAACATCACGCAATCGAAAGGCGGTGAATTGGCATACTGTGATAGTAGGAATGCTAGTATGTATTGCATGAAGTGCTTTTTGTCCTCTTTGGTACCAGGTCCTCGGTTTCGAACACTTCATCGGGACCACAGACTGGCTCTGTTTTTCCCACGAGGAATATTTGCTGACCTAAGATCTTCTGTAAAATAGGTGCAATTCATTGTAGCCCTCTTTGTCTTGAGATCTGAAGTAGGATATGATATCTTCAGTTTTATTTCGGAACTTGCTCGAGATCTCCTGGGTTTCGCCAACCAAGGAACGACATTCCTCACCGCGGAAAGTGTCCTATCAACCCACTGGTTCATCATCACCACATTGCCGGTACGTGCACTTCCGCCGATTTTCGAGCTATGAGGCATGTCCTTCTGACAACCAAATGCTCTGCGGACTGTCTCGCTGCTCGGATATGTCCCTAACGAGAAATGCTGACTTTATCTAAAAACAAGGCGGTGATCTTTTTCGTGGCACTTGTCCAACTCTGCTTTTATAATGGAATATTTCAGTGGTTCATTCGCAAGTTCGCGGTGTTTTTCTTCTGGTCTATGCGAGTGTCCGGCGCGGAAGCCATAGTTGCTGCGGCCTCGCCATTCATTGGGCAAGGCGAGTCGGCAATGCTCATCAAGCCGTTCGTCGAACACCTTACCCAAGCCGAGCTTCATCAGGTCATGTAGGTTTTCCTCGTTCTAATCCTTGTTAATCCATCATCGATCCCCAAGGGGCCGCCCAAGTCAGGCCTCGACCTTGAAGAATGGATGCTGACGACTGATCAACTACTGCAGGTGCTCCGGATTCGCTACTATTGCTGGTTCCGTTTTGGTCGCATATATCGCCTTGGGTGTCAACGCTCAAGCTCTCGTCAGCTCTTGTAATACTTCCCTGAAGATCTTCCCTTGCGTTCAACAAAAGTTCTGAGTCGCACGACGATTTTCGAACCCCAGAACTGGAATATCATTGGGACAAATACTGACCCCTAGACGTGACAGGTGTCATGTCGATTCCCGCCTCCCTTGCAATCTCGAAGTTACGTTACCCAGAGACAGAAGAGGCGCTAACCACTGGACGAATTGTGATACCCGACGAGGATGAGCATAAGGCTGCCAACTCTCTCCACGCTTTCGCCAACGGCGCTTGGCTTGGTCTCAAAATCGCTGGCATGATTCTTTCAACCCTTCTCTGTATTATAGCCCTGCTTGGACTAGCTAATGGACTTCTTACTTGGTGGGGGAGATATCTCAATATCAACGATCCGCCCCTCACCGTCGAGCTCATTGTGGGTTATATTTGCTACCCCATTGCGTTCCTCCTCGGCGTACCCCGGAACGGAGGTAGGCATCCATTGAAGTCATCCTTTCTTTTCCAGTACCATTACAGATGCGCCAACAAGAAGCTGACTCTGAGATCTTATAGACCTTCTGAAAGTTGCCCAACTGATCGGCACAAAGCTTGTTGCTAACGAATTTGTTGCTTACACGGCTCTGCAAACAGACCCTGCATATGCCGACATTAGTCCTCGTAGTCGGTTGATAGTGACGTACGCGCTGTGTGGGTTCGCAAACATTGGGAGCTTGGGAACTCAGGTGCGCATATTTTGGATTTATCCTCTCTTGTTCCTTTGAGCCGTAATAGATGGTCGGGGAGCAAAACTCTGTTCCGGCTCCTAAGATATGTTCCTTTAACGCGGTTTCTTGCCTTCAACAAGCAACGCTGACTCCAAAGTGTAGATAGGAGTCTTAAGCCAGATTGCGCCCGGCAGAGGCGGAGATGTCTCCAGATTGGCTTTTTCTGCGCTTATCTCGGGGGCTCTAAGCACACTCACAAGTGCGAGTATCGCCGGCTTGCTGGTCACCGATCAGGCGGCTTACTTCACGCCAAGCGTTGCAGATTCGTGATCCTCATGAGACAAGGTAGGCGAGGTATGATCTGTAGGATCCAAGACGACTTTTTTCAAGGAAATGTTGGGTAACGGATTGGTATTTCACCTTCATTATGCATGATGTTTTTCGATGAGACGTGCAAGAGATTCAGAAAGAAAAGATGCAATCTTTCCCCTTGGAGCTCAAACGTAGGTTATAAGAGACCTTGAGATCTCAGAGGATACCCTTTTGTAACAATGGATGGTTATGACTTCAGTATTCAGAGTGCGGTGACATGATCACAGGTCGCTCCTTGAGGTTCAGTTGCATGACATGAAGTCGAAGTTTGATTTTCCACTGCTATCCGCATCAACCATTCCCAGGATTCTGGGTGAATCGCCCATCCTTTACAAATCCATTGTGCTCCAGCCATGCAATGCAAAAAAGAACGCTTCTCTCTCGTACTCGTCGAGTCTGCGTCCGAAAGTATTCGCCGACAGATACCATTTCGCATTGCATCGGTCGGTCACTACTCTTCATCCAGGTCCTCGTGACGCGCTAAGACCAATCGCTTGAACTCATTCGGGTCTGAGTCCCACAGCTCAGCCGCTTGACCATTGAGAGGACTTGCACTGCAAAGAAACACAAATTAGCGCCGCGGCCCAGAATGTATCAAAACCGTGGAGAGGCATACTTGTTTGGCTCCCCTAGCAAACTCTGCAAGCTCAGGAGGACGCTTTGAACATTGTAGACGGCACTCCACTTGTCCTTCAATATATCCAAGCATATCCTCCCGCTGAAATCGACATTTGGGTGGAAGATAGGTGTCTTGAAAAGGACTGTCGGTGGGGCGTATGGGTAGGAGGAGGGGAATTGGAATGAGAGCTTGAACGTGAGGGAAGCGTAGGGCGTGTCAGAAGGGCCGGCGATGGTGGCATTCCAGTTGAGGAGATTCTCTGGAGAGGAGGGGAATGCTGAAATCCCCGGAGTGCTGGAAAGCATCAACTGCATCAATTCTGTTTGGAGGCTAAAGGTATGTCAGCGCTACGTCGCAGGATATGATCAAGTCTTCAGAGGAATGATTATCGAAGTTCTAAGACATACCGTTTTGTCACGCTCTGTGTATCTTGACGACGAGAAGTGGAGGAAAGCTTCGAGGCTTCATGTATAGATGCCTGGCCTGGGGCGGAGTTTTGCGTGTCCTCCATGGTGAAGTCTGCCATGGTTGTCAAAAGCTATACTGGAGGATTCTCTTGAGTGGAATGATGTATGGATATCGGAATTGATGGCGTGATCTAAACAGTGATGAAAGAGATGTTATGTTTATTAATGCTTTCGAAGACCGAGAGAGCTCAAAGTGTGGAAGAGGTTGAGTAGGACCTAGGTTTTATGAAGAAAGCGCATGGCATTGTTTACCGTTTCTCGCCGTTGTCATATGCAACTAAAGGCGCGCTAAAGAGATTGACCGGAATAAGGATTCCTGGGTATTCAATTAATTAATAATCAAGGCAGTCGAGCCAAGAAGAGCCCAGCACGAAATCATCACGCGCGCCCATGCCACTATCGCGTCGAGCACGCGACTTGATGATGGTAAATGAGAATAGGTATCATTTAATCGTAGCCCCACTATTCGTTACGCTCAATTCAAGGATTGGTGTACGGTCCTACAGGCTCCAATATCCCTGTTGGCGCTTCTCAAGTTTCATCAAAGGTCTGTTACGGTAAAGACGGGTAGCATGCAATCATGATAGCCCATTCGCAGCTCGCCCCCTTGCCCAGCGAGCTGCCCTTTCGAATCGTTTCAAAAACAATCGGACAAGGTGCATACGCATGGTTGGTTGGGCTACTCATCTCCTGTGTGCATGCAAAAGCTGATGTATTGCTGTTCAAGCATCAAGAAAGCAGCGCCACTCCTTACTCCGAAACCCGTCTTTGCGGTCAAATTCATTCACAAGGAGTTTGCTATTCGGCATGGCCGTCTCACCAAGAAACAGCTCGATCTGGAGATAAACCTTCATCAGTTCCTCGGCCAACATAGAAACATCGTGCAGTTTTTCCAAGCAGGCGAGGACTTGACCTGGCGATGGATAGCCATGGAATTGGCTGAGGGTGGCGACCTCTTCGACAAGATCGAGTCGGACGTTGGAGTTGGTGAGGACGTTGCGCACCTCTACTTTACGCAGCTCATCAGTGCGGTGACCTACATGCACTCTAAAGGCGTAGGCCATCGGGATCTCAAGCCAGAAAACATCCTCTTATCTGCAGAAGGCAATTTGAAGATCGCCGACTTCGGTCTGGCTACGCTTTTCGAATATAAAGGCGAGAAGAAACTTTGCAAAACAAGCTGTGGTAGCCCACCATACACGGCGCCAGAGGTCCTGAATTGTGACAGTCGACTCGCAAAGAAGCTTGATCACGGCTATCAAGGCGATCACGTCGACATCTGGTCTTGCGGCGTTGTTCTCTTCGTTCTGTTAGTTGGCAACACGCCCTGGGATGAGCCTTTGGACAGAAGCTATGAATTTGATCTCTATGTTAAGACTGACGGCCGACCAGACGACGAGCTGTGGCAAAATCTGCCTGTAGAAACTCTTCCACTTCTACGAGGCATGATGCGAGTCAACCCGGGGGAGCGCTTCTCGTTGGCAGAAATCCGTCGCGACCCTTGGTTTATAAGGGACAACAAATATCTCAGCTCGAACGGCAAGATCGAAAACCCAATAGCTTTAGCAACGCAGATGTTCGAAAGTATGAAAATAGACTTTTCTCAAGACCCAATGGTCTCGCAGGCGCAGCGCAGCCAAAACCCTGAAGACACGATGGATATCGACAGCCAGGACGTGATGATAGCGCTCTCTTCAACGCAGCCGGAGACTCCAACCAACGACATAATGTTCGATTGGGAGCGACCTCCACGTATTACTGCCAGTATTGGCGCTTCCGTTAGTCAGCCAAGCATCACCGGCGGTGTTCCCATGAGTGAAAGCAATTGGGATGATCGATTGGCAGAGGAACCATCATTCTCTCAATTCTCAGCTACTCCTCAGGTACCACTAAGTAAAACGCAGTTCGCCCGGCAATTCCGAGACATAGTACCATCACACTCTCTTACTCGTTTCTTTTCTCTTTGGCCGCTTGCCCATCTTCGTGCAGCTATTGCAGATGCTCTACACAGACTTGGTATCCCGAGCCCGGCTTTACCGCTTGCTGCACCCTCAGCAACGAGTTCGTCGCTATGGATAAAGATCAGGGCAACAGATACGAGGCACTGTCCACTGACTGGCGACGTGGCGATCGAGATAATTGCGGGCGTTGATGCTCATCTGTCAGAGATCAATTTTGTGAAAGCCAAAGGGGATCCAGTAGAATGGAGAAGGCTCTTCAAAAAGATCGTTGTTCTCTGCAAGGATGCCGTCTACAAGCCCGATGGGCAGACGGGAATGCTTTCGCAATAAAGACTGGAATACAAAGGCTGTTATTGCATAGCGTATCAAGGCATGGCATAGGGCATACCCACTGCATTAGACTAGGTAAAGTGACCGTCACTGGTGAAAAAACATGATTCTTCATACCGGCGCATCATCCCACCATATGTGAGTCTGCAGGTTTCTTATGATGTCTAACTGCGCTTGGTATTGGCACTTATTGGCTTGGCCACCGACTTCGCACTATGCGTCCAACTCGAGAAAAGCTCCACCTGTTCTGACGACCTCACGCATCTTCCACCACAACAGTCGTCAATCCCTTCGGGTTCTTCACGTTTACCGCCTGCACGTAGCTGTACAGCTTTTCCTTCGCACCTTCTTCATCATTTCGCTTTCTTGATATCCTCACACGCAGTCGGTATGGTACGCCTTTAATACCCGCCTCCCAGACTTTCTTATTGAGTTGAGGGTCAAGGCGGACATCTTTGGTTCCCTGGAATTTAGGAAACATGTCAGAGGAGGATGTCAAATCGGAGCGACTGAAGAACTACAAAAAAGGGTGCACGTACCATCGCCTTGATGGCAAATCCCCGGATCTCTTTAATGGCCCTTGGTGCTCTCTTCTTGAATGCTACCCCATGTACCTGCACAAAAACCGAAGAATCAGTCTTCCGTCCTGAATACCCGCTTAAGGGTCATAGAATGGACTTCATAAAACCAATCTGGTCCCCATATAGAGGAGAGACATACTCGCTTGTGTAGATGGATGGTGTATTCACGCGCGACAACATCGGCGATGGCAGATCGTGTTGTAGTGGGCTTCTTGGTCGTTTTGGGCGCAGTCTTAGGAGTAGGCATTTTGACTGAGAAGGAAATAGCAAGTTAGTAAATGGCATGGCACATTATTACTGTAAAGCTTTGCCTACCTGTTCTTTTTCAAGGAAAGAGTAAGTGGCCGCAGAATTCGCACTCGCGATGTAAATGCTGTGAGGAAGGTTTGTGAAAATCGCTTATGGTAGGGCTGAAAAGTGCCCTTGGCGCCAAGCCTAGATCAAAAATTAGAAGCGGACTCTGAAATTTGGAATCAGAAATCTACCCATGCTCTGCTACATTTCTTGCCTTGAATAGCCAGGCCACCATGTCTTCAATGAGAAATGCAACACAGCGCCGCAATCATCGAGAGCGAGGACAGCCATTAGAACGAGAAGCGAAGCTGGGAATACTTGAGAAGCACAAAGTCCGCAGATCGATGTGTCTAGGAGTTTGCGCTCGTATGGTAACACAGGATACAGGATTATGCACTAAGAAGCAAAAATCATAATGAAAATAAGAAGAGGCTCAAAATATTGAAGCAAAAGGCTGCCGAGCGAAACCCGGACGAATTCTCCTATGGAATGCTGAGCAGCCAGTCGAGGAGAGGGCGGAAGTTAGCAGACCGTCAGAACCCGGTCCTCAGTCAGGACGTTGTTAAGTTATTGAAGACTCAGGATGCGGGCTATGTGACTACTATGCTTCAGAAGACGAAGCGGGCACGAGCAAGGTTGGAGCAGGAGTTTGTTCTAAGTGAGGGCCAGGGTGCCGAAGTACTAGGTGCCTTATCGAGTCAGGCGAAGGGAAGCCATACAATCTTCGTGAATAGTAAGGAGGAACAGAAGCGGTACAGCCCCGGCGGAGAAGTTCGTTCCCGGCCAGACTTCACGAGGAGAAAGTCGGAAATTTTTCCAATGAACGAGGATGGGAACGACTCCGATGAAAAGCCACCCGTACATCCGCATGCTGAGGCCCCCAAGTCATGTCGTGCGGCCGAACGCCAAAGGTTAGCCTTGAAGCATGAGAAGCTCCTGCGCAAACATCACAGGAAAGAGCAGGGTGCACGAAGATCGAGGTTGGCGGCGCTAAGCGCGCGGGAAAAGGATCTCATTAAAGCCGAGAATGAGCTAGATCTCCAACGAGCAAAGATGAGCAATAGTATGGGTGGAACCACCAAGTTTGGGGTGAAATGGAAGGTTAGGGAAAGGAAAAAATAAAATTGGACTGAGAATGCCTATAAAAAGTGAGCGCTCGGCACAGCTCCAAAATCCTCGTACTTTCGAATCTGGGGCTTCCCATCTACTCTTTCAGGCCATGAATGTAGACGTGAAATAACACAACTACCGTCACCTCCGGAGTAATACAGGATAGATTGACCTCGCTCTGCTTGATTTGCCTCCTTCGCGCCGGCGTCCTACCTTAGTCCCAAAGGCTAACAAGTTAGCGCTGGAACTAAGCTCAAAAAAGTCTAGATCGCTTCGCGG